>OU696699.1:4900228-4977711 GCA_916050605.2 Platycheirus albimanus | reverse complement strand
AATAATAATAATAATAATAATAATAATAATAATAATAATAATAATAATAATAATAATAATAATAATAATAATAATAATAATAATAATAATAATAATAATAATAATAATAATAATAATAATAATAATAATAATAATAATAATAATAATAATAATAATAATAATAATAATAATAATAATAATAATAATAATAATAATAATAATAATAATAATAATAATAATAATAATAATAATAATAATAATAATAATAATAATAATAATAATAATAATAATAATAATAATAATAATAATAATAATAATAATAATAATAATAATAATAATAATAATAATAATAATAATAATAATAATAATAATAATAATAATAATAATAATAATAATAATAATAATAATAATAATAATAATAATAATAATAATAATAATAATAATAATAATAATAATAATAATAATAATAATAATAATAATAATAATAATAATAATAATAATAATAATAATAATAATAATAATAATAATAATAATAATAATAATAATAATAATAATAATAATAATAATAATAATAATAATAATAATAATAATAATAATAATAATAATAATAATAATAATAATAATAATAATAATAATAATAATAATAATAATAATAATAATAATAATAATAATAATAATAATAATAATAATAATAATAATAATAATAATAATAATAATAATAACAATAATAATAACAATAACAATAACAATAATAATAATAATAATAATAATAATAATAATAATAATAATAATAATAATAATTATAATAATAATAATAATAAAAAAAATAATTTTTACATCTATTTAATTGAATAACACACTATTTTCCGCCTTTCGACCATATGAAAACTTCGATACGGCAATACCGTCTACTTTTTATTTATTAAATATAATTTAAATTTCGTTTTGATAAATTTTACTAAGCAATCGTTGTGAGTGTCATATTATTGTTTCCCTATGCAAAAGGAACATGTTGAAATAAAAATCGGATTGTTTTTTTGTTAAAGTTCCATTTAAAATCATGAGTCACATTATATCAATATGCGTATAGTTTTGTTCGAATTAAATTTAAAATACAAATTAAATATAAAGATTGCGCAATTTTTTTTTGTAATAACTGAAACTTTTTGTTAAACAACACAAACGTCAACAGAGATGCTGGCCCACATATTCATCTCTTTTTCGTGTGCCCTCATAAAAAACAATTTTTATTTTCATATTTTAGTTTTAATATTTTTCATTTTGTTAGTTCTCAGTTGTCTCTTTTTAACGTACATGCATGTCCAGATGTAAATTACAATTAATTCCGTTCTTTTCCTTAACTATGCTACTTTCAACATTTCTCTTTGTATGTTAATACTTGGTAAAAGTTTAGATCGCTGATGACATCGCGACGTTGTTGAAACAATTCTTTCGTGTACGATTAAACATTTAATGTTTGTGTTGTCTTGAGCCGATAAGGTCTCAGTTGCCAGTGCTTGTAAGTGTGTCTACTACTATAAATTCATCGACGGCAAAGCCTGGCATGAATTTTGCCTGCGCGGTTGTGATAGGGGTCAAGTTCCTACTCCCTCTAACGAGCGTGACAACGCGACGACAAGCAAAGAACTCGTAACAATGGCTTCCATTCCTGCAGAATATCAACGCACACACATAAATGTTTTCGAGTGTAAGTCCCAGGCCTCGGTCCCGCTTGGAGCTGTTGTGCCAACAATTTATATTTTATTTTCAATTTCAATGGAATTTTATTTCATAATAAATAAATAATTTCTAGATTTTCCATTACTTAACATGAGGCTTACGCCATCTGTCAGTTGGCAAATAATACTGAATTCATATTTTAAAACTTAAATTGAATTAAATAATTTAACATCGTGTTTTTTATATTAAAAAAATATTCTAAGATTGGTTTCCAATTGCTAGCTTTGTACATATAATATCACAGAACCATCTAATCCATTTCATCGTTGAGAATATTGGTAATATCAGCCTCATTGAAATAATTTTTTTCCGAAAGTACTTCTACTGTTTTCAGAAAAAAAGGACATCTACTAATACAATGAGATACACCCTCCCTTTCCCTAAGGTTGCATAGCACACAAATTTCTTCTAAGTCGCTCCTATGAGGAACATAATTCAGGGGAAGTATCTTAACTCGTGTTTTTAAAACCAGTGACATAAGCTCAGTTGGATACTCCGCCTTGAAGTAGTTATTTGTTGTTAGGTTTTAATTGAGTGCTGCATACATACTACTGTAGTATGAGGTTTTTACAAATGTAGTTTTTTTTCTTTTTTCATCCACGTACAAATGAATAAGGGGGAAGCCTTGTCTCTAGCATCAGTATACTGCTATACTTCATCAAACTTTTTGTGATCCCAAATTTATTTTTTTTTTTTTTTATTGAGCCCGCACACAAGGGGTTATTAATACCCTTAACATGAGTTAACACAGTGCGAGCGTTTAGAAAATGTGGATAGGAGATAAAAGGACGTGCCGGTGCACATTGGTTTTGAATGTCTGTATATCGCAATGGGAGGGAAAAATCGAGCCGGGTAAAGCATTACACATTCTTGTAGTGCGGCTAAAAAAGAGTCTCTATACTTAACAGTACGTCCGAAATTAGGGTAAAGTGATGGGCATTCCTTGCGGTGCGGGTGTTACGGGGGAATTGTTTTAAGGGAGGAACGCAACTGGCTATTTCGCTGGAGCACTGTTTATAGAAGTAGCGATAAAATAAGGTTAGACAATAAACATTACGACGATGTTTAAGTGAAACTAATGTTTCGGTAATGGTTCTTTCATCTATCAATTTTAAGGCTCTTTTTTGAATCCTATCCAGGAGGCGCAAGTGAGTGACAGGAGCACCTACTCCAGCTTCGGGCGAATGAATGCCTTGTAGATTATAGCCATATCAGAAGGGGAAAAATATTTCTTGCATCGATTTAGGAAACCTAAGCAATTTGCGGCATTTTTGGCGACATCAAATATGTGATCGTTCCACAGAAGATGATTTGTGATGCACATACCTAGAACGCAAAGCTGATCGGTTTCCTCAATGCAAGTGCCACTCATGGACAGTGGCATAGGAGGGGGTAGGTTATGCTTCAACGACAGAAGACAGCATTGAGTTTTTGAAGCATTAACTTCCACGCGGTTGATGATTCCTCATTGGACAATGCTGTCAAGATCGGAATTTAATGAGCTTATCATGCGATTTCGTTGCAGTTCCACATCCAAAGGACATGGATGTGAATCTGGAAACGAGTATGAAAAGCTGAGAGTACTGTCGTCAGCAAAACAATTTAGTGGATTAGAAGTATTATACAAGAGATCATTTATAAAGATTAAAAAGAGAGTCGGAGACAGAACGGGGCCTTGGGGCACACCAGAATTTATTTTGTGGGAAGCAGACTGAAACAAGTCCAAAAAAACGCAAATTGAACGGTCCGAAAGGTAATTTCTAATCCATCGGGGGTTCATCAATGCCAAATGCACATTTTCGATAAAAGAGCTTCATGCCAAACTCTATTTAATGCCTTTGAAATATCAAGTGCAATAATCTTATTTTCTCCAAAACGATGTAAAGATTGGTTCCACTGTTCGGTGAGATATACCATCATATCACCAGTGGACCTATTGCTACGAAAACCGTACTGCCGGTCATTAAGAAGTTTCCGTTTCTCAAGATATTTCTTGATCTGAAAGTTTATCAGAGTTTCCATGACCTTGGAAAGAAGGGAAGTCAGTGCAATTGGTCGGTAATTTTAGGGGGATGAAGATACGCCTTTTTTGGGATGGGCTGGACAAATGCTGTTTTCCATCCACTCGGAAAGAGACCTGTAGAATAGGAAAGATGGAAAAGCTTACGCAGTGGTTTTGCCAGCGTGGAAGCACACCTCTTCAGAATTTGTGTATGTTGAGATCTTTTAGTACTCTTGCAACTGTACGAGTGCGAAAACAGATTTGTCCCATAAAACCATTCAAGTTCTCAAGTACAGGAGGAGCCATATCACACTGGGATAGCTTTTAATTAGCAGCAAACACAGGAGTGTTATTATCGACGATGAGCGTCGGAACCGAAGATGTAGTAGAGTTACGTAATTTTTTATGAATGACCAAAAATTTTTACTACCGCTGGGACATTGTAGTATTTTTTGCCTTATTTTTTGTTCATGCAAAAATTTGGTTCTTTGAATGTGAGCATTACAGGTCTTTCTAGCTTGTTTGAACTTTTTCCGGTTTTCCTCAGAAGGTTTGGCTTAATAACATCGGAAACTTACTTCTCTCACCTTGATAACCTCTTTGCAGCTCAAGTCGAACCATGAATTCTCTTTTGGGTTGATACTTTTTGTCCTATTCGGAACAAAATTTCTCATCCCGCAGAGAATAATTTTTGTTATCATATCAGCGCTGGAGTCTACGTCACTTTCGAGGAAGCATAGTGACCAGTTAGTTTCTGAAAAAATTATTGAGACCGTCCCAGTTGGCCTTCTCGTATCGCCATACGGTTCTCTTAGGGATGTTTTCTTTGACTGTACTGTTGGAACACGAGAAAATTGCTGATATGATACAATGATCCGACGTTCCTAGGGGCGATAATATATTTATCGTGTATTTATCAGGATGAGAGGTAAGAAACAAGTCTAGGGTGTATGCAGAATGACCTGCAATGTCAGGGATTCGTGTTGGCTCGTCGACAAGCTGATTCAAGTTGTTTGACTCAGCGCAGAACTCAGCATACCTTCCTTCGGGTGTTGTCTGACCAAAAAAGCGAAGCCTCGAAGAATTGTAGACATTGAAATCGCCCGTAACAACGATTTCAGTGCGAGGATAAAGGGAAACAATTTCTTGGATGGAGTCAGACAGTGCATAGAATTCGATAAAAGTCGAGTTACTGTCCAGATTTGGGCTTCTATAAATAAAACATGTATGGATGACGTGCTTTTGTACGGTGAATTTAAACCACATGAAAT
This sequence comes from Platycheirus albimanus, assembly GCA_916050605.2. Classification (NCBI taxonomy): domain Eukaryota; kingdom Metazoa; phylum Arthropoda; class Insecta; order Diptera; family Syrphidae; genus Platycheirus; species Platycheirus albimanus. Next base: position 4,972,719 of record OU696699.1, on the reverse strand, counting down.
TGAAGTCTGTGTCTGCTGGTTAGCAACGTCGTTTCTAACGTATACGGCTAAACCGTGATAGGAAAAGAATAATGGCACTAAGCTGTACCCCTATAGGTTAAATTCTAACGGATCAGCATTATCACCTATTTGGGTTTCACTTAATGCCAAAACAGCTGGCCTGTACGTACGTAGCAGTGTGAACATACGCGGCATAGAAATTATTTCTAAGCCCCCGAATGTTCCTGTAATCGACCCTTAAGTTACCTGTCATAACGATAAACAAACATATAGTGAAAACCAATAACGAACGACTATTATCTAATAGTTGCACATCAATCACCAAAAAGACTTCATAAAAAAACATACTAACATGAGTAATTATGCCTTCATATCAATATATTCCTAATCCGCCCCTGGAAACTTACATGCAACTACTAATACATTCGTCTACTATCATGATTTCAACTGATACCTCAATGCGTGTGTACACATTTGAATAGAGCAATTAAAACCTTGATAGGCTGTGTGTGTAGAAGGGGAAGGGAAGAAGAAAGGAACCACTCGATGCTAATCCACAGATGACAACGGCACTGAATTTTTCTTGCGCGCACTGATCGCGGATTTTGTTGTTGAATTAGCTACTGTGTTGTGTGTTTTCATTTCATACCCTATTCCATAGAATGGATATATTGTATTTGGTGTGGAGTTTGTAACATAGAGAAATAATACCGTTAGGTATAGAAAAGTATATATATATACTGACTCGGAATCAAAAGCCTAATCGATTTAGCCATGTCCGTCCGTCCGTCCGTATGTATACTCTCTAGAGGTTGCAATTTTTGAGCTAGAAAGATGAAATTTGGTATATATAATCTTTGGTTCAAGAGTAAAGCTTAGTTCTTGAACCGGCAAAATCCGCTCACAAACACGCCCACAATCACCATTTTTGTTGAACAACCTCAATTTGGTAAAATTAAATTATGTTTTTTGTACAGTTACGATAAAAGCATAACGCTAAAATTTTGGACACGTAAGTTTTAGGTAAACTTTCTTCCAATTAAATAAAAATATTTCAGTTTGGGCGTGGCAGACGCCCATTTTTCATACAAAACCATCAATATTGTTTTTATAAAATAACAATTGTTATATTAAAGCGAAAAACATTAAATTTTGTGGGTATTACTTCCACATAAACATCTTGTGTATGAAATCAAAAAATTTGATTTTGGGCGTGGCTGACGCCAACTTTTCACTAGAATTTATAAAAAAATGGTTTTTGTAAATAAACGGTATTTATAATGAATATGTAAGCCAAAATTTTGCGTCTCTTAGTAGAAACTAAAAGGTGTGTGTATGAAAAGAAATTTTTGAATTTTGGGGGTGGCTTACGCCCACTTTTCATGAAAGAACGAAAAACGTAGGTACTACAAATATTCAATTGAAACCTTTTTCCTTCCGTATGTTATTTGAAAAATATATCTCTACATTTTCTTGTGTAAATTTTTTCAATAGGCCCACTTTTATAGGCGTTATTTTGATAAAATACCTTTGTTCAGGTAAGATCGTTTAAGAACTACTCGATTCAGCTGTAGTTTTACACATATGCCTAAATACTGACTAATTATCAAAGCTCAGTTAGTGCTTCAAATTTATAAGACACGCCCACTTTTAAGGGGCGTTTCTGTCAAAAGTCGTATAATGCATCAATTTTTTAACATTTTTTAACTATTGGTCGCAGTTTTGAAGTAAAAAGATGAACACTTAGATTTAATTCCTTGGTTTCGTAGCAGAGTGTGGTTCAAGAATTGTTAAAAACACCCGTAATCGCTATTTATATTCAAAAGCTAATTTTTAAAAATTTAAGATTTGTCTTGTGTTGTTCAAATCGATCTGCAAGAATAAAATTGAACGTCACTGAACTCATACTAATTGCCTTGGCAATAAAAAGACTCAAATTTGGGCGTGGCGCACGCCTTTTTTTATTGTGCCAGCACTAATTGAACATCACACCAAACAAAATTAATATTATTGAATTTTTGTCTGTCTGCTAAAGAAGAATTTTGTTTCTGAAACTGGAACATCGGCTGGCTAAGGGAGGCGAACGCATACAGATACAAAAATATAGGGAATTGGGTATCCAACAGTTCGTTGCAAACGTACTGTAGCTCTCGCTTATGTTTGTTTTAGATTTAGGTTTGGTGGTTGGGGCAATTTTTTTTTAAACTAATTTATTCGCAGGCGGTTGCGGCCGATTTTTGTTCTTGCATTTAGTACGTACAATTAGAACACTGGCACTGATCTATGTTGCGCGCGCGTTCAGTTAATATTTTAATGGGCTTTTGTAAGGGATTCTATGTAGAGATTAGTGCTTAATTTATAGAACTCTTGCGGTATACCGTTTGATCCCGGAAACTTGTTGTTTTGAAGTTCGAGTAGTACTAACTTGACCTCTGCAAATTAAAAGGGTGCGTTTAACTCGTCATTCTGGAAAGAGTTATGGCATATTCAAATGTTGAAGAAAAATTATCTTTTGCCAACCTTTTGAAATGATCTCTTCGGTCTCAATTGATGCAGCGAGTTTCTTACACCTTGCAAGATCACACGCAACAATTTTTGAGTAAGTCTGGCGCTTATTGCTTAGTAGTTCCATACGTGCTTCTTAACTTTTAACAGTCTTTATCAAACCATTTTTGACAATAGCGAGTAGATGCTTTGTTGCTTTTTGTTTGGCATTGCCTTGGTAAAGAATCTTATACAATTTCGTTCAGCTGGGATGTGGCTTGGAGAAGGATAGCACTATTCAGCGCACTTGCATAGCTATCGCCAAAAGAATTTTCCCTTTTTTATTTGATTGTTATAGCTGACTCTGCTTCTTGCATAGATCTATATAACTTGTTTACCTTCTCTGTTGATTAAATTATCTGTTGATTAGCGGTGTCAATTCATTTGAGTATTTTCGTTTTCTAGGGTTCCAGTTCGTGCATTAAAGTCTCCAATGAGTATTATATTGCTTATATCACTCCCAAACATCTTGTCTTCGAGTTTAGTGAAGTCATTTTCCTAGCTGCTGCAATTTAAGTACATGGAGATGAGGTTGAGTACGTACGCGTCGTTTCAATTGTATTTCCATAAATAGCAAGTGTCCTTGTTGTTTATAGGTACAGCTAACGCCTTTGAAATTTCGTTTAAAGCCCATGAGGATGCTCCCACTCGCCCGACCCTTTTGGTTGAATTTAAGTGCTGGTAACCATTTTGATTTATACTCGACAAAACTTAATTCATAGTGTTCTATATATTCTCTTCGGCTACATGTGTTTCAATAAAAATAATAATTTCATACTGATGAATAAAATTTTAAAGTCTAAAGTTTCAATCATATTATTTCTTTAACCTCTTATATGAAAATTTAAGATTCTTATTTTTAACAATTATTCATAAATGCGACAGACGGCTTTCACCTAATTAATTTTATTTAATATTTATTGGACAAAAATCAAGAACCAAACTTCGGTAGCTGGCATGTTTTGTATGTCTCTGGTGATAAATATGTGAGGAAACGAGTTGCTTTCGGTATTCGTATTGAAGAAAATTAGTGAAATCTCTATTATTTGGTGTAAAGTTGACATTAATTGAATACAAAATATTTTATTTGAATTCCGGTTATGATTTCTGGTTCACAGAAAACATGTTCATAATTTGCTTTATAAACAAAACCATTTTTTTTCTAGGGCGCAGGTGTAGCAGCTTTTTCAAAAAAAAAAAACTACTGGAACAAAATAAAGTAGGTAAGTAGGATTCCACTGAAACTGGCATTCTTTTTATTATTTTTAAAGGGTATTTATTTAGGTGAAATGGTTTAATATATACCTATAAAGCAAGCATTCGCATAAAAATTATATACATAGCTAATATACTTTCCCAATATGTTTTATTACTTACTTGTCAATATACTGCGTTAGGCGTACATATGCAATACATGCGGCATCTTCACCCAATAAATGAACGTGTGGGTTGAGAATAGTGGTATTTATGGCCTTGCAATTCTTACCGAGGACTTTTAATAAAAAAAAAAAAAAAAAAATATGATGACTGTTAATTAAATAGAATAGAAAATAATTTATCTCAACTTACCGTTTTCGAAGTAAAATTTATGAAAATCAATTCCCTCAACTAGATTCCCCAAAGCTTCTGGCTCAAAAGCTGTCAAATGAGGGTCACAAATTTTTCTAAAAGTAATAAATTGTTATAACAAAAACATAGGGCATAATGTTATTGAAATTATTCGGAACTCACGTATAGCTATCGAAATCACCACTATTTATAGCTTCGATCAGTTGTTCTGTGATTTTAATAATCTCTTGGCGACGTGCTATATATTTTTGGTTATATATATTATTTTCAATGTTATTGATGCGACAAGTTGAATGTGAAGAAAGCACAGAAAGAGAAAAACAAAAAGTTGAGCATTGTGCATGAACAAAAATGACTTAGACATTATTAATAAGTATGGGCTATTTATTACGCATTATGCCTATTTTATTTTTCCATAAAATATATTTTGCACCACAGTTGAAAAGGAATTCAGTCAGTTTCATTTAAATACAGACATTACTCTATAACCTTTAATAAAAACATTTTAATTGTTTAACATTAATTCGAAATTTGTTGTAGTGGATACCTTCGTAAGCCTATATACATATATAAAAATAACTCAACTGTTTGAATACCATTCATTTGTCCTTGCGATTATAGGTATTATTAGTCAAGTTATGCGTTAGTAAAAAAAAATTCTAACCGTCAAACATGACATTACGATGATAGAGAAGTCGAAAAAGTGGGTCCGGCAATTCTTTCTGTCTGTCTGTCCGTATGTCTGTATACCTAGTTACCTACAGTCAAACAGCTATACCGATTTGCTTTAACCTTGGTACACAGCATTAATACGACGACGGACGTCCTACAGAGGTGTTCTTGGAATTAGCATTCTAGCTCTAAAACTAACGGTACCTGCCATATGATTTTTAGTGAAAAATTAATTTTTCTCAAAAACGGCCCCTACGATTTTAATAAAATTTTCTGAATAGTGTTTTTTTTGAAAACTGTATGTTTTGGTTGGAATATATTTTTTCAGGAAAAGTCTTATAATGGTACCTCCGGTACGTACGTTTTTTTAAATCAGATTTTCTTGTAAGCCAATTGACGGATTTCGATCAAAAATTTTATGTAGAAGTATGTATATTTTTAGACGAAATAATACAAATCCTTAAATTTTCCGAAAAAAGTGTTTTTGAGTTAAAAAAAAAAATCATGTTTTTTTTCCAAAATGGTTTAATCTATGTGTTTAAATTTTATTTTTCTGATAAAAACTAGAAAGTGCTAGAGGTGGGCATACTCAAAAAAAATTGGAATATATTTTCGAAAAGTTTTTCAAAAAAACTGTTTTTTGAAGAAACTGGTCGAACGATTTTGAAAAAGAAAGTTCTTAAAATTTTAAACAGTAAACGAAATTAGATGCTTAACTTCTTTTTTCCCAAAAAAAAGTTTTAACTAGTGATTTTTAAGTGATCAATAAATTTTCATTTAATTTTTTCCCTGCTTTTTCCTAAAATCTCAAACCCCAAGACCACTGTCACGCATTAGAGCAAGTTCGTCCGACCCAGTCGTGAATTTTATTCCTTCATCTTTCCGTGTCATTGTTTCCTTTGTTATTTCATTTACATTTCCATTTAAACACAAACAGGGTGATCGGTATAAGTATAAGGTGCACCAAAAAGCAATTAGCGAGTAGGTTGGGTAAAGACAAGAAACAAATTATTGAAAGAAGAGTGGGTATATTCCCTGCGTTTATCCAGGAGGGACTATTTAATAAAAAAAAAATTATTTAAATTAAAAAATAAAACAAATTTTGTTATTTATTTTTTACTTTACCTTAACTATCACTTCTTGAAAGCAAGAAGCTGACAATCAATGTCCAGAAAACTGTTTCTATGGTATCTATATACTCGTATATACTAATAATAAAATTGTAACGAGTCGATGTCTGTACATTGAAGATATAGATGCAAAACTAATATGGGGAGTCTCTGTTAGACCCCCAGAAGCCAAAACAACCGTTTTTAGAATTTTTGTCTGTCTGTCTGTCTGTCTTTCTGTCTGTCTGTCTGTCTGTCTGTATGTTTGTACGCGCATCACGCAAAACCTGACGGATGGAATTGAATGCGGTTTTCGCAGATTTATTGGTAGTACGCCAACTTAAAATATAGGCTATATTTTAACGCACGAAAATATCTAATTCTGGCTGTTTTTTTAATATTGCTGCAATCGTATGTCATTCAATGAACTTAACGCAAAATTAAAAGATTTTAAGGAAGTTAGTGTCTCACTTTCATAATGGCGCTGGAAATTATAAAAATAGCGCCACACTCTACATATACATGAATAGAAATAATTTAGTCGTTCTGAAGAAAAGATACATCAAAAACATCATAGATGGCGCTGTTTACCACCATATAGACAATGTCTCATTCAGAGAAAGCAGAAATCGAAAAATAATGTAACGATAAAGAACGGTGAACGAGCAATACTTACGACCAAAACTGATGAAGTGGAGCTGCCATAAATAGCAGTATCAGCGCTTAGCATCGTTTTGAAAGTGGGCATTCCAATTAGGTATATTGCTTCAGACCTTAACCCTCCAACTTTGCAATTTAAACCGTTATGATACTTCGAAATAATATTATATAGAAGCCAAAAATCTTACGGCTGTAGAGCTGGTAAAGTATGTAGCTTTCATACCACGCATACCCCCCATTTTGAACCGGTTGTGCAAAAACAAAAATATACTGAGATACATACCTACTTTATTCTAAAATCCACGCGTACGAAGTAGCGGGCAAAAGCTAGTTTTTAAATAATGATTTGAGTGACCATTTTAGAAAAATTAAATTTCAAACTCAAAATTTTGAAAAAAAAAATTAAATGCTCAAACTAATTTTTTTTCAATATCTTACATAATTAAGTATACTATATTTATAGTCAAAATCGAATAGTTTTATTAGTTTTAAGTCCAACACTGAAAACCATATAGCACTAGAACTATTTGTTGCCAAGCTATTTACAAATAACCGAACCTTCTTTTTCTCAAAAAAAAAGAAAATCACATGCATTGCACAGGGGATCATTTAGCCAAATTTTTCGTGCTTTTATGAAAAAGAAGGTTCGGCTATTTTAGAATAGCTTGGAAACTGGTTTAAAACTAATAAGACCAATACATTTTTAATACCTATTTTCTAAGATTTTTTATGATGGTTGGGTGCTGTATGAATGGGGTAGACTTTGATTGGTATCAACCTGGCGATGCCTAGCATTGCAACTGTTTCTTTCATACGCATCAATTGTGCTTATTTTACCTCCTAGTGGTAGCCATCGGGTCCGGCCGGACTTGACTTGCGGGAATGTTTAACACGGAAAAATAGTTGCCCTACCATAAAGCTCCTCTGTTTCTCTTGTAGCAGTAGTATGTTACCCTATTGAGCTACTTCGACATATTTCGAGCTCATGTCTTTGGGTCCTTTCACTACTATTATTCAGGGTAGTGAAATAGAGAAGGTGGCGGATGAGCCCTTATAAGGTCAACGGTAGGTCTCTCATCCCCAAAGTGGGTTACTGACTCTGGATTTCTACAGTTTTTTTTGTTCAAGGAGGGCAGCATAGAGCCTGGTCCCCCAGGTTGGGGGTTGTGCGTCGGGATAACTTCCCTAACACGTAAAAATCAACTAGTTCCGAAACAACCAATTGCCTACCATAAAGCTCCTCTGTTTCTCTTGTAGCAGTAGTATGTTACCCTATTGAGCTACTTCGACATATTTCGAGCTCATGTCTTTGGGTCCTTTCACTACTATTATTCAGGGTAGTGAAATAGAGAAGGTGGCGGATGAGCCCTTATAAGGTCAACGGTAGGTCTCTCATCCCCAAAGTGGGTTACTGACTCTGGATTTCTACAGTTTTTTTTGTTCAAGGAGGGCAGCATAGAGCCTGGTCCCCCAGGTTGGGGGTTGTGCGTCGGGATAACTTCCCTAACACGTAAAAATCAACTAGTTCCGAAACAACCAATTGCCTCGAATATGGATGACCCTACTGATGATGACCCTAGCAAACGAAACAAGAACAACGAATTTCGGTTCTGCAAGTGGAATGTCCAGACACTAAACAGACGACGTGCAGCCGAACAATTAGTGGAAGACCTAAATTTTGTCAAAGCTGACATCACAGCCATCCAAGAAGTGCGATGGGATTGTGATGGCACTAGGAGGATGAAAAACTGTGACATCTTTTATGGCAAGTGCTACAGGACAAGAACACAGCGGCTATTTGGATGCGGATTTGTGATAAGAGGAAGGCTTAGACAAGAAGTCTTAGGGTTTCGTGGCATAAGCGAGCGCATTGTCCCAATCCGCATTAAGTCCAAATTTGGCAACATCTCGCTGATATGCATCCACTCACTACCCCACGGAGGAAAAAGATGACACGACCAAAGAAGAATTTTATGATCTTCTTGAGAAGACGTATGATTAATGCCCGAAGTACGTTACTAAGATTATTCTCGGTGACTTCAACGCCAAGATCGGAAAGGAGGGTAGCTTTAGCTCAACAGTCGGAAAACATATCCTGCACGACAACACTTCCGGTAACGGACACATGCTTGTAGCTAAAGTGCGAATGCGGATTTCCACCAGGGCGTAGGATCGAGCATCCACTGTGAGAAAGTTTGATGTTGCAAAGTTACAATGGCGAAAGACCACCACAATCTTTGCCAAACATCTGTCGAGAAGCCCGGCACCTGCGCCAAACCTAGAGGCCCAGTAACAACATTGCAAAAATGCCATCAAAAACGCAGCAACTGATGTTTTCGGTTTCATTAGGTGACCACAACGAAATACCTGGTTCGATGATGAGTGTAGGCTCGCACACATGGCCAAAAAAGAAGCCTATCAGACAGTTCTGCAGGCCAAAACCAGAGCTGCAAAGATCGATTCCCATGCGGTATACCAGCAAAAGAGGAAGGAGGACCATTGGCTTTTCAGAAAGAAAAAGAGAGCTGAAAAACTAATGGTTGAATCTATTGAGGGGTGCTACGGAAGAAGCAATGTTCGCAAGTTCTACCAAGGGGTAAAATATTCGTCCAACGGTTACAAAGAACGAGCGGAAGCCTGTAGAGATGAGGGTGGGAATGTCGTATTAGATACGCAGTCGGTGCTGAGGATTTGGAAAGAACACTTTTGTAGACTGTTAAACGGCGAAGAAACCAACTAATCGCTGTCAGGCAGAATGATCAATTCGATTTGGACGATGATAAACAAAACCCCTGTCCACCTGACCAAGAAGAAGTTCGGGTAGTCTTAACCTAACTTACTTGCTCTATCTTTTTGGGGCATCTTATACCGGTCACATTGTATATGTATACTAATAAATAAAGTGATTTTTGAAGTGATTTCTATTCGGTGCTTCAAAGTAGATAACTCAAATATATGGTGTTTGAACGTTATGCATTTTATATTAACTTTTTCTTATAACTCTGTACAATGGGGTCATTTATAAGAATTTTTCAAAATCAATGCAATGATTACTAGCTAAATAAATAGAGGTAGATGACAAATAATAATTGGTTTTTAAATTTTAAGATGATTTTCTTTATACATTCCGGGAGTTCTTACCCTTGACATGAATGGCGAAAATTCTCGTTTTCAACACTCCAAGGGGTGCCAGTTGGTAATGATCACCACAATTATCCTGTGCGTTTTCAGGATGGGGATCAGCTAAGGTCAGCTTGAATTGTTGAGTCTCATAAATAGTTCAACACTCCTCAATGTAAGTATACCATAGATCTTGCTTTCCTTAACCTCCTCTCCCATGGGCTGGTATCAAGGTGTCAACCGAACCGTGCCGATGATCTGCCAACCTGAATGCCCATATATCAAATAGCTCAGCTACTAACAGCGTATTCTGGCTAACCGGTGAACTCCAGGATAAGTCTAGCCTTTTCCACGTAACACTGCGCCGGGCTCTGCGTGAATGGACCCCATTACTTCCCTAGCTACTAGTGGGATTCAAAATACAAAATTTTAATACCAAAAGCTCTATTGGGGGAGCAAATGATTTCAATCCCATCTGCCAGCCAACGGCTGAATCTCCTGCCAGAGATGGATGGATATACCGCCAATAGCGACCTTATCCGGAAGTGACTTCGAATCCGTCGGTGGTCAAATCTCTATCCAAACGGTTGAAAACTACAGAAGAAGATAACCGCTATCAAAAGACGGAGTCAAGTTCGAACAAAATCACCCCTGAACTGAGAAAAAGGGCAAAGTAAAAAGCTCCGCTGTTCAATGAGGTTGCAGGGATGATAAAAGTCGGTGTCGTATCTGACGATTACCTATATGGTTATCTAGATGAGTTACTACTAAAAGCGGTGGAAAATGCCATCCTCAGCGAACTGCATAACCTCGCTGAAGATGTCCTACAGATTCGTTTTCTGGCCTGGTCGAACAAACCAGGATGACTAACGGTGAACTGTGTCGATGCTAACACCAAAGACTGGCTAGCGCAAACAGGCTGTAAAATTTCGCCTTGGAAGAATGCCAAACTGCGAATGGTGGAGGGAGATGATATCCCGAAACCATGTGTAGCCATAACTTACTTCCCTGGCTCCTAAACAAGTGTGAAAGAAGTCCTAAGGCTACTTAGACTTCAGAACAAAGTTCTTCCCACAAGAGAGTGTAAAATCGTTTGGAAGGTTTCCAACCCCTAGCGCCTTCCCTTCACCATTGCGATGGATAAGCTCTCAGTGTCTCTTCTCGAGGAAATGAACGGACAACCGTTCTATAGTATGAACAGGGTCCAGTTCAGGATCAAGAAGAACCCCGGCGCTCCGAAATCTGTTGCTTTCACGGTCCACAAAGGCAATGCCCTGTCACAGACGGGTAGACCATCTCTTCCGGGAGTCAAGGCATCTTTTTCAGGTGGAACCTCTTCTCAGAACCTTTCAAAACCTGCCCCGGGAGCTAAAAAGTCCGTTCCTGTGCAGATGGCGAAACCTAAAATAAGTCCCAGCAAACTGGACAAACCCGATTTCGCTCCTGCTGCCAGGCCAGGCAAGACCAACGACTTACCATAAGAATCCGCAAACAAATCTCCACCGTTATTGTCCAGCACAAGTAACAGTAAGTTGATCAACCCACAGCGTCAAACGACACAAAGGGGACGAGGTGGTAATAGAGGGGGCTCGCACTGAAAAGATCCTTCTCAGCAAAAACTACCATAAGCATGAAGGTTATTCAAATCAACCTCCAACACGCTAAGGCCGCTTTGGCGGTCTAAACAAACACCATGAGGCAGAAATGTCTCAACATCGGAATCGTGCAGGAACCTTGGATTAACACGAATGGTAATATTCTAGGCCTTAAAACACAGCTACAAGTAGGCTGTTATATTCTGTTATATTTTAACTTAATTAAATCAAAGTTGAATTTTGTGTGCTTAGTTTTTTAAAATGATAAGTGATTTTGTGTCGTTTATTCATTTATTTATTTATTTATTTACGTAGTTGCAATACTTTCTTAGACTTACATAGGTACTTCAATATAATATTAATTTATAGCTTCGAGAATACAACTAAAAAACTATTTCAGTTTGAATCAAAATTGATTACACTGGCATAACGGTTGAAATTAATTGTATTAGTGATGAGTTCATTTTTACCATAATTTGTAAAATGATAACGAATATAGAAAAAACCATCAATTCTCAGTCTAAGGATTCTTGACGGAGCATAAAAACGAAACAAAGCTAAAAGAGGAGCACAGTCAATATGTCCCGTAATTATATCTCTGGCAAACATTATAAAAATGGAAGTTCCTCGAACAGACAAGGGTTTAAGGCCTATTAAGGTACACCTACCATTGTAAGATGGTAAGGGAGTGGACCAATTTAGTTTTCGAAGGGCTTACGTAGTAAACCTTTTTGAATTTTTTAAATTCGAAAATTAATTGAAAAGGGGTGACCATACCACGCAGCAATATTCGAGGATCAGATGAACCAATGCAATGTTTAAAGATTTCAAAGTATAAGGATCCCGAAACTTGGAGGAGATCCTAAATAAAAATCCCCACATGGCATTAGCTCTAGATATAATGTGATCAAAATACATATTAAAAGATAAATGCAAATTAAAAATGACTCCCAAATCTGTTTGGCTTGTAACCCTTTGAATTAAGAAGTTTTGCAGGCTATATTCAAAGACAATATGTAAAGTTGACCTTCAAAAAGACATTATGGCACACTTATTAAAATTCATATGTAGGGAGTTTAAGCAACACCACATATTTAAATTAATAAAATCACTCTGTAAATCAAGACAGTCAGCGACGGACTTAATTGATTTGAAGAGCTTCACATCATCTGCAAACATAAGACATTTAGAAAAACATAGAACCTTAGGCCGATCATTAATAAAATGCAAGAAGAACAATGTTCCAAAGTGGCTTTCCTGAGGAACACCCGAGTTTTTGATTATTTCAAAAGATTTCGCAGACCCAATCTTAACGTATTGATAACGATCTGACACATAGTTCTCCATCCATACAAGAAGAGATGAGTGAAATCCAAGTTAGCTTAGTTTATTGATTAGAATACGATGGCTAACTCTATCAAAAGCTTTTGAAAAATCAGTGAAAATAACATCTGTTTGGCATTTATTTTCCATGTTTTTTTTTATAAGCTTTTCGAAAACATTCTACGGTTTTTAAAAAATTTTATCTGGAAAATAAAATTTTAAAAAATTGATCATATTGGCAGTTTTCGAAAAAGCCAACAATTAAAAAACATTTTTGTAAACTCAAAAAATCTTTTTTGTTTGCAATTTTAAGAAGCAACATTAGTGTGTTAAAACAAATTCATACAAATTTCATCGAAATACGTCAAGTACTTACTTACTTATGTTGGCGCCACTGGAGCGTGTTACTCCTGGGCCTTGCTGAGAATGCCCCTCCAGCCGGTTCGATCTCAAGCCTGCTGTCTCCAATTTCGTACTCCAAGTTGGCGGATGTCTCCCTCTGCCTGGTCTCTCCATCGAAGATGAGGTCTACCTTGGTTTCTGACTCCCTCGGGCTTGGCGTTGAAGACTTTACGAGCTGGAGCGTCGATGTCCATTCGCTCTACATGGCCCAGCCATCTTAGTCCTTGGATTCGAATTTTTCTGGCTAGGCTTATGTCGCTGTACAGCTCGTACAGTTCGTTGTTATATCTTCTTCTCCAAACGTTGTTTTCGCAATTTACGCAGACAGGACCATATATCGTACGCAGAACTTTTCTCTCGAAGACTCCAAGTGAATTTTCATCCGATTGGGAGAGGGTCCATACTTCCGCACCATATAGCAGGACCGGGATGAGGAGTGTTTTATGCAGTGTCACCTTGGTTCTTCTCAATAGGGCTTTACTCCTCAATTGCTTACTCAGCCCAAAGCATAAGCGATTAGCAAGAGTTAGTCTGCGTTTGATTTCAGCGCTGATGTTGTTGCCTGTGTTAACAGCAGTGCCCAGGTAGACAAATTCACTGACTACTTTGAAGTTATACCTATCAATTGTTACGTTCTGACCAAGTCGGTGGTGGGACTGGACTTTTGTTGATGAAAGCATATACTTCGTCTTGTCCTCGTTTATTTTCAGCCCGATTCTGCTTGCTGCTGACTGCATAGTAGTGAAAGCACCGGTTACTGCTCGCTTTGTTCTTCCTATCATGTCAATGTCGTCAGCAAACCCAAGTAATTGTGTCGATTTATTGAAAATGGTGCCTGATGTACTGGCATGGGTGCTCTTTAATACATTTTCAAGCACAATATTAAAACAGCTGCATGACAGTGCGTCACCTTGTCTTAGCCCTCTGGTGGTTTCGAAGGTTTCAGTAGAGTCTCTACCAACTTGGACGGAACAGCGAGCATTCTCCAACGTCATCCTGATAAGGCGTATCAGTTTAGCAGGGATTCTAAAGTTAAACATGGCACGATACAGTTCAACTCTATTAACACTGTCGTAGGCGGCTTTAAAATCGACGAACAGGTGGTGGGTGTCGATGTTATATTCTTGGGTTTTTTTCCAGGATCTGGCGGGATGTGAATATTTGGTCGGTGGTAGATTTTCCAGGTCTAAAGCCGCATTGGTAAGGACCTATCAGTTCGTCAGCAAACGGCTTGAGACGTTCACATAAAACGCTGGACACGATCTTATAGGCGATGTTTAAAAGGCTTATGCCTCTATAGTTGGCGCAGAGTAGGCAGTCTCCTTTTTTCTGAATCGGGCAGATGGTACTGAGGTTCCACTCATCGGGCATACTTTCCTCCGACCATATTTTGCAGATGAGTTGGTGTATGCTCCTGACCAGGTCATCTCCAGCATGTTTAATAGTTTATTTATTTATTTATTTGCTTAATTCAAGCTCATATATAATATAACAATATTTGGATAACTTAAACTCTAACATAAAGTGAACTTATTATTCTATCTTAAAACTAAATAGTAGGGGGGTTAAGGAAGATTAGAGTAAAGGTTTCTTCTAAGGAAGGAGACACTAGGATTGAAATCAAGGAAATGTTGTGCACTGTTGGCTGAGCGTAACATTCTAGTAATTGGGTTGAAGTGGGCATAATTGGTACGGTGAGTAGGAAGGTAAAAGACGGGGATAGATCTTAGGTTACGTGGATTGGTATTGACGAAAATTAATTCAAGGAGAGGAGGGGAATCGATGGCACCGGTGATAATTTGGTGAACGAAAAGTATGTCTACAACAGCACGACGTTTCGCAAGCGTGCTAAGGTCGATCAGTTGTAAACGATGTTCGTAGGGGGGAAGGAAATGAGGGTCGCACCAAGGGAGGTTTCGTAAAGCGAAAGGAGAATAGGTCTTACTTATGTGGTGAAGAGGGACTTTGTTACGTATGGGTTTGAAAGTCCTTTAGAACAGCGCTTTATGAAACCAAGGGAAGAGTTAGCTTTTGCAATAATATAATTTATGTGAGAACGAAAGTTGAGCTCTTTATCACATAAAATGCCGAGATCGCGAATGGAGGAAACTAAGGGAACCGAAACATTGCAGAAATGATAAGTACGAGATGGTAAAGGCAGGCGTTTACGAGAAAAAGACATATGTTGACATTTAGAGACATTGAGTTCGAGAAAATTTTTAGTGCACCATGTAAGAAAAGAATTCAAGTCATTTTGAAGCAGGGAAGAATCGATAGGAGTAGATATTATTTTCATAATTTTCATGTCGTCGGCGTTAATAGACAAGTTAGAAAAAGAAATAATGTTTTCAACATCGTTAATGGTAAGGATAAATAAAAGTGGCCCGAGATGACTGCCCTGAGGAACACCTGAGGTGGCGTGGATGGGATTAGACACAGAAGATCTGAACACAACACAACACTATTGGCGGTTTTTCAAGTAGGATCTCACCCATAGGATGAATATTGGAGGCAACCCAAAGGCTTTTAATTTAATATAAATAATTTGGTGAGAGATCTTGTCGAATGCTTTGCTGAAATCAGTAGTGATTACATCAACATCGTAACCTTTTTCCAGGGCACAGAGGGTCGTTGAAACAAATTGAGTAAGATTCGTCGTGGTGGACCAACCCTTAATAAAACCATGTTGAAGTGGAGAAACTAATGACTTACAATGGAAACAAAGTGAGTCGTAGGTGATGCTTTCAAAGAACTTGGGTATTGAAGAAAGTTTAGCTATCGGACGATAGTTTGATATTTCATTTTTATTGCCCTTTTTATGAATTAGAAAAATATATGAGTTTTTCCATAAGGAAAGAGAGAGTTTAAAAAGAGTTGGGAGAGGGTCGCACAGTGCGCTAGCACATTTTTTGAGAAAAATGGCTGGGAGACCATCAGGACCAGGAGAGAAGTCATCTTTAAGTGAACTTAATTTTTCACTGACCGATGAAAGAGAAATATCAAGAGAAACTAGTGAAGTTTGCGAACTGCTTGACAGGTACTCAAAATATTCTAAATCACGATTATTAACAGCATTGCTATAAGACTGACTAAAAAAATTTGCAAAAAGTTTGACAATTACTTCAGGATCAGGAGATGAGGTATTATTAAAACTGAAGGAAGAGGGTAGACCATCGGATTTTCGTTTTGTATTAATAAATTGATAGAACCGTTTCGGTTCAGAGATGAGGCAAGACTGCATTTTATCAAGATAGGCATTGTAAAGTGAATCGCAGAGGAGAGAAAAATTGGAAGAAGCTTGTTCGAACTTTAAAAAATCTGAAAATGTTCGGGATTTTAAATAGGTTTTCCATAACTTATTCCTTAAATTACGAAGAGTTCGCAACTCCTTGGTGTACCAGGGGGGTGATAATAAACAATTCTTTCGGGGTGCGTAAGGGACACACAGGAGCAAGCACTCAAAGATAGCTGTGTAAAAGAATGTCAGGGCAATATCAATGGGAACGTTAGGGGTCAAAAATAAACTGAAAAAAAGGATCTCAAGTTGGTTGAAGTTGGCTTTACGAAAATTGAAATGAAATGAGACTTCCGGTACAATGATGGATAAACCTTGATCGACAGTGAAAAGAACAGATAGAGGAGGATGATATCGGTCAAGGGTGGAGAGAAGGAGAAAACTTTCGGTGACAATTGAATTGCAAGGGTCAGAAGAGAAAGACTGCCTCTCCAAGTTATTAGAGATCCCGCTTATTTGAAATAGGCCATTTTCGAATAATCGATCTGTGAAAAGAGATTCTTTATCAGAAGTAGTATTGCAGGGAACAAAGTGTAATTCATCCTCTGATGGGATCCAAACAAGGTCAGGCAAATTGAAATCACCGACGATGATAAAATCATCACTGGATTCCGCAGAATCAAAAAGCGAATCAAATGACTCAACTATTAGTTCATACGCAAGAGTGGGCTGCGCTGGGCGAATATAACAGCAGATAACGTAAAAAAACCGATTATATGCAGAAACCTTAATGCACACGAACTCAAAGAGTGCCGATTTAGAGACTTCGACAAGGGTTGCATTCAGACGAGTGTGAACAGCCAAGAGAACTCCACGCCCAGCATTATCTATGATCTGACCATCAGCACGAAAGACGATAAAATTAGATGTGAATAGCTCGCTATCAAGAATGCTGGGACAAGGGTTCGTTTCTGTAAGGGCAAAAATATCAAATGGCAGTTTTTGGGAGTTAAGAAACATAGAAGAGGTTTTGGAACGGAGCCCTCTAACGTTTTGATAATATAAAGATATTGTAGTTGGGGTATCGCCGATAGATGAAGAATTAAGGATTGTATTAAAGACGAGGCCTGTGGTTGAAACTGTGAAGGGAGAAAGTTTAGAGCTTACAAATGAAGCATACGTAGCAAGGTCTTTCGAGACTGTAGAAGGAGATATATTATAACCTTCATGAAAACGGGTATAGATATTGATAAGTAAAGAAGGATCGGTAGGGAGGCCTTTTTTTTGTATCGATACTAAGACGTTAGTTTTTGTCTTGCCATTAAAACAAACAGAGTATGGTTTATCATGTAAGTAAGCAAGCTAAAGACGCACATTATCGTATAATTCACTTTTACGAAGCCTAGCCATAATGTATCGGCCGTCAAACTCATCAACTGTTAGCTTAGGATTAGCAAATTTAGAAGCTAATTTGACAGAAGGCGGAACCATAGGGTCGAAGGGAGTTTGGGTGGTTAAGCGAGAGGAAGGATTCAAGGTGTGAAAATGGATAAAATTACTATACTTAACGTTAGAAGAAGTGCTCTTAATTGAATCAGTGTAATAAGATGGGATGGACTTAGGATTGGTATTAAATGATACGCGTTTTCGTTCGGGAAGAGTGGAGTCAATTAAGATTGGGGGCTTTTTAATATTGGGGTTGTTTATAGATTTGAAACTGGGAGGTTTGAGATTGTTAATGGATTTGAAACTGGTAGGGTTGGTCTTTAAATTAGTATTATTATTATTTACATTTTTAGTTGAAGATATATAAGTTTTGCTATTAGTTCTAGTGACCCATTTAGAAATTTTTAATTTCCCAAGCCAGCAAATAGGGTGGGCGGTAGAGATGAGTAACCATTCATATCTGGATCTAATCGACACTTTGAAACTTGACGAAGTTACCTTTTGGCATTCTCCGAGGTTGAATTTAAAATTGCTCGAAAAAAGTGCGAATCCAAGAGTCATTTGCATAACTAGGAGTTCCTTTAACGAAGAAAAGCGTGAATTTAGATACCGTTTTTAGTTTATTAAGCCTGTCATTCCATTGGCTTTTTGTCCAAGTTGTGCCGAAACGATGGATGATAGGAACTGACTGAGCAGGGCATGCAGTATCATTTGACGTTGCTGATATGTTTGGTGTAATAACAAGTGGTGAGATAGAGTGAGATGTGCTCTGAGTGGATTCAATGATTTCAGCGAGAATGGATGTGTCGTTGATGTAATTAGGCTCATTTGGTTTGAAATACGATGGTAATTCATCGATTTTGCAGTAAGTGATTTTAATTTCCTCAATAACATCTTTTAAAGAGGTACGCGTTTCAGTTAGCTGATTGCTGATGTCGGTAATCTTGGAAGCAAGGTCCTGAAGAATCAAGGAAAGTTGAGATGTTGCCGAAGACATTGAGGTTGAAGTGTCTTGTAGAAAGAGATCGAGGTCGGACCGAATGACTTGTATTTGCTTAGTGATATTATCGAGAGGAAAGGAGCTAAGAACCGAGTCAACTGTAGATCGAATTTCACGGTTAATATTTTCAAACTGGCAATGCGTGTGTTTTAATGGAGGATTTGAAAGTTGCTGTTCGAAACGTGGATTTAATTGCTGCACAATAGCTGAGAGTTTCTTATCGATTGAAGATTGATTAGAAAGACAACGATTGCTTAGGGTCTCGATGGAACTGTTAAGAAATTCTATACTTTTAGAAAATTCGTCGAAATGCTCAAATTTTGATAGTACACTTTTGTGAAAACGATTATTGTCAGTTAAAATAGAATTTGTAGAATCGCTGAGGCATTTAACGGCTAGTAGAATATGAGAGAGGGAGATGTTCTTATATTCATCACAAAGATATACGAAGTAGTTCAAGTATTTTTTTATATACCCGCATGATCTTTTACTTAGTCCGATACATATTGGATGAAATGTTTTACCGCAAAGACCACGACACGGCACTAGTTCGGTATATTTATTGTCGAGAACACAGTTCAGGGAATCACATGGGTTATTTGCCATTGTTAAAAACTTTTAAAGTTTATCTCGACTTTACTTTAAGAAAAAACAAGATCAGTATTTTTCACTCCCAGTGTACAATAGTGCGAAATGATAGTTAAGACACGAACCAGGTCGCAATTGTCGGTAATGTTGTGTGAATTTTGATGTTGGAGTTTGGAGATGACAGAAGCCGGTAAGGTAGAGTATATGTAAATAAATAAAAACACCCACAAAGAAGTTAATGGGGTAATACCAGAGTAGAACTGCTTGGCAGAACACCACTAAAAAAGTACTCACCCAGAAGGCGAGATTTCAGTCGGGGCTCGGGAGGAGATGAGAGACCACGCTCGACGATCGCTGGGCGCTGGTAGGTTGTGAATGCCGCGATTAAAGATGTAAACACGGGTACAGGTCCGTATGATGATGAGGTTCGTCGGCCGATCCAAAGATTCTCAACCAGTTTCGGACAAGGTGCAACGCACGAGAGTAGACACCGAGAAATAGGATTTTTTTTTTTTTTAATTTTTCGTAGCATCAATTGTTTTGCTTCGTTAACGCAGAACATATACAAATAAAAAAAAATTGCACTCACCCAGGAAGACGAGGCAAAAACAATAAATGATTTGCAGTTTCAGTAAGAGGAAGAGAGACGAAGTGAAATTTGGTGAATGGTTAAATTATAAGTAACACTCAAAGAATACCACGGCAAATTGCAAAAAAAAAAAATGTGATGATTCTTTTATTGTAGATTTGTTGAATACAAATTAGATGAAAATCACTCTAATTAATAAAAATAAAGAACGAATTCCTATTATTTTAGGATGCGGTAAAATTTAATAATTAAACAAAAAACTTTCTTATAAAATTCAATGAAATATCGCAGAGGCAAGAATTACGCAGGATTTTTGGGAAAATAAGGTTGGAATTTTTTAAAAAGCTCCGCTTGAAGGCCATCACATCCAGCTGCTTTATTCACCTTTAGTCTGGTGATGGCTACTTTGATTTCATTTTGGTCGGGCGGGTGTAGTTCGTGGTCATCATCTAGTTTAATTTAGCACGTTGATCTTGGGCGGGATCTTGGCTGTCATCGCCATTTAGCAACCGGTTAAAGTTGTCTTTCCATATGGCTAACATCGCCTGCGTTTCCACTATGGTGTTTCCATCCTGATCTTTGCAGGGCCCAGAGCGGCTTGTGAAACCGGATGTAGACTGTTTCACCCTTTTATAGAAGTTTCGTACCTCTTTTCTGCAAAGACATTCTGCATCTCCTCGACTTCGCGTTGCTGGTGTTCTTTTGTCTTCCTCCTGAGTAGACGTTTCTCATCTTTCCTTCGCTCAACATAGAGATTTCTGGATGCTCTAGTATCTCTCTGGAGCCACAACTTGTATGCCTCCGTTTTGGCTTTGTTTGCCTGAGCACATTCGAAGTCGAACCAGAGGTTTCTGGGGGGTGGATGTAGCTGCCATTGGTCTTCCGGGTTCATGTATCATGTCATCAGTCGAAGGATTTCTCGCAAGCTCAAGGGATACGCGGTCGGCGTAGGCAGCGGCGGTCTCTTCCGATTGAAGACGTCCAACATTGAATTTCCTAGGTGTAGTCGGTGTTCGCCTAAGAACTTCCATGGAGATCCGTACCCTAAGTTTTGCACCGACTAGGTAGTGGTCCGAAACGATGTTTGCTCCTCGGAATGTACGGACATTCATAATGCTGGAGGAGTGTCTTCCATCAATCACAACATGGTCGATTTGGTTGCAGGTTCGACCATCTGGGGATCGCCATGTGCCCTTGTGGATGTCGGGACGTGGGAATCGCGTGCTGCTCAGCACCATGTTTTTTCCCGCTGCAAAATGGATGATCCTGAGTCCGTTGTCGGAGGTGGTGTTGGCAGGCTGTGTTTTCCGATCGTCATACCAAAGATGTCCTAACTCCCAATTTTGGCATTGAAGTCTCCCAAGAGAATTTTAATGTCATGTTTTGGACACTCATATGTTTTGGTAAGGAGCTCGTAGAAACATTCTTTGGTAGCGTCGTCTTTCTCTTCTGTAGGGGCATGGGCGCTTATTAGGCTTATGTGGTGGAATTTGGCCTTAATGCGGATCGTTGTCACTCTCTCACTGACTTCGCGAAAGCTCAAGACCTTTTGCCTAAGTCTTTCTCTGACAGCGAATCTGCACCCAAACAAGCGCGATATCCCATCAAGGTGCAATTTCCCATAATAGAAATTACAGTCCTCTGTAATTCTCAGGCCCGGTCCATCCCATCGCATCTCCTGCAGGGCTGTTATATCAGCCTTGAGACTGGCGAGGGTCTCGTCTCGGCTAGCTGCTCGGCTTTACGCGGCCTGTTTAGGTTACGCACATTCCACGTGCATATGCGTAAATCGTTGTCCGTTTTTTGTTTGCGGGGGGGGGGGGGGGGTCGTCAACATTTTTGGTTCTTTCATCCGAGGCATTTTTTGCGGTTTTCATCACAATATAGTTTTCATTTCATGACCTGCTTGTGAGGCCTGTGCATGACATATAGATCTTTGTGGTGGTTGGATCTTCAGAGCGTATCTCTTTCCTCCTGCTCCTACTTCCTGAGAAGATAACTCAGGTATCTACAACTTATGGATCCGATGGATCCAACGTTCGTCGGCACTACTTGGAGGTGACGATACGATTTTGCCCACAAATCCGTCAAGTGGGTTGCGAAAATATTTGATTTGAAAAAAAAAATGGTCCTGTGGGTGTTTTGCAGTAAAAATCATGTGCCAGGTACCATTAGTTTTAGAGCTAGAATGCTAAGGAGCAGACTATATAATATTTTATCGAGCAATAAAATTATTGGTTTCAGCTTTTAGGGAAAATTTTAAATTTGTGGCTTCATTTTTGCTTCACTTGCTAGAAAGTAGTAGGAACAACTGTTTACAAAATTTTAAAGTGAAATGTTACAAAGTTTACTGACATACGTATGTATGTGTAGATATAACTGGTTGCAACCGTAGACAAATTCTTTTTAAAATTAAAAAATTACTAGGGGCAACAAAAATTAGGTCTGCCCAGACGGCCCTAACCCACATTACGCAATTATTGGGTATGTCAAAAAAAATTTCTTCACATCGTAAAGGATCTGGGATATGGGATATGGGATGGCAAAAATCTATAAGAACGGGTCGATACAGAAATGGCCGTGAAACAGGGGTGTCTTCTAGGTCCTATGTTATTTGCACTCCTTATCAACGACATCCATAATTTCGTAGGGGGTGGAATACATTTAAATAAACAAGTCATCCGAGTATTTCTGCATGCAGACGACATTGAAATGTTTGCAAACACACCAAAGGCATTACAATTTATAATAAACAAACTTGATCAATATTGCCAAATGTGGAATCTCAATATTAAACTGGAGAAGCCCAAAATCATGATATTTAGAAAAAAAAATATATTGCACGACTGGGTCGCACGCACTTGTTCTTATGCTAAGTAATTGCTTAATGGCTGCATCCTGTTATTAAAAAAATTAAAAATAATTTCGAAAATCCTTTTATTTTTTTAATAAGTTTAAGGAATTTCTCGGAAAAACTAAGTATGCAATAAAATTTCAAAACTAAATGTCTATCTAGGAAAAAAAAAATACTGAAAATCGTTCGACCAGTTTCTTTTGGAAAAACTTTTCCAAAAAATATTTTGAAATTTGTTTGAGTATTGTTTGAGTATGTAAATATATGTCAATCTGTAGTTTACAATTGAAAAAATAATGTTAAGAAAATCAATACCCGTTTCCAACATATTTCGAAACCCAAATTTTTTTTCGGAAAAAAATTATTAAAAATTTAAAAAAAAGTTTTTGAGAATTTTGAAATACCATATTTATAAAGTTATGAATTATTGCAATCGGATGTATAGCTAGTTAACAAGAAAATTTTATTTAAAAATATTCGTTCTATGAGCGGTACCTACCGTTGTAAGATAAATTTTGAAAAATCTTCTCTAACCAAAAGATAGATAGACTGCCTTAACAAATAGTATTCTAAAAGTTTTATCAAAATCGTTAGAGCCGTTTTTGAGCAAATCAATATTTACCTGCGATTATAGGTACTATAATATTAAAATTCTGTCCATCTGTCTGTCTGTATGAATAGATATAGATACATACAGCCCAAAGAGGTCGGGCGAATTGCTTCAATCTTGGTATATAGATTTTTTAAATATTGTACAGAGGGGAAATGGAAATTTTTATTTTTAGCTCAAAAAAAAAAACGGTATGTACCTGTCATTACAACCGTTAAGTTAAAGTTATTTTTTTAAAAAAATGTCTAAGAACGGAACTGTCTATAGGGCCGTTTTTTCCTTTCAACTATCTCGAAAACGACTCAACCGATTCTTTCGAAATTTCACACATATACCTATGGTTGTAGGTAAAAAAAAATATTTTTTGTATTTTTAAAAGCATTTTGAAAAAAAAAATGTTTTTATTAATATTTTGAAAACCGCTTATTAAATTTTTTTTCTAAAAATTATAAATAAATGTATGAACTGAATACCCGTGAACTGGCTTTTTGAATTTTTTTTCGAAATTTTCAAAAAAAAACTTTTTCTTATAAACCGCTACAAAGATTTTTATAAATGTGTTCTCATAAATTTAAATTTATAGAAGAAATAAAATGGCCTAGTTAAAGTATTTATTTAAGAATTTTGAAAAATTTATTTTTATCAAAATCTCAAGCCCTTAGAGCCTAGACCACTGCCACACATTAGAGTAAGTTCGTGCGACCCAGTCGTGCATTTTACTTTCTTCGCGGTTGTATGGCAGGTACCGTTATTTTTCGACCTAGAGCAAAAATTAAAAAAAAAGCCCCTAGTGAATTCCAAATTATTACTAAATACCAAAATTGAAGCAAATCGGCTCATCCGTTCAGGCACAACAGGTGCGAACAGACAGACGGACGGAATTTCCAGACCCACTTTTTTCGACTTCTCCATCATTTCATGTGTGATTGTTATCTCAAAAAGTTTGTTTTCCACGAATCGCAGGTAAAAACCGCAGGAGGCAGAAGAAGTAATCCAGAAAGATTGATTCTCGGAACAGAAGATATTGGGGTGGTCCACAAGAATAAGTACTTGGGTTTATGGCTGACACCAATGCTGAGAATGTACGAACATTTCAATGAAAGAGCGCAGCAGGCAAAAAACCTGAATTGGCATACTTTTGTTTTAAAAAATGACATCAGTAATTCTTTGAAACTAGAATTGTTTGACGTAAAAGCCAAATCAATCTTGGGGTATGGGGCACAAGCTTGGGAATATCAGCAATACGATGACATGGAAAAGGTCCAACGATATTTTCTAGAAAATATCATAAAAGTTCCAACATAATCTCCAAACTACATGCTTACCTTGGAACTTAAACCGAAAGCGATTTTTTTAAATTTACAGAATGAAATGTCCCATGATCTATATAAAGAAAGTACTCTGTGTGTATGTCGAGAACTGTCTCCCGCATACACTCGGTCAGTTTATAAATCCACTTTTTTATTTTTGTTCTATTAAGAGAGAACTATTGCGAATAATCTGCATGGTAAGAACTATTTGGAAGAAAGACCATTAGGATATTTTTTAACACTTTTTTGATTACTTCACTAAAAAACCAATAAGAACAAATATGAAAATATGATTACTATCTACATATGTAATACACTTGTAGTTTGAGTGTTTTAACAAAGAGCGGATACAATCCTATTTCGAGCATTATCAAATAGTTAGGTGTATCCGACGGTAGATGAAACATTTTTCTAATATAAAATCGTATAATCTTTTCAACAGTTTCATATTGCTTACATCCCCAAATCTGTGCAGCGTAAAACATAATGGATTCTGCTACTGCTTAAAAAATTTTGTATTTGCTGCTATGAGTGACGGATTTATTGATGAAACACAACCTCCACGTTAGATTAATCGCCATTTTTGCTTTTTCGTGAAAAGAACACTAATTTATTTGAACTCATCGACCTCAATCAATTTTTCATCGAAAATAACAATAATTGACATTTATTTCGGAAAAACGAACAAAATGGCAGGTATTGCAGTTCTTGAGATCAACTTTCTTCGGTAGCTTGAAGATAACTCCATACTTCCATACCAAGAGAATGGTTTCATTTTACGAAAACAGCCTTTACAAGTGACCAAAAAATACATGCTGCTTATTCGGGGTCATAGGTACATGCCATGTCCAGTTGCTTTGTTTAAAGATTAGGATTTAAGTCTTTATTTCGATTATTTATCACCATCGCATAGAATTGAACCCATAAAGTAAGTTTTTCTGTTGCACCATGTAGGTTTATAAAGTTAACTTAAAAATTAAGATTACCTTTACAGAAAGTCTTTAATGGTTTGCGTTTGCCCAAATGGTATAAAATTCTTTTTGAACTAAAAACAGGTGTTGAGGAGAATCCTGATTTCAAGAAGATGCAAGGATTTGTCTGGATGAGCGTTTATTTGATTTGTTTTTTGTTTGTTTAATATTTTAATTAGAATTTCTGAAGGAAACCAGAGGTAACACATATACATAATAAGTTCATCTAATAAAGATATTTTTGAAAAAAGTTCCCAGATCGGATAATTATCTGAGTCTGATTCCTACAACAGCCTTAGCATCAAGTTTAAAGAGCATTATATGCCTTACTATTTTTGGCATTGGCATTTTAAGTCTCAAATAAACGGTATCTGCCATACCTAAACTGTTAAATAAAAGTCAAATTTTCTCGAAACTTGAAAACAGCATCAATGATATTGATAAAACTTTCTGTAAACCTGATACTTTTTTCATTGAAAAGGGCCAGTTATACCGATTAGAAAAGTCACACTGAAAAAGTTGAAACAGCTGAAATCTGTTTTTTTTCCTGATTAGCGTTTATAGCAACCAGAAAGAAAGGTGTCAAAAATATATGTCTCGTTGACATTTCACATCAAAACCAGCGTTAATATGCACTTAGATACGATGTGGAGAATGTGGGCGAAGGCGTAGGTCCGAAAAAGACAAACACTGTAGCGGAAAACATGAAACCGTTAGAGCCGTCATTCGGGACGAATGCGTGTCGTCAGGATAGCCGATTGTGGCATGGGAGTTTCACTGCACGACAACGATACATCTACGATAATACACATGCACACATACAAGCACAAAACGATCCACACAAGACAAGACGATTCACACAAACACTTAAAACGAGCAACGACGACAGCAAACTGGACAGACACACCAAAACAGAATTGCGTCCCTCTTTTCTTAACTTTTGCGTTATGTAAACCAGAGTCAGTTCTCTTTTTGAATCGGAGTAATTCAGTCGAAGTCGAGTGCGTCGCCGCCGAACCTTACTTTTATAAAATGTACCTAGTTAAACAATATAAATAAACTTTAATTTAGATTTCGGTAATTGTGTCGTTTGATTCATTTTCCCCTAGACGATCGAGTTGGGAGTTCACCAAAAATGATGACGTAAACATATTTTAAGCTATTGACACCATCGTAGATTGTAAATTACTGCAAGACGATTCAAACAGATTTTGGGTATGGTGCAATGATAATCGTTTGTTTTTGAATATTGACAAGTGTAAGACTATGGGGCATATTCATAGATGATGTTTAAGCTGTTGCTAAGAAAAACTGGATGAAGTTTCCATAAGCTAAACTCCAGTTTAGCTTAGCAACAACTAAAACATCATCTATGAATACGCCCCTATGTGTTTTACTCGCAAAACGTTTTTTATTTATTTGCGACTATCTGTTGAATTCGTCAAATTTGTGTAGATTGTTTAGTATTTCTGATCTTGGAATCATATTTGACTCAAAATTATCTTTCATTGATCAATATAATTATATAATAAAAAAAGCAAACAAAACACTTGGTTTCGTCAAAAGATTTTACCGTGAGTTTCGTGACTCATATGTTGTTAAAATGTTATATGTGTCTTTTACAAGGCCAATCCTTGAATACGGATGTGCACCATACTATTCTGTTCACATAAACAAAAAACAGGTGAATTCCTCTTTTTATTTTACTTTTTTGATATTGATTTTATTACTGTTTGATTTCATTTCTTTAATGAATACTTAACGCTGGCAATGCCAATCAATTCCAATAATTCAGTAATACTTACGATATCATGAGATTTCATTAGTTTTAACAGTCCCCTTGGCAACGGTCCCCTGCTTTAAAGAAGCACCTGTCTTAGTATTATGTCATTAAAAACAGTCCCTTGAGTTAATACAGAGACTTTGTTAAGCATCGTTTAGTTAACTACATTGTTGGTTATAAAATGTATTTATCTCAGTTCAAGAAAGAATACTAATAACTTTATTCAATTAATTCGAGCAATAAAATCTTGGAGACATTTTTTCAGCCAAATTACAATACTTTCACAAACAGCCACATACAGCTGTCTATGTACAGCTGTGGAATGTTAAATTATGAGGAAACTGAGAAACTTCATAGGAGCTTTATCAAAAAAAGTTTCAATCTACCAATCAACACACCGAATTCTGCGATTAATTTGAAAACCTGCTTACCAAAGATATTTAACAGCACCCTGAAACTAAAAGCTGAATTTAAAGTTAAAGTCTTAGGCTTAAGATGTTCGAATTAAAAAGATGCTTTTATACGAAGTATGGTTTGATAAATGGCAACGGATCCCCACTTCTTTAGGTGAAGAAATAAAAATTGAGCCAAACAACATTCTTTGTGTAAAGGAAAACCTCTACAGAATTATTCAGCTCAATGAAGCTCTGCTCACTATGTAACACAATACCCAAAGAAGATTGCTTCCATTTTATAAGTATATGTCCAATTTTTAGACATAAGAGATTTGCGTATTTTGGTAAATTGTCCTTCTCAATGCAGGATACAATATAAATAATATTAAAGGGAACTGATTGGACCAAGCTTGTCAATTATCTAGAAGAAATTTGCTGTTTTGAGAAATTGATCATGACTGAATATGATTAATCTATGTCAAAAATAAAAGGATATTTAACAAAAGTAAAGTGGAAATTGGAGCAACGAAGTAGGTAATATCTAAATATAAAATTAATTAAAAAATTGAAATTGTTAGTCGAGCTGACGCCAAAGCTTTTGAATTTGAAAAAACACTGTAAATGTATGTGTACAAGTTTATCTAAAAACGTGTATAAACGAATTAATTACTTACTTCCTTACTTACCTAGAACCAATTTTTTTAAATCAGATTTTTTCGTTTATTATTTTGATTTTAATAATATGTATATCAGACATCTAGCTTAATCAATATTGCAATTCAAAACTTTCAAAAACCTTTTCTTGATTGAATGTTTTAAAATGTTGTTCCCAGATGAAAACCAGAAATGTCTCTGTTTTCATTAAAAAAAAATTCAACTCAAAAAAAATAATAGTTGAACGATTTTTATGTTTTTTTTTTTCTAGATAGACAGTTTGTAATTAAATATTAGTGCAAACATTTTCCAAGACAACTCTCAAGAAAAAAAAACAAAAATTCGAAAAATATTCAACCTATCCTTGTTTTTTTTATAAAATGCAGAATAATTAATTATCTGGCATAAGAGCAGATTCGTGCTACCTCTGCGTGCATTTATTTCAAATTCAATACTAAATACTAACTTACCAGTTTTGCTTCTCAAAATATCTGTGAATTGTTTTAATTGCTACGAATGACTAAGAAAAATTATTAGCGGAACACATCATAAATTCGCGTCCATACGATTCGATGAGGGTTCGGGCTTGATTTTTGATGTGACATAACAAAGAGTTACAGGCATAAAACATACGGTGACAATTTTGAAACTCGACTGGTGCTCCCAATTTATGTGCGAAATAAATAAAAGGTGCAAAATATAATGAACAAATAAAAATGCAAGTCGTAATAAGAAATTAATACCGATATACTTTCTAATTGGAAGTGACTCTTGCCACCGCGTAAGTTTTGTAAGTTTTGATTTAAATAACTTTTTTTTTAATTTAAATACAGTTTTAAGTTCAATAGAAAAACTAAATTTCTAGGAAATATATATCTCTGGTCTAAAGTGTATTCAACATAAGTACATGGTATTTCTTGATTCTATGTCTTGGGATCATTCACATCATTCGCCAAATTATTATCATTATTTAAATTGACATGCTTTAAGTACAAAATTGTTCTACAGTAAGGGTGTGTCTATCTGTGATTTTGATATTATATACTAAGGATCTAAGGAAAGGCTAGTTTTTTTTTGTATCCTGATCCATGTTAATCAAAATTTGAAATTTTGTGTGAGTTTTCTGGTGTTAAGTTTCGAAGCCATTTCGGTTTTTTTTCTTTTGTCCATATTAATTTTTGACTTCAGGTAATTTTTCTCGACAAAAAATCCTCACTGAATAACATTTGTTTTATAGTAATATCGTCGATCAAGTACTCGTCGTGTGCGGTCGCGTTGCTTCTGTGCGCAAGTGTCACCCACAAATAATAAAAAAAAAAAAAAAAAAAAACCAAAACCGAATTCATATACCACATACAATACATAGTGCAATTAAATTAAAATGAGAACTTAAATTCAGCCCTTTACGTTACCCAAAATTAGAAAAAAAATTAATAGAATAAACCAGTGAAAAATAAAAAGAAGAAAAAAAAAAAAGAAATACATCAAACCTCGCTCATTGGCTCATTCGCAGCACAGCATCCAACAATACCCATCCCCTCGACCCACACCACCGATAACTGTTGCTTTCTATGCAATGCAAGCCTCTTGTGAGGCTTATCGCAAGAGGTCTTGCATTGGATAGGTGAGTAGCATTTGATGTATATTTCATTCGTGTTTTGTTGTCTATATTAATTTCCGTTTGCAAATTGTTTTATGGGCATAACACCTACGACAGTTTGTTTATAATTGGAATTAATATGGGCCTATACTGCACGGCTGAAATTAGTTTCGTCAAAATTGAATTTTGTGTGTTTAGTTTTTCAGAATGGTAAGTGATTTTTGTGTCGTCTCTTCAAATGTTCGTGGGCTAAGAAAGAATTTTTTTTCTGTGTACGCCCATACTGTGCAATACAGGCCAGCTGTTTTGGCATTAAGTGAAACCCAGGTTGGACAGAATACTGATTTATCAGAATTTTGTTTGTTTGGATATAACTTAGTGCCATTACTTTTTTCCCACCATGGTCTTGTCGTTTATGTTAGGAATGATATTGCTTGCCAGAGCCTTCCCTAATATGGGCATTGTTCTAATACGAACTTTAATTTCCTGTGGCTCAAATTCACTGTCCGAAAGCATATCATTTATTACTGTTTTCTTTACAGGAGTCCGAATCTTGACAGCATGTCTACTTGTGATGAGTTAGATGTTTTGTCAGATTCAATTTCCCGAATTGTTTCCCATCGTCCTCACACTGAAGTCATGATTACGGGCGACTTCAATGTACATAATTCAAGTTGGCTCCACTATTCTGGCCAGACAACACTCGAAGGAAGTTATACCGAGATCTTTGCTGAGTATAACCATCTTACCCAGCTTGTCAATGAGCTTACTCGTATACCGGATGTTGATGGGCATTCCGCCCATACTCTTGAATTGTTCCTTACTTCCCATCCTGATAAATATACTAGGTATTAAAGTAACTTCTCCATTTGGCACTGTTGTAATAAATAATATAGATTGAGTGTTTCATTTAGTTCTTATGTTACCTGAACACACCTACTATCTGTATAACACTTATAAAGCTTATTACAAATGTCATCTTTTATGCTTCATGTCAAAATAAACTTCCTTCTCTTTTGAACCATCAAACGACTCAGACGTCTTTTATTAAATTGGGTAATCCACAAATAGATAACTAATCTGAATTCTATTTCATCAGGTTATGGGCCCAGGAACAAAATTTAATAATTGTTAAGACGTCTTCATCTTTATTTCGAGTGAATTTTTTTTTTTTCTAAATTGGGTTTTTGGTCGCAAATTTTTGGCAGACGTGGTAGGCGTCCTGGAGGTTAAAATTGCAATGGGTAAACCAAAGAAATTAGAAGGTCGAAAGAACTTTGATGAGTGGAAGGTTGAGGCAAAAGCTTATCTTGCCACAAAGGGTCACTGGAAATGTTTCGATGGAACAGACACAGATGAAAATAAAATTTGTTTGGCGATTCAAATGCTGAACTTGCTGATTTCATCGCCTCTTTATACTTACACGGAGAAGCATACAACAGCAAAGGAAGCATGGGAATCTATTTGCTCTGCATTCGAGGCTACAGGCACTGGTCGTAAGGTCGACCTTCTCAAGCAGTTGGTCGGACTGCAGCAATTGGACTGTCAATCTATGGAAGATTATATCCACAAAATGGTTCATATGGCTACAAAGGTAAAAAAGGCTGGTTTGGAGATTGGTGATGAAGTGGTGGCAGCTCTCATGCTGGCAGGTTTGCCAGACGATTTTCGTCCCATGGTGATGGCTATCGAAAATTCAACACAAAAAAAGCTAACAACTGACTACGTCCAGACCCGCTTTCTTCAAGAAGTCTCGCACAACAGCTCGGAAAATACAGAGACTGCATTATACGCAAAGAAACGCCACAGCAATCAAAAAAAAAAAATGTTTCACAAGTCTGTGACATGCTACGTTTGCTACAAAGAAGGTCATTTCGCGAACAAGTGCCCAAATAAAAGGAATAAAGATGAGCGGGTACTTATATGTTCGTTCATGGCTCAATCAAGCTCGTCAGAAGATTGGTATGTTGATTCTGGGGCAAAATACAATAATACTTGCTGTGTGGGTAGATGACATCATGATATTTTCGAGCAATGCAACTATGTGTACCAAACTAAAAAATGAACTGTCAACACATTTTAAAATAAAAGACGTGGGTGAGGCGAAATCGTTACTTGGGATGAATATCACTCGATACTCGGACGGCTCTCTCTCAATTGATCAACGCCACTACATATCAAATTTCCTTAAGCGCTTCAACATGGATGATTGTAATGCAGTAAACACACCATTGGACCCCAACCAAAAATTGTCTGAGGAGTTTTGCCCAAAAACAGATGCTGAGAAACGGGAAATGGCAAACGTACCTTATCAAGAGGCGATAGGGTGCATTATGTATGCTGCACAGATTAGTCGTCCAGATGTTTGCTTCGCTGTGAGTGTACTTAGTAGGTACAATAATAACTATGGTCGTGTGCACTGGGCGGCAGTGAAGAGGGTGCTACGATATCTAAAGGGTACAATCGACTTTAAATTGTTGTTTGACTCAAAGCAAAATGAGGAAGTGGTGGGTTATTGCGACGCCGATTGGGCTAGTGACTTGGACAAAAGACGATCAACAACTGGCTATGTATTTCTATTGCAAGGCGCTGCAATTTCTTGGACTTGTCGCCGACAACCAACTATAGCTTTGTCTTCTACCGAAGCAGAGTTTATGTCAATGGTCGCAGCTATTCAAGAGGCGCTTTGGTTGAAGCGTTTCGAAACCGAAATTTTTTTGGAGGCATCGAAATCGATTCTTTTATATTGCAATAAACAAGGGGCAATAAGCTTAGCGAAGAATAGAAACTACCATGCGCGTACTAAACATATCGATGTTCGCAAATATTTCATTCAAGAACACTTGCACCAAGGCATCGAAGGTGAAATCAAATTGAATATTCAGTACAAATCGACTAATGAGATGGTTGCCGATTTATTGACCAAGGCGGTTAATAGTACAAAGATAAACAAATTTATTCTAAATTTTGGACTTGCTAAATAGATTCTAAATAATCATTTTGAATATTCCTTATTATTATTTTCCCCTTTTTACTTGTTTTTTTTTTGTACATACATTGAAATCTTTACTTATTCTTTTATTTTTATTTTGAAACACTAGTGAGGCTGTTGTAATAAATAATATAGATTGAGTGTTTCATTTAGTTCTTATGTTACCTGAACACACCTACTATCTGTATAACACTTATAAAGCTTATTACAAATGTCATCTTTTATGCTTCATGTCAAAATAAACTTCCTTCTCTTTTGAACCATCAAACGACTCAGACGTCTTTTATTAAATTGGGTAATCCACAAATAGATAACTAATCTGAATTCTATTTCATCAGGCACCTCGGACCATTGTGTCATTTCAGCTAATTTTTCGATCTCCAACCATCCAGTTAAAGAAAAAATTCCCACTAGGACCATTTGGCAATACGAGAAAGCCAACTGGGACGGTCTGAATAACTTCTTTCACAACTTCAACTGGTCATTATGCTTCCTCGATAATGACATTGATGCCAGTGCTGAAATGATTACAGAAGCGATTTTTCTTGGAATGAGATCTTTTGTCCCTCACAGAACAAAATGTATCAAACCAAAAGAAAAGTCTTGGATTACCGAAGAGTGTAAAGAAGCTATCAGGTTGAAAGAAGTAAGCTTCCGATCCTACAAAGCCAACCCAACTGAGGAAAATCGGAAGAAACACAAACAAGTTAGGAACTCGTGCAACTCCGTTATACACAAAACGAAATTTTTACATGACCAGAAGTTACGGCAAAAAATTCTGCAATGTCTCAAAGGCAGTAAGAACTTCTGGTCTTTTGTAAGATATGTCAAGAACTCAACGTCATCATCAGTTCCAACGCTCATCGTCGACGATAAACCTATTGTCAGCTCTTCAGAGAAGGCGAATATGCTCGCAGCTTATTTTGCTGCAAGTTCTACGTTGCCTGCAAGCAACAATGCCCCTCCTGTACTTGAGAACGTTAATTCTTCTATGGGACAGATATTTTTCCGCACTCGTACAGTAGCAAGAGTACTTCAAGATCTTGATATACACAAATTCACTGGCCCGGATGGTATACCTGTAATGAATACTTATTGTGAATTTAAATACTTGTTGTCAGTTGTCAATTTAAATGATTATTGTGATTCCATCAATTTGCATTTATGTATCAAGTGACAGCTTAGAAATAAAACGTCAAACCAGTTGAGCCTCAACCATCATAGCCTGCAGAACAATAACTTAACAACCAACTTTACCTATTGTTAAATTATTCCTACATATATGCGAAAGCAATTAATAATATAATAAAGGATATTTAAACCACTTAAAATTTATTATTTAACGTGAACACAGTACACGTTACATGGTGTCAGAAGTGGGTCTAATTTCTAATATAGTATATGTACATACAATTCAACAGCATAGTTATACACGTGGGTGAGAAAATATAACCATGAAAAAAAAAAAAAAAAAAAAAAATGACATCCAACGATCGTTTGCCAAAACCATTGGATTGTTCTAACTTGGCAAAAGAATGGACAACATGGAAACGCACTTTCATGGTCTACATGATCGCGAACAATAAAATGAACGAGCCGGAACAACAAAAAATCGCAACATTTTTGTGGTTAATTGGTCCAGACGCAGGAAATATTTACAACACACTATATCCAAACGATGGAACACTTGAGAGTATTTTTGGGCTAGCAAATCCACCTGAAAATGCTGCTGCAAATGCTCCAGCGAATGCACCTGCAGGAAATCAAAACGGCGACGAAGAAGACGAAAACGATCTACAGGAAGACGAAGATATCGCTCCGCAAGTTCCAAACACTTTGGAAACCGTCCTAAAGTCGTTTGATGATTATTGCCTTCCAAGAAAAAATATCGCAATGGAATCATACAAATTCAACACAGTAGTCCAAAAGGAAAACCAAACTTTTGCAGATTTCGAAACGGAGTTACGAACCCAGCTCCGATTTTGTGAGTACAATTGTAATTGTGGCGCTTCTTACCAGCATCGTATGTTGCGTGATCGTATAATTATTGGGGTATACGATAAAAAACTACAACTAAAGCTTTTGGACGGAAAGGATGACCCATTAAAAAAGGTCATTGAAACGTGCAAAATTTATGAGGCTGCAAATGCAAATAAGATATTGCTAGATCGACGTAACAATTACTCGACTGTGAATGCTGTCTCGGAAACAACAACTGACCTAGTCTGCAATGCTGTGTCTCGATATTGCTTCAACTGTGGCGCACCATTCACACCAAATCATTTGCGCTCTTGTAAAGCCAACAACATAAATTGTTCAATCTGTGGAAGAAAGGGACACTTCTCAAAATTCTGCAAACAGAAGGGGAGAGCAAAACAAAATGAACAACAGCAATCATATGGAAATCAGCAGCTTAGGAGGGACAACAACAACTACCACAAAAACAACACTACAACCAACAACTACAACAAACAGGCAAATAGTCTCAACTGGAATGATGAAGGTAAATATTGTAGTTTAGAACAGGTTGATGGAAACATTAGTATATTAAGTAGAAATTGTAATGCTTTTAGATTAAATTCAAACACTGATGGATTAAAAAGAATAAGATGGACGAAAACGTATCTAATTAATAATTGGCTAACCACATTTAAGATTGACACTGGATCTGACGTCAATTGCATTCCAATTAATTTAATGAAGAAATTTAATGTTACTTTTGAAAAGAAAAAAAGTGGATTTGTTGTGCTGGATTATAGTGCTAATAAAATTAATATTCATGGATTAGTAAATTTAAAATGTTTTGATGTGGAAAAAGAAACGGTTAGAATGGCTGAATTTCTTGTTGTCGATGATGCGCTTGAACCGCTGCTGGGCTTGTCAACTTGCATTGAGTTTGATTTGGTAAAACGATTGAATACTGTGCAATCATTGCCATATTTCCCTCGGGAGAAGGGGGAATTTCTAGAAAAATTTAAGAAAAATTTTAGTGGTATGGGTAAATTTCCGGGAACTTGCTCTATTAGGTTAAAAGAGGATGCAATACCCTCTCTGCACTATAAAAAGCGAATTCCTTTAAGTCTGAGTGATCGTCTTAAATCGGAACTCGAATCGATGGTCCAGGCTGGAATCATTTCTCCGGTCGATTACCCCACCGATTGGGTGAACAATGTTCAACTCGTGGAAAAACCAAATGGAAAACTTCGGATTTGTCTCGATCCGAAGCCGTTGAATGCATGCATTAAGCGTGAGCACTTCCTCATTCCAACGATTGAAGATGTTATGGGACGTCTAGCAAATAAATGTGTATTTTCTGTACTCGATTTAAGTAACGGCTTTTGGCACATGGAACTTGATGCCAAGAGCGCAGATTTAACAACCTTTATGACACCGGTGGGTAGATTTAAGTTCAACCGTTTGCCATTTGGTATCAATAGTGCACCGGAAATGTTTCAAAAAAAAAATGGTACAAACATTCGGTGACATTCCCAATCTTTTTATATATTTTGATGATTTGGCTATTGCTGCCACAACTGATTTTGAACATGATCAAACTCTTGCAATTGTAATGGAACGCGCTCTGAAACACAATATTAAGTTTAACGCAGATAAAATCCAATTTAGGCAAAAGCAAATTAAGTTCATGGGTCATTTAATATCGGAGGGTCAGATTAGACCGGATTTTCGATACACCAGAGCCATTGTAGATATGCCCAAACCAACAAACAAATCCGGGGTTATGAGATTACTTGGGTTATTTAAATATCTTGCAAAATTCATTCCTAATTTATCGTGCCAATCTGCAGCCTTACGTGATCTCACGCGAAAGGATGTGGAATGGAGTTGGACAGATCGCCATGAAAACGAATTAAAAAATTTAATTAGTATAATAACGACAGAGCCTGTCCTGGCAGTTTATGACCCGATCAAACCGGTTATTATCCAAACGGATGCATCAAAGGATGGATTAGGATGCGTATTGGTACAGGATGGGCATCCAGTTGCTTACGCTTCGCGGACTTTAAGCTCTAGTGAGCAGAAATGGGCACAAATCGAGAAAGAATTGTTGGCAATTGTGTTTGCCTGTGAACGTTTTCATTTTTTTTTATATGGACGAGAGTTCACAGTTCAAAGTGACCATAAGCCACTAGAGGTACTTGTCAAGCGCGACATTGACGACGTTACACCTCGATTGCAACGGATGTTTATGCTTCTTCTTAAATATCCGAAGATGAATATTCTATATACACCAGGAAGGGAAATGCTTGTGGCTGACTGCCTTTCAAGGGCACAGTTGCCGGACCAACTCGAAAATCCTGATCTTCTTGGGGTGATACATACAGTCACTCGGCAGGTGTGCCTATCGGAAGACAACTATAATTTCTACTTGCGTGTAATTAAAGATGATGAACAGTACATGCGCATATGTAAATATGTGCAAACAAGATGGCCAGGATATCATCAGCTTGATGACTTAAGTCAAAAATTTTACAAATACCGCGATAATTTGCATTTTGAGAATGGGCTTCTTTTTAAAGACCATAGACTTGTCATTCCTTCTGAACTTCAGGCAAAAATATGCAAATGGTTACACGAGCCACATTTAGGTGTTGAGAAAACGCTAGCACGTGCACGCTCTCACTATTTTTGGCCGGGTATGACTGAAAAAATTAAGGAAATCATTTTGCAATGTACTATTTGCGAAAAATTCAAAAGAAACGTACAAAAAGAACCATTGGTTCAGGATTCTAATCCTGGTTATCCGTTTCAAAGAGTGGCAATCGATTTGTTTGAAATGGCGGGACACGACTATATATCAATTATTGATTCATATTCGGGTTTTGTCATATCAGAAAAACTGATGCGAAAAACGTCTAACCATATAATTGAAGTTATTGGGAAAATATTTGATCGCGTAGGATATCCATCGGAAATTAGATGTGATAATAGCCCGTTTGGATCAGTGGCGTTTGAGAAATTTGCCAATGAGGCAAACATTTTATTTACTTTTTCTAGTCCACGTTATCCGCAAAGTAATGGACTTGCGGAAAAAGGGGTCGCTATTGCCAAAAATCTTTTGAGGCGATGCTATGAGGTACAGGAAGTTGATCGCTTCCAATATCGAATTCTTGAGTACAATTCAACACAAGTCGCTAGTATGAAACTATCACCAGCTCAATTATTCTTCGGCCGCCAAGTTAAAACCAGGTTACCAGTAGCGAGTCAACTGTTGCATCGAAACAATTTGAATGAGGTCGTTATTCAAGAAAAAATTAAAAAAAAAAAGGAAAGACAAAAATATTATTATGATCGAACTGCGAGATCTTTGCCAATGTTAAATGTGGGGGACCAAGTAATATTTAAGAAAAATGGGAAAGAATGGCACTATGGGAAGATTATTGCTAATGTTAATGATAGGTCATATATTGTACTAGACAACTTTGGTAGTTATTTTCGAAGAAATCGCAGATTCTTAGCTAAGACAAAAAATAATGAAATAAATACAAGTGAATTGCTTTTTGAAGATCATATAAGAAATTATGCAAATACTGAAGATAATAATGTTAAGAAAATCAATATTATACCACCAAATCAGAAGTTTAAGTCTGATGTAAATGTAAACTTAAGTCAAAATTGTAATAATAGTAATAATTTGCCCCTTGAAAAAAGCGCAACAAACGAAGCCGAACGATCAATGGGACAGCCGGGCTCAGTAGTAGTTCATATTGACCCAGATGATCGCGACAGCTTCCCATCTGATTCAGGAACAGATGTTGCTGACTTGCCTGGTATAAGTTCCACGCCTTATGTGACTCGAAGTGGTCGAATTAGTGCGCCTCCTGTTCGGTATGGCAGCTTAGCCAAGTAAGACTAATAATAATAATAATAAAAAAAAAAAAAAAAAAAAAAAAAAAAAAAAAAAAAAAAAAAAAAAAAAAAAAAGAGCGTGTAATGAATACTTATTGTGAATTTAAATACTTGTTGTCAGTTGTCAATTTAAATGATTATTGTGATTCCATCAATTTGCATTTATGTATCAAGTGACAGCTTAGAAATAAAACGTCAAACCAGTTGAGCCTCAACCATCATAGCCTGCAGAACAATAACTTAACAACCAACTTTACCTATTGTTAAATTATTCCTACATATATGCGAAAGCAATTAATAATATAATAAAGGATATTTAAACCACTTAAAATTTATTATTTAACGTGAACACAGTACACGTTACAATACCCCCTATTCTTCTGAAGAAGTGTTCTTCATCTCTGGCAAAACCACTGCGTAAGCTTTTTCATCGCTCCTATCGTTCAGGAATCTTTCCTAGTAGATGGAAAACAGCATTTGTCCAGCCCGTCCCAAAAAAAGGTGACTCCTCCTCCCCCTCCTCCTACCGACCAATTGCACTTACGTCCCTTCTTTCCAAGGTCATGGAAACGCTGATAAATCATCAGCTCAAGAAATATCTCGAAGATCGTGAGCTTTTAAATGACCGGCAATACGGATTTCGCAGCAATCGTTCCACTGGTGATCTGATGGCATATCTCACCGAACAGTGGAACAAATCTGTGCATTGCTTTGGTGAAAGCAAGATTATTTAGCTTGATATTTCAAAGGCATTTGATAGAGTTTGGCATGAAGCTCTTTTATCGAAAATGCGTGCATTTGGTACCGATGATACTCTTATTCGTTGGATTAGAAGCTATTTTCTAGACCGTTCAATACAAGTTGTAATAGACGGTTTCAAGTCTGACCTCCACAAAATAAATGCTGGTGTGCCCCAGGGCTCCGTTCTGTCTCCGACTCTCTTTCTCATTTTTATACATGATCTCTTGTCTGTGACTTCTAATCCATTAAATTGTTTTGCTGACGACTCAACCCTCAGCTTTTCGTATACGTTTGATAATTCACGGCCTTCGCCTTCGGACGTGTTATTACAACGAAATCGTATGATAAGCTCGTTAAACTCCGATTTAAACAGCATTGTGAATTGGGGTACTAGAAATCGTGTGGAGTTTAATGCGTCGAAAACTCAATGCTGTCTTTTGTAGTTGAAGCTAAACATACCCCCTATGCCATTATCCATGAATGGTACTTGCATCGAGGAGGCCGAAAAGCTATCAGTACTCGGTACGTGTATCAGTGACAATCTTCGTTGGAATGATCATATACTTGAGATTGCCAAGAATGCTGCAAGATGCTTAGGCTTTCTTAATAGATGCAAGAAGTTTTTCACCCCTTCTGATCTGGCTACAATTTACAAAGCGTTTATACGCCCTAAACTCGAGTATAACTCCCATCTCTGGGCAGGTGCTTCTCAAACTTTTCTTCACCTGCTCGACAGAGTTCAGAAAAAAGCGTTAAAATTGATAGGAGAGAGAAGCATTATGGAAACATTTCCATCCCTCGAACATCGTCGAAATGTTTCATGTCTTTCCTTATTTTACAGATTCTTTTACAAAAAATGCTCACTCGAGGTAGCCAGTTGCGTTCCACCCCTTAAACATTTCCCCCGTAATACTCGTCTTGCTAGGAACGCTCATCAGTTTACACTTGAGCCCAATTTCGGACGTACCGTGAAATATAGAGATTCTTTCTTTAGCCGTACAACACGAATGAGGAATGAATTGCCTGGCACAATTTTTCCTTGCCATTTTGATCTTCGAACATTCAAGATCAATGTTCATCGACACCTCCTTTCCCTTCCTTCCTTACTTCCTATCGCTCGCGCTGTGACTTATCATTAAAAGGGCTATAAAAAAAAAAAAAAAAAAAAAAAAAAAACATTGCCTATCAATAAGGAAACACCTTGTATTTGCATTCCATATTTATACATAATAAACGTTTGTACGTAGTCTATGCGAAGATTAAAGATAAGGAACAATATAATAAAACATAGTTTAGTGATCTTAATTCAAAATAAATTAGAATGCCGAAACAGAACTAAATCTCTGATCATTGATCATTAATAATAATTGTGTCACAAATTTATTATTATTTAATCAACATGCAAAACAGAACAATTTCACTCGATGTTGGATGCACTATATGCAAAACACTTAATTAGGCAAAATTTAAGAGCAACATCGAGTTAAATTGTTCCGTATCACATGTTGATTAAATGGCACAATAATAAGTGATCAGAGATTTAGTTTTGTTTCGGCGTTCTAATTAAATTTAAATTAAGATTACTAAACTTTGTTTTATTGTACGAGTATGTTCCTTATATTCTTTTTTTTTTTATTAGTGTATTTTTAATTTGTATGTTTTTGATTTGCTGATAAATTGGAGAAAATTCTTTTAATTGAATTCCTGGCCAGTCTTCACCTATAGAAATAAAATGGAAATAAAAGGCTAATTGTGAGTGTGACGTCACAAAAAATTATCATGGTACTTGTCATGTATAGCAACTCAGCATAACTGGTATTTTTTGTTGTTGACTGAAATACATACATACATATAAACATGTTTTGCTTCCTCGATAATCTGCTCATTGTAGGTATCGTTTTCATTTGACAGATTGGAAGCGAACGTTTCGTTCGGTTTTGATACTAGCTTCCGCTTACTTCGGACTATTATAGTCCAGCCTGAAGCGAAAAAACCTCCCAAACGAAAAGAAGCATTTTGGGCCAAGAGGTTACCGACGGATACTATAAGTGAACTTTCGCAGTTTCTATGTGTTTTTTTTCTAATTTTTTTTTGTTGCAGCAGGACTCGGGTAACTTAACCTATTGTTATGAGTAAGACACATTATGCTTAAATATATATTCATGTGCTTGTATATAAAATTAAAGTGCATGTTTTATAAAAAAAAGTATAAATTTGAAGAACATTAAATTAAGTTAGTTGTTCATAAATAAACAAATAAGCACATATGTATACATTAACATATATATATACAATTAAATTGTGTTCTAAAAAAAATACATACCTGAGCATTGAGAATTTGAAGAGAGTTGTTGGCAAGTCTTAGCTGGGCATACAATCCTTATCTCTAATGTTTGTAGATATATTATTATTATTTTTCGTTTGAAGAAAAGACGAATTAAGCCGTCACATCAATAATTTATGTTGAAATTATTTTCAAGTATTTTGAAATTAAATACGGATTATAGGTTTTTGTAAATTCACGATAATGTTGTTTTTTATTTTATTTGTTTGATTTGGTATGCGATACGGGAGGATATAACAATACATAAAAAAATTAATGTTTTAATTATAAATGTATGTATTATTTTCTTTTATTTTTTAATAATAAGATAAAAGTGGTCAATTTGATCAGGTTTCTTGTCCTTTAAGGAATAACCAATTTTATCTTGTTTAATATATTAAATTTTTTGTTTTGTTTTTATCAATAGTGCTATCTAAGTGTATACATAAGTTTTAGCTTAGGGTATTACAAATAAAAACAAATCGCCAACAATAAAAATAAATTGAATACAAACATAAAATGGAATGGAAACTCACTAAATTGTGTCTCAATTTTGTTTCCTAAGGATACCGATTTTTTTAATAAGTAAATAAATATACGACGTTTGCCTGGTTTGATGATCTCATGGAGTCTATTTTTATTTAAACTTGCAGAGACAACATTGAAAAGGATCATGTTGATTTGCATAATACTATCAATGACTGGTAAAAAACAATAATAAAAAAAGCCTAAGACGCCTGTATAGTGCATATTTAAAAAAACAGATACTTATAGACCTAAATAGCAAATGTATAACTAAAAGTTGTAAGGGCTCTCAATATTTCTATTCATATTTTAATGATTCATTTAAATGAAATGCATATCTGTTGCAAATACATAACACTAGGAGCAAAGGTAAATTTGACGTTTCTTAAAAAATGATAACCATATTTAATAAACAAAAAAACTTTTCCATAAAATTTAAACTGAACAGCCCACATCGATGAAAAAGAAATTAAAAGTTCAATTTCGCTTGCTTGTGCGTTTTCAAGAAGAGACCAAAGCTTAAAATGCTAAATAGGCAAAAATGCTTTGCTTTACAAACTGTACAGTACTGTCATGGAAACATAAATGCCTCTCC
Organism: Platycheirus albimanus; assembly: GCA_916050605.2. NCBI lineage: Eukaryota > Metazoa > Arthropoda > Insecta > Diptera > Syrphidae > Platycheirus > Platycheirus albimanus. Next base: position 4,929,646 of record OU696699.1, on the reverse strand, counting down.
CAATCGCTGCGTGCACTGCTGGCTTAAATATATTTTGTGCAGGGTGATCAGGGCCGGCCCGAGCTAAATTAGCGCCCTGTGCAAGCTTTATCATTGGCGCCCTCAATTGCGGTGATTTTTGGAAGAAGTCATTTCCTCATTACCCTAGGGGTAGACTTTGCAATGCGTTTTTTTTAACGAGGTATCCCCAACAGGCCTATTCGATATTTCAAAAAAATAATAGTAACTGAAGAATACAAAAATAATTGTAAATTTAAGTCAAAAAAAACATGTGTGGTTTTATGAAACCACCGTAAAAGTGAAACTAACGAGCGCCTTTCACTTTATCCCTACTCCGCGGCCGACCGTCACGCGACATGCAACACACAGACGAAAAAGTTTGAGACGATGTAATAAAAGTTTCACTTTAAAATATATCACAAAATTATAGGAGATATACAAGATATATTTGAGGTAGGTTGTGTAACGTAAAGTTTGTGAATTTTCATAAGCGAAAGCTTATGAAGGGTGATTAACTTAAGGTGTGCCAAACAGCTAGAGCGAGTAGGTTGAGTTGGAACAAGAAAAACTAATGTGGGAGGGAGGTCTATTCCCTTCCGTTTAGCTCAGAGGGGCAAGTTTCTTAAAACATGACTTAAAAATAACAAAATAACTTCTACAACGCCATGCTATGCCATTTTTAAGGCCAAAAACCTCTTCTTTTACCTATTTTGTTTTGAAAAATATTTATTTTAGTGAATTTTTTTCAAAATATTAATTTTCAAACTCAAAATTTAAAAAAAAAGTTAAAATCAAATTTTCAAACTAATTTTATTTCAAAATTGTACCTTATTTAGTAGTTTCTTGCCAAAATTCAATGCTCTTATTTGATTCAAGTCCAACATTTAAAACCGTATGTCTCTAGGATTTCTTGTTGCCAAGCTATTCAAAAATAAAAGAACCTTTTTCTGCATAAAAACACGAAAATCTAGCCTTACGAGATGGCACAAGTAATGCAAATTTTTGTGTGTTTTTTATGAACAAGTAGGTTGGGATATTTTTGAATAGCTTTGCAACAAAAAGTCCTAGAGCCATACGGTTTTCAGTGTCTGACCAAAAACTAATAAGAGCATTGAGTTTTGACAACAAAAATAATACTTGAACAAATTTTGAAAAAAATTTGTTTGAAATTTTTTTCTATTTTTTTGTTGCCATAATTTTGAGTTTGAAAGTTAATATTTTGAAAACGGATCATTAAAACAGCTTTGTTTGAAAACACAAAAAAGGAGGAGATTTCTGGCTTTACAAAAAGATATTGCATAGCATTGTAGGAGTTACTGTTATTTCTTAATTATTTTTTTCCAATTTAAGTCATGTTTTTAGAAAATTGCGCCTCCTGGCTAAACGGAGATGAATAGACCCCCATACGATGTTTTTCTTGTCTCAACTTAACCTACTCACTTTAGCTCTTTAAACAACCTCACATCAAAAATAATACAATAAGTATTTGTTATATTAGGTATCTTATCTAACCCCGATTGCGATTACCCTGTATTAGTCAAAAAAATTAATTTTTTTTTCAATGGAAACAATGATTGGCAGGCAAGAACAAAAAAAGAGAAAAAGAAAATTGAACAAAAAAGATTCACTCAATAACGACAAGCGACAAACCTCATCATTAGTCATCGCTTCATCATCAGTCATCACTCATTATTTCCATATTTAAATTTCAACTCAACCCTTTGACATCTCTCATCTCTCCAGACGAGCTATAAGATTCCACTCATAAAGAGAAGCCAATGACAAACTTATCGTCGCCCCAGAATTGTTTTGTTCCATACGCCATTGGCACTTTTATGAGAAAAATGCATTTAAAGGTTTGCATACTAGGTACTCCGAAACTGTGTGATAGGATTTTTTTTTTATTTTTTTAACTTGAAGTTAGTCTTACAATGAGTTCATTTACCAATTTACAAAGTGTTATAATAAACCGTTAACAAGCTACGTTAATTAACATAAAAGTCTGCATTTTTGACTTGTGTCCCACCTCCTACATTTTGCAACTGATTTTTTGTCTTGCCATACACGTGGAACACAAAAAATTTCATAATAACGAACCTAATCAACTAAAATGGAGGTGGAACAAACCAATACTGAAATTTTTTTTGCAATCAGTGTCCCACATACATAGCTTTTCTTTGAAACAAGTGAACGTGGAACAAAACAATTCTCACACAAAATGTGCGTAAAATTATATGAACAATTTGTCCCAAACGCCAAAAAATGGTTTATGGCACAAAACAATTCTACAAACTGTTGATTTTGGTGGATATGGGACAAAGTCGATGTTCAATATCTCGGGATTGGAAAGACATAGATTAAATCGAATCACAGATTCTAAAAGAGCATACAAAATTACCATAGAATCCGCTCCTAACTCAAAAACGACAAAAGTGGCGTATGGAACAAAACAATTCTGGGGCGACGTTATAGCACTTTCCATTGGTTTCACTCGGGGAACCACTCATTCTGAAAACCAATGGAACAAGCAAAATCGCTTCTGTTCAATTTTAAAACAATGTAGTATTCGCAGGCATCAGTTTCACAGGTTTTGCCAATATCAAAGTTGTGTGTGTAGCCCTATTCGCGCTATAAAGGGATTTTTATTGGTTCCTCGTCTTAAATGCCACTCACTTAACTTCGTTGCTGACCTTCGACTTCTTCATCATTAGATTTGGATTCATGAATATGTCACATTTACATTTGTCGAAATAACCAAGACTTTCGGCAATGCTGCATGCGAATAGACCTTTCCTCAATGAATATTCTATGGCTGACATTTGAGTCATATTTGTATTTGTGCTTCTTGAGTGGATTCTGACTTCAAATCAAGAAGCAAAATTCTCTTCTCAGAATCAGCAGAAGTGTAATTTGCTGGCCAATGGAACGGTTTCAGAAGACTTCCGGATGCTTCTGGACGCTTCTTTTCATCCAATGGAAAGTGCTATTAAACATAGTACAAAAAACAATCAACCGAAAGAGTTTAAATTCATAGGTGAAATTTTTAATTTTGCACACTGTTGTGTACATGAGTATGAATTTTGTACCTCAGAATTTCTGTTGAGTAACATTGCTCACTTTGATTACATATAAAAGTACTGACATCGTGCGCATGTTACCAACATGCACACTGTTAATGATCTGTATTTATGCTGTTGAAATTTTTTTTATGTTACACTGCATAGGGGTGGGTTATGAAAATAAAATAAAATTTCTCATACGTGGTGCTGGTGAAGGTGAAGCCTTATAAAGAGAAAGATAGCATATAGCTAGGTAGGTAGGTATCTATTGAAGCTAACTTGGTAGATACAGTTTTTTTTACTGTGGGACTGTGGGGTGGGTGTGAATAAGAAGGTAAACATGGATTAATTTTTGGAATAGTAGATATGTATATAATTGTATATCTGTCATTAAATTCAAATTAGCTGTTAGTTATATAATGAATATCAATATTGGTGTGAGCTACAAAAATAAATGAGAATTAAAAAAGAAGGTAGTGGTTACGAGGTGACTATTTAAACGCTCGCCCAAGGCGCCCATTGGTTTCAGCGCCCTGCTCTTCTGCACCGCTTACACGTATAGCTTGTCCGGCCCTGAGGGTGATTCACGAAATGTTTGGAAAAAAGCTTGATCCTGAGAAAAGAAAAAATAGTATGTGGAGGGTTTATTCCTCCTCGTTCGACCAGAGGTACAATTTTATAAGAAATTGACTTAACACAGATCTTTCTTTTATTAAAATACAACAGCATCGCTCTCTTTTTTTATTAAGTCAGATTTCTATACTTCTATTTTATTTAAAAATGAAATCGTTGAAGAAACAAATTTTAAAAAATTAACTTTCAAACTGAAAAAAGTACAATTTGTTTTTGTCAAAATGTTACGTTAATAATTAAAGTTTTGCTATGGTTCTATTAATATTCAATGCTCTTATAGAAACCCGGATGCATTACTGTTTTATACCTACCTACTTAAAAAAATTAAAAATAACAAAATGGAACTTTTTAAGAAAATACTTTTTTTGTATTTTTACTCCACTGAACTTTAAGGTTTATTGATGAGTTATAAGCTATTTTTACATATAGCATCTTATAACCATACAATAAAGTGACCCTTGCTTTTCATTGATAGACTTGTTTGTAAATATAAACATATAGCGTACCATGCTAAAAATAAATACCTACAAAGCACTCCATTTGAATTGAGAAACATACAAGTATTATGTCAAGTATACTTTATATGTTTAATGTGTATGGTGTGTGAGCTACATTCAATTATATTCGTTTAAATACAATTTATGTTAAATTTGTTTATAAATAAATATAAAATTAATCTACACAAACTTGTATATTTGATACAAAAACAAAATAGATACGGCGAAGAATCTCACTTTAAAAACAGTAAGAAGAAAATGTCAATGCTGCAAATGTAGACCCAAAAAAAAGAGAAAAGATCCAAATATACAAGGTGGGCAAAAAGAAATCACCCTATTGGAAGATGCTCTCATTTTTGCAAATGGCCACCAATTTCAAATCTGTTTTGACAATTGTGGCCTAGACAGATGCAGAATACAAGGCAACAAGCCATGGAGCGATACATGTACATGAACCGACATGAAGCTATATTCTGAAGGCCGCGTTCCCGGGTGGCCTCATCTCTCGTTTTGGCGATTTCCACTGCCCCGCGCAAGATCGCCCGATTTATTCGTTCCAGATTTTATTTTTTTTGGGTTTTTTTGAAGTCCCGTGTTTACGTGAACATGTCCGAGAATCTGGAAGCCCTCAAGGACAACATTCGACACGAGTGCGAGAATCTGTCGCCCTCGTAAGCCAGAAATAAACATATTTTTATTATTTCGGAACGTTTCCCCGTTTTAGAAAAATGTCAATAACTTTTTTTCTAGTAAGTTTTTTTTAACCAAATTTTCACCAGTTATGTATAAGACTATAATTTCGACATTCATTATTTTATATAGATGTATAGTAATTTTTGTATGGTCTTTACTTGGCATTTTGTTATTTTACAATATATTGTTGGGCAATTCATTGTTAAGATTTTTTTTTTATTTGGCATTCAATTCTTTGCATTTTTTTCGCTTCATAAAATTGCATGCCTTAAAATTTCGCGCGAAATATTTTAAAAGTTTTTTTGTTTGTTTTATTTTTTATTTTTTAAGGTATTGCGATATGTTAAAGCATGTTTGCAGTAACTATAAAAACTTTCTTGTAAATACAAACTTCGTGTCTCTTGCAAAATTGGGCATACTGCAATAAAATGGTAAATATCTTTTAACTCTATTCTATTACACAGAGTGCAAATTTGCAGAAGATCGACTCTATGGGGAATACAATTTACAATCACGTTTTGAACACTATGCTTATTTTATACGAAGAGTTTTTCACATTGAAATAGCTATCTTTGGTGGGTATTTGATGGTTATGGTTCCTGTAGATACTTCTGGAAGTGGACGCAGATGACCTAATTAAGTTTTCTTCGAATATCTTTTCATCGATTTTTGAAACAATGGTTGCAAACATATCAGGCCATTCAAATACATTGCCTTCTGTGAAAGACAACCAGAGATCGTGGGATAAGGCCAGCTGGTTCCATTCTCTGAAAGGGGATTCATTTGTTCGAGCTAATTTTGCCATTATCAATTTATGGATATTTTCATCACTCTTGTGCAGTAGTCAGAATTCATTTTGCGGTTTCTTATGTAGATTGGTGGGAGCCCAGACTCTACATGTATGGCATAGGTCGATGTTGAAATTGGCAATGTAAAAATGCGTTTGAAAAAAGTTCTTTTGAGCTATAAGACCTAACGCCCAGTTTTAATGGTTTCATGTTGACCAATTACAGGGTTTTTTCAGTGAATTGCTTCAGGAAAATAAGGTATTTCACATTGAACTAAACATCTTAATTGTTAATTCATTCTTTTCATTCAATTTCACATGACTGACATTCAGAAAGTACTCCGTGTGTATGACGTCTCCCACATATATTGTCTTATAGTTATAATAGTAACCAAAAACATATACACAATGGACGAATACACTAGAAGGAAGGCATATCCATGAGGTTGTTGGAAACAACAGGTTATTACAGAAAGAAATCGATTTAGCTGACACGCAAATAATGGAAAGAGATTGTGATGTGGCATTTCAAAGACCGCAAGCGTCAAAATCACAAGGAATGTAACGGGTGTTTTTTTTAGAGGTTGGTTTTTCGAATAGGGATAAAACTTACATTTTGTGGTCAAATCGGGCAACTCTTATGTCATTTATGTTCAGTTTGGTTTGCCATTTCATCATGAACAGGTTGACAAAAGAACAACGCTTGCAAATCGTGCAAATTTATTTCGAAAATAATGGTTCAGTTCGCAAAGTTTACCGCAAGCAATTTTGTTCAGTGATGAGGCTCATTTTTGGTTGAATGGCTACGTCAACAAGCAAGTGAAGGGAGTGAAGAGAACCGACTATTTTGTTCCCAAACTGGATGACATGAATGTGGATGAGATGTGGTTCCAACAAGACGGCGCTACATGCCATACAGCGCACGTCACAATCGATTTATTGAAGGAAACATTCGATGAGCGCATAATTTCGCGGAATAGACCTGTCAATTGGACATCATTCGTGTGATTTGACACCATTAGATTATTTTCTTTGAAGATATGTTAGATAACTTAAGTTAGATAAGTTGCTCGTCTACGTCAAAAAAAAAACAAGAAACGTTAGGGGAGTTGGAAGTCAATATTCGTGGCGTTATTGCATACTGCCCCAAATGCTCGGAAAATTGGTATTGAAAATGGGACCTCTAGACTTGGCTTTATTCGAGCTAGCCACGGCGGCTACATGCCCGAAATCATATTTAAACATTAATGGCATAAACTTATCTTTCCAATAAAGCCAAATCGATGGACATTAAAACGATTTTCTTGTGTTTTATTTCAATTCGAAGTTCTATACCTCTGAAAAACCACCCGATATAATGCGTTCAACTACAACGAAAGAAGAAAATACCTTCAGGAAAAGAGGATTTCGAAAGCTAGAGGACGACTTCTGTTTTCGAATGGTACATCTTTAATAAGCAATTGAAGTAATCAGTGCACCGAAAGTGGGAATTTTTTGTGGGAGTTAATTTTACTTTTTTGTGAAGTTATTTCCCACGTTGGGTGGGAGATAACCCAACTTCTTATTACAGTTAATGATTTAAATATCGTTATTGTATTATTTAGTTAAGCATGATAAACTAAAATAAAATGCACGACTGGGTCGCACGAACTTGCTCTAATGAGTGACAGTGGTTTAGGGGCTTGAGATATTGATAAAAATAAAATTTTCAAAATTCGTAAATAAATACTTAAACTAATTTGAGCTGAGAAAAAAGTAAGAAATTTTATTTTTGGATAAATTTGAACTTATGAGAATAAATTTATAAAAATCTGTGGATCGGTTTTTGAGAAAAAAATTTTTTTTGAGAAACTTTTTGAAAAAAAATTTTCAAAAAAAATTCAAAAACGCCAGTTCATAGGTATTCAGCAAATACATTTATTTAAAATTTTTAGAAAAAAATTTAATAAGCAAAAGCTATATGTGTGTGAAATTTCGAAAGAATCGGTTGAGTCGTTTTCGAGTTAGTCGAAAGCAAAAAAAACGGTCCTATGGAAATAGTACCGTTGTTAGCCATTTTTTAAAACTTGTTTTCAGCCATATGATTGGTCGTACCTAAAAAACAGCACTGAAATCGTTAGAGCCGTTTTTGAGAAAAATAAGCTTTAACGTAATGGTTGTATGGCAGGTACCGTTATTTTTTGAGCTAAAAAAAAATTTCAATTTCCCCTCTGTACAACACCTAAAAAGGTGTATATACTAAGTTTGAAGCAATTCGGCCCACCCGTTTGGGCTGTAGGTCTCTTTACATAGAGACAGACATACAGACGGACAGAATTTTAAGACCATCTTTTTTCGTCTTCGCTATCATCGTAATGTCATGTTTGATTGTTATCTCAAAACTTTTTTTTTTCTACGAATACATAACTTGCCTTATAGTACCTATAATCGCAAGTAAAAATGAGTTCAGAACCGGGCTTACGAAGATGTTTCGTGAAGTCCGTGTTTTTTTTGTTTTTTAGCTTAAAATAAAAACATAAATATGACGAATCTGCATGAGATTTGCGGGGAATAATAATTACAAAAAATAAGTCATCGTGGAATGCAGAATCCTTTTAGTACATGTTAGAACTTATTCGCGCTAATTTTTAACTGAATCTAAAGTTAATCTTTGCAAACATATGGTTTTTTTACAACTTGTTTTATTTATAAGTAATTCTTTTAATGCAAACTTCATTTCAAAAAAATGGTATAAAATTCGCTCGAATTTTTCGCTAAAACGAAATACCATTTTTTTGGAAATGAAGTTTGCATTAAAACAATTACTTTTAAATAAAACAAGCTATAAAGAAAACAAAATGCTTTGTTTTGAAAATTTTATTTGACATTATATACACAAAGTGATCATTCAATCGAATTCCCATATTTCTTTTAAATATGCACGAATGCTTTTTTGTTACCTTTTTACTTGCTCTATAGGGCAAGTATTGGTTTCGTGCAGAAAAAAAAAATCGAGGTTTTAATCAAACATGACATTACGATGATAGAGAAGCCCAAAAAAGTGGTTTTCGCCATACCGTCCGTCGGTCTGTCTGTGCGTCTGTGCGGATGTGCGGATGTGCGGATGTGCGCTTTTTTACGTCATGCTACAGCCTAAACGGCTTGACGGATTTTCTTCAAACTTGATATATAGTAGTTTGAAAGAAAACGGTTGTCGAGGTTTTTTTTATTTCGTTTTAGCCCGGCTCAAACTGGTACCTTTCAAGTAACGGTTTTTTTCAATTTGGATTTTCTCGAAAACGGCTCTAACGATTTTGATTAAATTTATAATTTAGCTTACTTTAAGCATTTCTAACAAAACTGCGTTTTTTGTTTTTGCCTCAAATGGTCGTAACGAAAATCAGGTTTTAACGGCTTTTTTTCAAATAGCCATAAGTTCACAACGGCTTGATTGAATCAACTAAAACTTTGTTTGACACAGTTTTTAATAGTGTTCTATAGGATGGTTTAGTAAATTTTTCACTGACGCCTTTCTAAACGGTGGCTTCCATACAACGAGCCGTTGAGTTTTAGCCAACTTTTTTTGGTTTTTTCTAATTTTCTCGAAAATGGCTCTAACGATTTTGATTAAACTTTGTGTGTTATATTCTTTTAGTGTTTTTAAGAGAACTGCGTTTTTAGTTTTTGGCTAAAAATGCAAAGAACGGAGATCTGCTCTTAACGGCTTTTTTTCAAATGGCCATAAGTTGTCAACGGTTGCATCGAATTCACTCAAACTTTGTTTCGTATAGTTCCTTACAGCTTCCTATCAGATGGCATTGATTTTTTTTCAGTTTCTCTTTTTTAAATGGTGGCTCCTATACAAAGAGCCACTAGATTTTGGCCAATTTTTTCATTTTTTCTAATTTACTCAAAAAAGGCTCCCCCGATTTTTATGAAACTTTGTATGTAACATATATAGAATACTTCAAGGAAAACTGCATTTTTAGTTTTTGGCTATACATGATAATAGCGGAAATTGCTTTTAACAGTATTATTAATTAGGCCATAACCCATACGTGGACATTTGTATCATTTATAACACCCAAAAGATAACGTCTTAATTTTAAATATTAAAGGTTTCTTAACGTTACCTCCCGTATATCGAGTTTTCCAGTTTTAGCCAATTTTTTTTTGGTTTTTACCAAATTTTTCAAAAATGAATTGTTCTTATTGATCGAAAAGTTTGTTTTCATCGTACTATTGCACCAACAGAGCAAGTACGTGCATTTTATTTACTTGCGATTATAGGTACTACTAGCTGAAAACCCGTCGAAAACGACGGTTATTTATGGCGTCTACTTTTATTAAGGTTCACATAGTTTGTACTGAAAGGTGTCGGAAAGTAATAAGGATGGTAACCATTGACTTTTCTTAAAAAAATAGATGAAATCACATCAACTTCCCCTGAGAAACAGATTTTTCTTTTAAGGCGAAAATCTCAAAAAACACTATGTATTCTTCCAATTCCTACAATAGTAGTTTGAGATTTTAACGCCACTAAAAACACTATAAGCCAATCCTACTAAATGAGTTATCTATCTCGAAGATGATTAAGTACCAGTTGTACAGTAGCGGTTCAGCACTGAATCTCGTTTTCAACTTCTTAATTAGTTAGTCAACTTTATTTAATCCACCGAAATCGATGGGTTAACTCTTAAACCACACTTGAACCACCGTCTTAACATTAATTATCCAAACACGAACCTAGGTAAATCGTTTTTAAATTTTGATCCGAGGATAAACTACGATTGTACCTACAACTGGCCCTTAGTATAACTATGTAGTCACTGAAAGTGTAAGACTTTGTGTAAGCCTACAATTTTGTGCAATCAGCTGAATATTTCCTTATAAACTATATTTTTGGTAAAACACATCTTTTTAATTAATTAATTAATTAATTAGGTAATCTACATAAATACATACCTATTTATAAATCTTTAAACGGAACGGAAAGGAATTTTATGAATTTTTCATGCTAAATATTTTTTAGTCTAGGGATGGTTCCAGTGAAGGTTTGGTACCGATCGGATGGAAGACAAAAATAAAATACAATTTTGGTAATTTTTTTTTTGATTTTTTCATAAATTTTTTAAAAGGTTTGAAACATCAGCGAAAAGTCCACATTGGCCGATCGGGTGGAAAAAAATTAAATGCAGGCTTTTAGCATTTTTTTGTTATTTTTTTTTTTTTTTTGATTTTTTCATACATTTTTTAGCGGTTTGAAACATCAGCGAAAATTCCGTAAGGGCCGATCGGGTCGAAGACAAACAAATGTAGGCTTTAACCAAAAATAATGTTTATCCGCTAGCATTGAGATGAAATAAATAAATAAATAAATTTTGTAACACTATAAATAAGTTCTTTTTGGGCGTAGTAACGCGCGCCGGGTACCGCTACTGCCTAATAAAAAACGTTGATTATTCAAACAAAAACAAATACGAAAATCAAATTGTCTAAAGCAACGTTCCAAATAAAAAGACACTTAAAATAAGATGTTCCAATAGACTCTTTGAATAACTTTTATTAAGACAGCATGAACACAATTTAATTGCAATTTGCTTGGTTTTCCAATAAAAAATAAAATTTTACACTCTTTTGAAAAGACACAGAAAAGTGTTGCTGCTGTGTTGAACAAATCCATTATCTATCATACGCCATTGCATATATAAACTATAGCATTGTATTTAAAATCTATAGTATTCCCAAGAAGCGGAACGTTTTGTGCGGCATCTATGGACGACGTTCACAAGCTTTGATTAGAGAGTAATTTTAGTGGTTTTTGTATAAACTGCCATGGGAAGCAAAAACAACAATAGAAGGCATTTGATGTAAAGTAGATAAGATAACTAGTGCCGCCATTGACGACGTTCAGAACTAATATAAAATGTTCCATGAAATTACTATAAAATATAAATACAATGACTATAGTATTCCCACTTGAGGTGCGCCATCTATCGACGAAAAACTAAGCTCTAGAATACCATGGGAAGCAACAACAACAATTTCCACCATTTTATTTGTTGTTGTTGCTTCCCATGGTATTCTCGAGCTTAGTTTTTCGTCGATAGATGGCGCACCTCAGGTGGTAGTACTATAGTGTATATATACAATGCATACGCACATCAGAAAAATGTAGCTACCATCCGGCAGATGTCACTTTTTCTATGTGCGTATGATACGGCATTATTATGGACATAATTGTATCGGGTTGTAAACTTTGGCGTAGCTACTATACGGCAGATGTCGTGCTTTTTCTATGTGCATTGATGTGCATTTATATAAGCACAGCAAAAACATAGCTACTACTCACTAGGGGTCTCTGAAAATGAAAACATAGCACCATTCGATTCGATTCGAAAAAACATTGCATACAACCGGCTAGTATTATATAGGGGATAAGGCAAGTTATGCATTCGTAAAAAAAAATTCTAACAATTAAACATGATATTATCATGATAGAGAAGTCGAAAAAAGTGGGTCCGACAATTCTGTCTGTCTGTCTGCCTGTCTGTCTGTCTGTCTGTCTGTCTGTCTGTCTGTCTGTCTGTCTGTACGTCCGTCTGTATCGGCACCTACAGCCTAAACGGCTGCACCGATTTGCCTTAAACTTGGTAGATAGTATTATTATGACGTCCTACAAAGGGGTTTTTGGAATTAGCATTCTGACTTTAAAACTAACGGTACCTGCCATACGATTTTTAGTGAAAAATTAATTTTTCTCGAAAACGGCTCCAACGATTTTGATAAAATTTTCTGAATGGTGTTTTATGTGCAAGCTTTATGTTTTGGTTGGAAAATTTTTTTCAGGAAAAGTCTTATAACGGTACCTCCATAGGACAGGTTTTTTGAAATCCGATTTTCTCGTAAGCCACTTGACGGATTTCGACAAAATTTTTAATGTAGAAGCTCTTTTATAAAAAAAATTATATAAATTCTTAAATTTTTCGAAATTTTTTTTTTTTTGAGTTTTTTCAAAAAGTTTAATTTTTTTTTTTAATTTTTGTTTTTCCCAAAAACGGTTTTATCTATTTTTTTTTTAAATTTTATTTTTCTGATAAAAACTACAAAGTGCTAAAAGTTGGCATACTCAGAAAAAATTTGGAATATATTTTCGAAAAGTTTTTCAAAAAAACTGTTTTTTGAAAAACCTGTCGAACGATTTTGAAATTTTTTTTGCAAATTCAAAAAAGTAAAAGAAACCTGATGACTTACTTCATTTTCTCCAAGAAACGTTTTAGGTATTGATTTTTAAGTGATTTATAAAATTTTATATGATTTTTTCAACGCTTTTTTCCCAAAATCTTAAGCCCCCAAGACCATTTTAACACATTAGAGCAAGTTCATACGACCCAGTCGTGCACTTTATTTACCTTGTTTTTGCTACCTTTCTGTGCAACGTTCTTTTTTACGAAAAACTTTTAGTCCGGGAGCCAGCGACAGATTTTCATGACCAATTTCCTCTAGCGGTATTTAGTGGAAAGCATCAAAGAGTTGTATCATACAGCCTCGTGAATGTCAGCTGCGGTTCCGTGGGTGGGTTGAGCGGGAGTACCCGCCCAAACACGTCGAAAAAAAAAAATTTCAGTCATTTCCTCCCGACTGAAACTTTTTCAAAGTATAGCTTATCAGGTATCTCAAAGAAAACACAAAGTCTGCTGACGTAACGTGGTGGATTATACGTCAGCTGGACGCTTGAACATGCCAATTTATTATTTTTGCAAATCGTCAATAAAAGCTAATTATACTCAGCTGTACTAAACAAGTGTTTGTATAATAACTATATTATATCTATTGAAAATAGTTTGAAAGCATAAGCGAGAGCTAGAGTACGTTTGCAACGAAATGTTGGATACCCTATTCCCTATACTTTTGTATGTGTATGTGTTCGACTCCCGCAGCCTGGCAGCCAGCGGCTGTTCCTTTTTCAGAAACAAAATTCGTCTTTAGCAGACAGGAACGAATTCAATAACATTATTTTTTTGTGGCCGATGTTCAATAACTGCTGGCGCAAAAACAAAAGGTGTGTGCCACGCGTTACATTTTTTTAAATTAGATTTTGAACGAAAATAAAAAAAATTTTCACAAGCTTCTTACTTTCGAATAAGGCTAGGCGCACTAGACGGTCAGGACTCGTGGCCAAGATTTACAGTTTCTAGCCTATTCAGTACCTCAGCTGTTCTCCGGGACTGCCCCCAACAGTTGCGGATGTACTCGTAAATAACAAAAATAGTGCGAGTGCTACAGTGACATACTGTGCCACTCCCACCGTACTCTCGAGCTTAGAGAGGAGCACATCGGTTGATGGAGGAGTCGTGACTTACGACTCCAATATTGGCCCAACTGTACCTCATTTGGGCTCTCAAGAAATTCCCCTCCTTGACGGGGGTGTGGCTGTGACTTACAGCTCTACCTCGGACAGGGAGAGGAATACTACTGCCCAACAAAAACCTTCAGGCTTGGGAGGGTATGCCCCGAGGGCTGATGAAGCCGTGACTTACGATTTCACCGGCAACAGAGGTAAGCCTTCTCCGAGCTCCATGGGCATGCCCCCCTGCGGCGGTGAGGCTGTGACTTACAGCACCACCGTTGAAGGAAGGAATGTAACCCATTCACAAAAAGATAGACGGGACGCCTATCAGATGTGTCAGATCTTACCTCGAAACAATCTGCCAAGCTCGTGTGGGCAAAAAACATTCTAAAACGCAGAGGCTCTACGTCAAAGCGCCAGCGATCCTTTGAGGGAACCGGTCCGGAACCCAAAAGACCAAAGGCCAACTCCAATACTCTTTCCAATATCAGGAAATATCTATCCTTTAGTGATGTACTAAAGGCTTAAACCATTTTAGCGGTGATTGAAAGGAGTACTGTAGATGGTATGATATCCTTCTATCGGTGGACGACGGTCTTGAACAAGCTTCAGGCTTCCTACTGGACCCTCATGATGGAAAATCTTGGTGAACCTGCCATTTTTGAGGATGCCGGGTGGTACCAGAGCGCGTCAAGCTCATCGCTCACTATTAGTAGGTTGGAGGGACTCTGGCCTGGTGCTAAGCTCGAGGTTGTGGCAAAAAGAAGACATTCCTTGCAGACCTAGGGTTCGTACCAGATTACCAGCTGCACTCTCCGACAAAGAAATCATCCTAAAAATGCTACAATATGGTAACCCATCCATGCCTTCTCATGACTGGAAAGTCGCCAAGCTGGAGGATCCGGAGGGTCCATATAGATCAGCTATTATAGTCCTCAATAAGGATTCACTGGCTCCACTAGCGTTGACCAAAGGTGTGATTAGGTTTGGTTGGTCTACCATAACGCTGAAAGTATACAGGAAAGATGAAGAAAATGCCACACTAACATTCCCAACATCTGAGGACATACCCGCAGTGAAGGAACTTGCTGGCGTCATCAACCTTCCAGCAATGGAAATAGATACACCTAGCACTTGTTCTATAGGTATGCCCTCCTCCAAACCAATTACCGCATTTGACTTAGATGCTCACACTGTCGAGAGACTCTACGAAATGGAAACTGAAGACTACATTAATGAAGATTATCTTTTACGGTCATCCTCAGGGTCAGACTCAGAGGATGACCTCTATAGCACCGTGAGAGGAGATGGTCTGGAAAACTGCAACCGAGATGGTTCAGCTACTACAAATTAACCTCCAACACTCTAAACTGGCTTCGGCCTCCCTTCTCCTCCGACTTCAAAGAAAAGGGGAAGATATTGTCCTGATTCAGGAACCATGGATTGTCAAATCCATTGTTCATGGACTCAGGACCCCTGGGTACTACTAAAGGTGATCCACGATCCTGCATATTAGTGAGAAGTAATATTAATGTAGTTTTACTCCCTCCATACAGTGATCAAGACGTAACTACGGTCAGATTGCAGACCAACAAAGGCGTATACTGACTTGCCTCAGCTTACCTTGGCCCCTCCCCACCCCATTGGCAAAAATACAGAGAAACTCTAAAAAGATTAATCAAACCCGATCTTATGAAAATCCTTTACAATATAAACGTCCTTGGCTCATGGACCAATTCCTGCGAAGTATCGTTAAACTTGCTACTTGACACTCATTTCCCAGGTAACTCCCTTAACATAAGTAATTTTGATCCTAATCCAACGGGATTAACCTATAACAATACAAGCAAACTTGGTCTGATCACTAGGGAAAAACTAAAATAGGCCATCAACAGCTTCAATCCATACAAATCTGCTGGACCTGACGGTATAATACCAGCAGAACTTCAACAGTCTACGGATTTTATTATCCCCATCCTGGAAATAGTACTGAACGGATGTATAGAGTTGAAGTACATCCCATCATTATGGAGGGAAGTGAAATTTGTGTTCATTCCCAAAGCGGGAAAATGTTCCCAAGTGTATCCAAAAGACCTCAGACCTATATAAGTCTATCATCATTCCTTCCTAAAATGTTAGAACGTCTGATTGATATCCATTTGCGGGATGACATAGACCCAACTCCAGTGTCTACAGCACAACACGCTTACTGCAAAGGAAAATCGGTAGATACTGCCTTACATACCTTAGTAAGCGCTATCGAATATTCCCTAATTCACAAAGAGTATACTCTGGTAGCATTCCTAGATATCGAGGGTGCTTTCAACAACGTCAGCAACTAGGCAATCACAACGGCTCAAAGTGGACAGATCCCTGAGTGAGCTAATAAATCTTATGCTAAAAAGTAGGCTAATCAACTCAACCCTAGGAGGTGTCTTCCTAAGAAGATCAGTCAGCAGAGGTACACCACAAGGTGGAGTCCTATCCCCTTTTCTATGGAACTTAGTTGTCAATGAACTTCTAGTTGACCTGGAAGCAGAGGGGTTCGAAGTGATTGCATACGCTGACGACGTCGGCATTGCGGTATCGTTAAAACATGCTCAAATTCTAATTGAGCTAATACAAACAGCTTTTAACAAGATTCTTAAATGGACAGGAAAATGTGGGCTAGGAGTAAGCCCTCACAAAACTGAACTGGTCCTCTTCACAAGGAAATATAAAATTCCACAACTAAATGTCCCGTCCAACAATGGAACTCCACTAATTTTCCCAAATGAAGCTAAATATCTAGGCCGCGTTCTAGATAAGAAGCTCACATGGAAACCCAAAATTCAGGAAAGAGTAAAAAAGGCCACGGTGGCTCTCTTTTCTTGCAAAAAAGCAATAGGGAATAAATGGGGTTTATCCCCACAAACTACCCACTGGCTATATACAGCGGTCATAAGACCGATACTCACTTAGGGGATAACAGAATGGTGGACTGCTTTGGATAAAGTGTCCTACCGGGACCAACTAAGCAAAGTCCAAAGATCAGCGTGTCTATGTGTCCCTGATGGAGCACTGCGTACGACACAATTGGCCGCAAGTATAGCAATCCGTCTCAGAGCCACCTCTCAATGGACCAATAACTCAATTGGACACACTATTATTCTGATTATTCTGAATTCATTCAGAACAATTATAAGTCACTCCGACTACACTATACCGCAACTGGTTTTTGAAAACAACTTCCGATTCTCCATTCCATCACGGTCTGATGGGGACGAAGGACATATCTCGAGATATGATTCGATTCATTTCTACACTGATGGTTCAAAAAGCGAAGATGGGGTTGGGGCGGTATGTACTCAGAAGGACAAAATCTAAGACTATCCTTCCGACTCCCTAACTATTGTAGCGTGTTCCAAGCGGAACTTCTGGCGATAAAAGAGGTTCTATCCTGGGTCAAGGAAAACGTGATATCCACGTCGAATATCCGCATCTTCTCAGACAGCCAAGCAGCCCTTAAATCATTCGAGGCGGTTTCCACGAACTCAGCAACAGCCCGCAACTGTCGCTCATCTCTCGCGGAGATGGCAGAACAGTTTAACATTCACCTTTTATGGGTGCCGGGACCCCGGGACATAGAGATATTCCAAGAAACTGCAAGGCCGATGATCTCGCCAGAAATGGAACTACTGCACCACTTCCACCCAACAGGAGGAATATTGGTATACCTATCGCTACATGTAAACTCATGCTAAGACACGATGCCATGAACGAAATAAATCTAAGGTGGTCAAACTTGACCATCTGTCAGGCGACAAAACAGATCTGGCCGAAACAAGATCCAAAACGTTCCAAATGTTTGTTATCTCTTGGTAGATCTCACCTTAGCTACTTAATCGGTGTCATAACTGGACACTGTCTTATAGTTTGACATGCTATTAGACTCGGTGTCTTCTCGAACGACTTCTGCAGAAGTTGCATGGACGAGGAAGAAGAAGAAACTATAACTCATCTTCTTTGTTCATGCCCTGCTCTCTCACAAAGACGAAAATTACATTTTTGAGAATTCTTCTTCAACGATATTAATGATCTAACTCAGACAGACATACACTGTCCAAATGGTTTTTAAATTAGTGCGGTAGTACTTTACTTTCATATGTGGTATCACAATGGAACAAGTATCTGGTTTAAGTCTGTCAGTCGTTGACTGACAGGCACCTTAACCTAACCTAACCTAGCCTATTCCACTTTTGCCTGTCTATGCTAATTTGTTGACTTTCTGGTCGTTTTTTTTCCAGAAAATGCGTAATAAACAAAGAGTTTTAATATTTTTTTTTATGAACCTAACGATTTGTAAAATAAAAGTCAGAGACTAGAATGCAGGAAAACCCACTGAATTTATGATACTTGGAATAAAGTGTTGCAAGTAAAAATTGACTTTTTCAGAAGGCGATATTGTGGCACCTTTAAATATAGATTGTCTGGCGGTATTGGGATTTTGTTGATAAGCGGGAAATAAAACAGTTATCGTTTTGTCTGCTGTCGTTTATCTCTTATTGTTGAAGTTTTTGTTGTTTATGCCTGATTGCTTTAATGATGCGATTTAAAAGTTTTATAAAACGCGTTTGCTAATTACAAGAAAACTATTATACACCATTTCTAAAAATTCTATTTCACAACGATTTAAAATCCTCTTTTAAGAAATGATGTAATATTCACACAGTCGATTAGTGTACGAAACTGATGCGCTGCAGGTGTGAATTCATCAATTTGGTCATGACTGGCAATTGTTTCCCGCCGTTCAGGGAACAACGGGTTCACTTATTTTGCCGCCGATTTCCGTTGCAATATACATAGAAGGGATTGAAGATTTCAAAATCAAATAATGGTCTGAACAATTTTTAAGTTGCATGAAATTTCATTAATACAACAAACGTTCATAAAAGAAATGAAAATTAAGTGCACAACGTGGTTGCACGAACTTGCTTTTATGTGCAACAATGAGCTTGGGGCTTGAGATTTTGAAAAAAAATTAGTATAGAAACAAATCATATTTTTTAGTAATCACTTAAAAATAACTAGTTGAAATGTTTAAAAAATAAAGTGCACGACTGGGTCGTACAAACGTGCTCTAATGTATTCAAATAGTCTTGAGGCTTGAGATTTTCGGAAAAAAGCATTGAAAAAATCATATGAAATTTTATTAATCACTTAAAAATCAATAGTTAAAACGTTTTTTGGAGAAAATGAAGTAAGCCATCAGATTTCTTTTGCTTTTTTAAAATTTAAGGAAATTTTTTTTCAAAATCGTTCGACCAGTTTTTTCAAAAAACGGTTTTTTTTGAAAAACTTTTCGAAAATATATTCCAAATTTTTTTGAGTATGCCAACTTCTAGAACTTTGTAGTTTTTAACAGAAAATTAAAATTTAAAAAAAAAATTGATTAAAGCGTTTTTGGAAAAAACAAAAAATAAAAAAAAATTTTAAAACTTTTTTAAAAATCTCAAACAAATTTTTTTTTGAAAAAATAAAGAATTTTTATTATTTTGTTTGTAATAGGGCTTCTACAATAAAAATTTCGTCGCCATTCGTCCAGTGGCTTACGAGAAAATCGGATTTCAAAAAACCGGTCCTACGGGAGGTACCGTTATAAGACTTTTCCTGAAAAATCTATTCCAACCAAAACATTAAGTTTGCACAGAAAAAATTATTCGGAAAGTTTTATCAAAATCGTAGGAGCCGTTTTTGAGAAAAATTAAATTTTCACTTAAAATCGTATGACAGGTACCGTTAGTTTTAAAGCTAGAATGCTAATTCCAAAAACCCCTCTGTAGGACGTCATATTAATACTATCTACCAAATTTGAAGCAAATCCGTCCAGCCGTTCAGGCTGTAGGTGCCGATACAGACAGACGGACAGACAGACAGACAGACAGACAGAATTGTCGGACCCACTTTTTTCGACTTCTCTATTATCGTGATGTTATGTTTGATTGTCCAAAAAAAAATTTTTTTTTTACGAATGCATAACTTGCCTTATAGTACCTATAATCGCAAGTAAAAAGTACACCATCTGATTTCTTTTACTGTTTTGAATGTAAAGGAACACACATTTCGAAATCGTTCAACCGCAGTTCTTTAAAAAAAAAATTTTTTTTTAATTTTCGAAAACATATTCCAATTTTTTTACTTGCGATTATTAGGTACTATAAGGCAAGTTATGCATTTGTAAAAAAAAATTCTAACAATCAAACATGACATTACGTTGATAGAGAAGTCGAAAAAAGTGGGTCCGACAATTCTGTCTGTCTGTCTGTATCAGAGATTAAAACGAGTCGAGTACTGTTCACGATCAACGAATACTTGCTCGAAAAAAGCGAGTTTGAACAAACAGAGTCAACCTATCAAACTATGCTTACAAGTATTTTTGTTCATGAGTATGATGACCCGTGAATAACAACACATTTCAAACGAATAAGATCGAGTATACCTTCCAACCGAGTATGAACGAGTTTGAACAAAACGAATAAAGTGCTCATGATCAAAATGTTCACAATCAATGTGCTCATGGTCAAAATGTTCACGATCAGTGCGATCGATCGCGATCGTTCGACTACTCGCTGTGTAAAATGTGTATTCGGGGTTGGTATTTTAAGGATTCTGTTTCTTGTGTTATTGGGGTTGGTTTTTGTATTTAAGATACTTTTATCATTAGGGGCAGATCGGTGTTGGTTGATTTTGCTTCATGATTCAATATACTTAGTTTGCGTATGCAAATAAGGCATTATTATTAGGAAAAAGTGCAGTAAATAATGTTATAAGTCACAATGATTTTTATTTTTATTAACTTGAAAAAAAAAACAGTAAATTAAATAAGTAATTAAAACCACTGACCTAATAAAATTACTAACAAAGAAAATAGTACCTGTTTCGGTTAATTTTAACCTGCACCTTCAATAAAAGAAAAAATTGACTTCACTTAAATACATACACCAACCGCGAATGTTGGCCATCTTTTGTTTTATAATTACATCATTTGCCTACCTATCCACCTACCTATTCATAAATCTTTCCAAAATAAGAAACCCTTTTTCTTCTGCTCTATTTTCTGCGAATACAAAACATTACCCTTAAAATACAACGGATATAGAAGATAATAAATCAGGTAGCGCCAGCAGTTTCCTTTGTTCACGCATTGCTTGTGACTTGTGAGCAGTGTTGCCGCTGGAAAATGTCAAAAAGGGTCTTAAAAAGGGGCCCGAACAGAAAAAAGGGGCCTTCAAAACGAAAAATATATTAGAGCAAAAAAATTTTTGTTAAGGGGCCAGTTATAGCGATACGGAAAACGAAAGCGAAAACATTTTATAATGGAAAATTTAGTATGTTATGGTTCGATTTAAAACACAAATGCTACACAGATCGAAAAATTTATTTAATCATTTTTCTGTAATACGTTTAAAAGAAAAAGAAAAAATACATTTTTTCTTAAGACAAATGATACACTCATCGATGGCAATCAATTCAAAGAATGTTTTTTGTTCATAATAATCTTAATTGAACAAATACTTTTTGTTAAAAATGTATTTATTTATTTTTCTGTTATACGTATAAAAGAAAAATAACAAATTTCGTTTTCAACAAAAAGTACAAGTTCAATTCAAACTTTTGTTTACAAAATAAATTCTCTGAGTTGGTTGCCATCGATCAGTGTATCATTTGTCTTAAGAAAAAATGTATTTTTTCTTTTTCTTTTAAACGTATTACAGAAAAATGATTAAATAAATTTTTCGATCTGTGTAGCATTTGTGTTTTAAATCGAACCATAACATACTAAATTTTCCATTTGAAATTTTTTTCGGTTTTGTTTTCCGTATCGCTATAACTGGCCCCTAACTTCTATTTATAACAACAACAAAACAAATAATTCAATTCAAACAAAACCTAAAAAAACATAAATAACACTCATTAGGGATTCCAAATACATAGGTAGGTACCTACATTTTATTTTTGAGATATTCTTGCTATAATTAGAAATATATAAGGTTATTATTTGACATACAATTTATTTAAAATATAACTGTCTATGTTAAGTTTATAAAAGTCTAGTAAATAAGTTTCGTTTGATAAAAATCAACTGCTAAATAACCTCTTCAATTTTCTAGCGGTCCAAATAGGTACTATTTTAGATTCAATAAATAAATTCAATAAGAACAACAAACAAAACGTTATAATCAAGGACTAACTGTTAATATTTTCATAATGAAAGAGAGAGAAAACGAAATTATCTTTTTCTTCTACCAAATTGCTGAGTTTTAGATCTGAATGGTGAAGTTGGTAGGTTTCTCAACGTACAGCATTCGCTCATAGATTTTGGTTTTGAAGATATTTAATCATGTTGCATACTTTTTTGAACTCTTTCATTGATAAAATCATTCTTAAACTGAAAAAGGGGCCATTTTGATCATTTTTGAAAAAGTGGGGGCCCCGGGTCCCGAAGTACAAAAAGGGGCCATTCGGCTCCTAAAGGGGCCAAACGGCAACACTGCTTGTGAGTACTCGCTTTGTTCACGATCAGAACCAGAACGATCAAAACGATCAAAACGATCAGTAGGTCTTTTTTCGAGTACCCGAAACTGGTTACAACTGTTTGCGAATAATTTTGTTCTTGGGTATGAAAGTCAGAAGATACTCATGAGTTCGATCAGTTCGTTTGTCTTTATTCGTGATTCTTTTTATTCATGACCAAAATGACTTATGAGCATGGAAGCAAAACGATCGGGTATGAGCGACCAAATAGAAAAAATCGCAGTGTTCGAACTTATTCGAACATACTCGTTTTAATCTCTGGTCTGTATGTATGTCTGTCTGTCTGTATAGTTACCTACAGCCTAAATGGCTGGACCGATTTGCTTCAAACTTGGTTCATAGTGTTATTATGACGTCCTACAGAGGGGTTTTTGGAATTAGCATTCTAGCTCTAAAACTAACGGTACCTGTCATACGATTTTTAGTGACAAATTAATTTATCTCAAAAACGGCTACTACGATTTTGATAAAACTTTGTGAATAGTGTTTTCTGTGTAAACTTTATGTTTTGGTTGGAATAGATTTTTCAGGAAAGGTCTTACAACGCTACCTCCCATAGGACCGGTTTTTTTAAAATCAGATTTTCTCGTAAGCCACTTGACGGATTTCGATGAATATTTGAATGTAGTAGCCCTTTTAAAGACAAAATAATACACATTTTTAAATTTTTCAAAATAATGTTTTTTGAGTTTTACAAAAAAAAAAAATTATATTTTGTTTTTTGTGAATAAGGGTCAAGTTTCTTTTTTTGAATTTTATTTTTCTGATAAAAACTACAGAGTGCTAGAAGTTGGCATACTCAAAATAAATTTGGAATATATTTTGGAAAAAGTTTTTAAGAAAAAACTGTTTTTTTAAAAAAACTGGTCGAACGATTTTGAAAAAAAAAAATCTTAAAATAAACGAAATCAGATGGCTTACTTAATTTTTTCAAAAAAAAAAAAACATTTAACTATTGATTTTTAAGTGATCAATAAAATTTCATACAGTTTTTTCCCTTTTACTTGCCATTATAGGTACTATAAGGCAAGTTATGCATTCGTAAAAAAAAATTTTTTTTTTGGACAATCAAACATAACATCACGATAATAGAGAAGTCGAAAAAAGTCGGTCCGACAATTCTGTCTGTCTGTCCGTCTGTCTGTATCGGCACCTACAGCCTAAACGGCTGGACCGATTTGCTTCAAAATTGGTAGATAGTATTATTATGACGTCCTACAGAGGGGTTTTTGGAATTAGCATTCTAGCTTTAAAACTAACGGTACCTGCCATACGATTTTTAGTGAAAATTCAATTTTTCTCGAAAACGGCTCCTACGATTTTGATAAAACTTTCTGAATGATGTTTTCTGCGCAAACTTAATGTTTTGGTTGGAATAGATTTTTCAGGAAAAGTCCCATAGGTCCGGTTTTTTGAAATCCGATTTTCTCGTAAGCCACTGGACGAATTTCGACGAAATTTTTTCTGTAGAAACCCTATTACAAACAAAGTAATAAAAATTCTTTATTTTTTCAAATAAAGTTTTTTTGAGATTTTTAAAAAAGTTTTAAATTTTTTTTTTATTTTTTGTTCTTTCCAAAAACGGTTTAATCAATTTTTTTTTAAATTTTATTTTTCTGATAAAAACTACAAAGTTCTAGAAGTTGGCATACTCAAAAAAATTTGGAATATATTTTCGAAAAAACCGTTTTTTGAAAAAACTGGTCGAACGATTTTGAAAAAAAATTTCCTTAAATTTTAAAAAAGCAAAAGAAATCTGATGGCTTACTTAATTTTCTCCAAAAAACGTTTTAACTATTGATTTTTAAGTGATTAATAAAATTTCATATGATTTTTTCAATGCTTTTTTCCGAAAATCTCAAGCCCCAAGACCATTTGAACACATTAGAGCAAGTTCGTACGACCCAGTCGTGCACTTTATTTTACTTGCGATTATAGGTAGGTACTATAAGGCAAGTTATGCATTCGTCGAAAAAAAAAGTTTTGAGATAACAATCAAACATGACATTACGATGATAGCGAAGACGAAAAAAGATGGTCTAAAAATTCTGTCCGTCTGTATGTCTGTCTGTCTGTCTGTCTGTCTGTATGTAGACCTACAGCCCAAACGGGTGGGCCGAATCGCTTCAAACTTGGTATATAGACTTTTTTAGGTATTGTAGAGAGGGGAAATTGAAATTTTTTTTTTAGCTCAAAAAATAATGGTACCTGCCATACAACCGTTATTTTAAAGCTTATTTTTCTCAAAAACGGCTCTAACGATTTTTATTTAAAAAAATCGATGTTGCTTTTTAGGTACGACCAATCATATGGCTGAAAAAAAAGTTTTAAAAAATGGCTAAGAACGGTACTTTCCATAGGACCGTTTTTTTTTGTTTTCGACTAACTCGAAAATGACTAAACCGTTTCTTTCGAAATTTTACACACATATAGCTGTAGGTAGCTCAATTTGTATTGCATAACAATTTTTTTGAAAAATATTTTTTTGTATTTTTAAAAGCATTTTTAAAAAAAAAAGTTAAAAAATTAATATTTTGAAAACTGCTTAATAAATTTTTTTCTAAAAATTTTAAATAAATGTATTTGATGAATACCTATGAACTGGCGTTTTAGAATTTTTTTTTTGAAAAATTTTTTCAAAAAGTTTTTCAAAAAAAACTTTTTTTCAAAAGCCGCTCCACAGATTTTTATAAATTTATTCTCATAAATTCAAATTTATAAAAGAAATAAAATGGCGTACTTTTTTTTCAGCTCAAATTAGTTTAAGTATTTATTTTAGAATTTTGAAAAATTTATTTTTATCAAAATCTCAAGCCCCAAGACCACTGTCACACATTAGAGCAAGTTCGTGCGACCCAGTCGTGCATTTTATTTCCCTTTATAAAAGGGCTTCTTCCTTAAAAATTTCATCAAAATCCGTGGTTTAAGTGGTTAACGAAAAAATCTGGTTTGAAAAACACCGATTTAAGACTTTCCTTCAAAATATATTCCAACATTAAGTGTCAGCTGATGAGCGTTCCTAGCAAGACGAGAGTTACATGGGAAATGTTTGAGGGGTGGAACGCAGCTGTCTACCTCGAGTGAGCACTTTTCATAAAAGAAGTTGTAAAACAAGTTGTAAAACAAGGAAAGACATGAAACATTTTGACGGTGTTCGGAAATGTTATGCTAATGATTCCCTCTCCCATCAATTTCAAAGCTTTTTCGGAACTCTGCCGAGCCGGTGTAAAAAAGTTTGGGAAGCACAGGGCGTATAAACGCCTTGTAAATTGTAGCCAGATCAGAAGGGGTGAAAAACTTCTTGCATCTTTTAAGGAAGCCTAAGAATCTTGCAGCGTTCTTGACAATCTGAAGTATGTGGTCATTCCAACGAAGGTTGTCACTGATACACATACCGAGTACTGATTGCTTTTCAACCTCCTAGATGCAAGTACCATTCATGGATAATGGCAGAGGGGGTATGTTTAGTTTTAACGACAACAGACAGCATTAAGTTTTCGACACATTAAACTCCACACGATTTCTGGTACCCCGATTCACAATGCTGTAAATCGGAATTTAAATAATGGATTAGAAGTCACAGACAAGAGATCATTTATAAAAATGAGAAAGAGAGTCGGATACAGATAGAAGCCCTGGGGCACACCAGCATTAGTTTTGTGAAGATCAGACTTGAAACCGTCTAATACAACTTGTATAGAACGGTATAAAAGATAGCTTCATATCCAACGAATAAGAGTATCATCGGTACCAAATGCACGCATTTTCGATAAAAGAGCTTCATGCCAAACTCTATCAAATGCCTTTGAAATATCAAGCGCAATAATCTTGCTTTCGCCAAAGCGATGCAAAAATTTGTTCTAGTGTTCGGTGAGATATGATATCAGATTACGAGTGGAATGGTTGCTGCGAAGGCCGTACTGTCGGTCATTTAAAAGCTACCTATCTTGGAGATATTTCCCCAGTTGACGATTTATCAGTGTTTCCATGACCTTGGAAAGAAGGGACGTAAGTGCAATTGGTCGGTAGGAGTAGGGGGAGGAGGAGTCATCTTTTTTAGGGACGCTCTAGACAAATGCTGTTTTCGATCTACTAGGAAAGATGCCTGAACGATAGGAGCGATGGACAAGCTTACGCAGTGGTTTTGCCATCGATGAAGAACACCTCTTCAGAAGTAAAGGGGGTATACCATCCGTTTGAAGCAAATCGGTACAGCCGTTAAGGCTGCACATGCAGGTGAACAGACAAATGGCCAGACAGAATTGTCTGACCCACTTTTTTCTTTTTTACTTGCCTTTACCTACTTAATACCCGCAAGTAAAATGGGGAAACATTAAACGGGTGTGAAGTGTTAAAACAATCTCTTATCGTTATCAAAATAACATTTTACAACTAAGAAGCTTAAGAATTCAAGTGTGTTTCTTTCTAGTTGTTTAATAATAAATCCTTCAAATAATGTGCTTTGTAAATACCTATCATGACCTATGAGCAGCGTACACTAATTATATTAAAATACTTAAATATTGTGTTCTGTCAAATCAAATTTACTTCACTTTATTGTTTTTCTCTAAGTAACTATAAGTGAGGCTTCATATTGCAGTAAGGACATCAATTTATTTATAAAAGAAGACAAATTCGTAAAAATGTTAAACTTGCGGAGACAACGCACTGGGAAAGAGGAAAACAAGTGATTTAGTAGCAACATCTAACTTGACTATAAATTAAACAAAAATACTTAAAATCTTAATAGATCAAAGGATATTATAGCAATACATACTTTTATATAATTTTTATTATTTTTCATTTGAGAGATAAATGCAAAAATGTCTGCCTTCTTATGCTTTGATTCGAATATATTTTTGATTTATTTGTTTGCCCACATTAGTACCTATTTTTTTTTTTTTTTTTTTTTTTTTTTGTGTGAAAAAAAAGTTTTAAGCCAAGTTTTTGTATCATTTTTACTAAAACAAACTATGAAATAAAAATACACAAAACCAAAATGATTAATAAAAGCGTGTGTGTTGAAATGCTTATACTGTCTTATATAATATTCGAGTGTTAAAGGATCAAAATAAATCATTTTAAAAATCGAAAAGATAACAAAAACTAGAATCTACAAGCATTTCTCTATAATTTTTGTATAACTAAGTAACGTATTTTTAGTCGGTTATTTTTTTGTTCTTTTTAGTATTAAAAATTTACCTTCGGGCTCTTTAGATATTACAGTTGTGCTGCGATCAACACCTCCTTTTTTATCTTCTACAAAAAGAAAATAAAATTTAAAAAAACATTTACAAGGGCCAAACAAATTGCAATTTTTATTTTGCTAAGCTGAGTTTTCTTATTTAATTTGTTTTCCCCTTGTTATTTTTTTTTTTTTTTTTTTTTTTCAAAAATTATATATGAGTAAGATTTATTTAAAAAAAAGCGAATCGATCGAATAAAACTAATGCTAACTATTTATTATTAATGAAGGATTATAATTAGAAAAAAATGAGAGTACCTGTATGTATGAAATTCAAGGAAATTACTTTGACTTTAATGAATATATTTGAATTTGAACTTCTAATGCAAACATTATTCAGAATAAATCCAGTAAACAAGCTTTTTCAAAAAAAAAAGAAGGAGATGGCAGTAGATAGGTATAATATTTGATGCACTGAGAGACAAAATTTCAAATATAGGACGAATAAGAAGAGCTAGAAGACTTTGTTGTTTTTTGGTATATTGGTGCATTTTGCCAAGAAAAAAATCCTACGCTTGCGTAAGTAAATGTCAAAAGATTAATGATTCACCTAGCAGTGTCCGAGTAAGGAAAATAGAAGTTTTGTCTGCGGTAAGCTTATTAAAATATTAAAAAAATGTGCCTTTGTAATTGTTGAAAAAGAAAATGGCGATAATTTTTCAAGATTAAAAATAAGAGTTTAATAAAATAAAAAGCGCTCCAAGTTTTGAAATTAAAGACAACCCAATATTACTTGTTCTCATTCTCAGTATCACAAATACTCCTTTAACTGCCGCTTAAATAAAAGTGGTTCAAACATGGAAATACGAGTAATATTACAAACAAACAAAAAACCCAATGCGCAATTATTTTTTTACGTTTTACTAAAAAAGCAAATATTTATATACATTTAAATGGCATAGTTTGTTGTTAAAGAAATACATACGAGAAAATCCAAAATATAGATAACACAGCATTACTTTTTTTGTGAAAAATAAAGCTACTAACTAAATTATTTATTTAATATGAATTATGGAGTTCTAATATTGTTTGATAGCTTTGAATTTAAAGCAAAAATAAGAACGACATACATCTAGAACATACATGTTACATGAAAGATGATCAAGAAAATACAAAAGAAATATAGTTGTAACAAACATTCACAAACAAATTATTATGGGAAATGTATAAAAATAACTTAACATTTCAGGGGAAAACACAAGAATAAATAAAATATTAAAGACACACAAATTAAGATCCAATGAAACTCGTATGTTAATAGGAAAAAATGATAAAATATATCATTTTCAAATCAGTGTGAAAGTGAAAAGTTATACATGATTATATTTTATTTTACTTTTATTATTGTTGATTAAAAGATATTTGGCTTATCGCGCACTCTTTAACTGATGAAGTTATGATATGCAAATATATTCAAGGGCGGGTTGAATGTAATTATTAGAATATTTTTGTATACTTATACATAGTGATTTTCAGTTTTTGACAAAATTTAAGAAGTGATAAGTCTGAACCAAGACACTCAAAATATATAATAGAGAGGGGAAACTCATTCTCTCCTTTTATTGAAGAAAGCTCTTAAAGTTCGTGAAGAATAATGGCTG
>OU696699.1:4641062-4900028 GCA_916050605.2 Platycheirus albimanus | reverse complement strand
AGATCTTGAAGAACTCTTTCTGCTGTACGAGTGCGGAAAAATACCTGTCCCATAGAAAAATTAACGTTCTCAAGTACAGGAGAGGCATTTTTGCTTGCAGGCAACGTAGAACTTGCAGCAAAATGAGCTGCGAGCATATTCGCCTTCTCTGAAGAGCTGACAATTGGTTTATTGTCGACGATGAGCGTTGGAGCTGATGATGACCTTGAGTTCTTGACGTTTTCTTACAAATGACCAGAAGTTTTTACTGCCTTTGGGACATTGCAGAATTTCTTGCGGTAACTTCTGGTCATGTGAAAATTTCGTTTTATGTATAACGCAGTTGCACGAGTTCCTAACTTGTTTATGTTTCTTCCGATTTTCCTCAGTTGGGTTGGCTTTATGGGATCGGAAGCTTACTTCTTTCAACCTGATAGCTTCTTTACACTCTTCGGCAAACCAAGACTTTTCTTTTGGTTTGATACATTTTGTTCTGTGAGGGACAAAAGTTCTCATTCCAAGAAAAATCACTTCTGTAACCATTTCAGCACTGGCATCAATGTCATTATCGAGGAAGCATAAAGTTGCGAAAGAAATTATTCAGACCGTCCCAGTTGGCTTTCTCGTATTGCCAAACGGTCCTAGTGGGAATTTTTTCTTTAACTGGATGGTTGGAGATCGAGAAATTAGCTCAAAAGACACAATGGTCCGAGCTGCCAAATGGAGAAGTTACTTTAATAGTATATTTATTAGGATTGGAAGTAAGGAACAAGTCAAAAGTATGGGCGGAATGCCCATCAACATCCGGTATACGAGTAGGCTCATCGACAAGCTGGGTAAGATGGTTATACTCAGCAAAGATCTCTGTATACCTTCCTTTGTCGGGAAGAGGAAAAATTGTCAAAAATGGTGAGTATTTGTAGCTGGTTTGGGTGGTGAGACAAAAATTGTCAAAACTAATGGGAGATTTGATATGGTTGGGGGGGGGGGGGGGGTGGAGTGTGAATTGTAAAATATGGTGGGTGGTTGGTTGGCGGTTGTAGGTACATTGATTGGTTGGCAGTTTTGGTGGTGGGGATGGTTGATTTGATGGGGTGCGAAAAAAAAGTTGTCAAAAATCGTGGGTGAGTGGAAGGTGGTGGCAGGTGGGGTAGGTGGTTGCTATTGGGGGATTTGGTGTTGGGAAGGGTTGAGGAAAAAATTGTAAAAAATGGTTGGTGGTTGGTTGGTGGCTGTATGTAGGTGTGATGGGTGGTTGGCGGTGTTGGGTGAGTGGCAAGTTGTTGTAATGGGTGGTTGGATTTAGGGGGAGGGTGTAGTATAGGGAATTGTCAAAGATAGTTGTACTGGGGGGGGGGGAGGACAAAATTCAGAAGAATGGCGGGTGAGTAGCAGGTGGTTGTAGGTGGAGTAGGTGGTTGAATTTGGTGCATGGTGGAGAATTTTCAAAAGTAATGGGTGGCTGGTTGTAGGTGGGGTGGGTGATTGGTGGTGGTTAGGAAGGGGGGGGCTTTATTTGGGTGGGGGAGGAGGAACAAATTTTCAAAAATGGTGGGCTGTAGGTTAAGGGTCTTATGTGGGGGTGGTAGGTTGTTGTTTAGGTTAAGAGGTGAAAAAAATACAAAAATGGTGGGTGGTTGTAAGTGGGTTGGGTGGTTGGTGGTGGGAGAGATACCTACACATGAACTGTTTTGTGAACTGGTTATCACGTAAAATTATCATCGGTTAACCGACTTAACAGACAAACATTTTTTTCGGGAAAAGAACTCTTATTTTACAAGAATCTATTAACATCTTGAACGAGCATGATTGGAAATCATTAGGCAGATTTTTTAAAGATATTTATATGCATAGATTGTTAATAATGACAGAATTCTACTAAATTTTAAAATTTTTCTTTCAATATTATTTGTACATACCTACAATTGTTTTATTTGTTTAAACAATGTCAAAAATATACCTAGAATCATTTTTGTCAACCTGGCTGACGGCATAGCTATGGCTTCGATATTCAAAATGATGTACACAAATGTTATTAATTAATGTCAACAAATGAATTACTTACTAACTTATTTACTTACTTACTAGTGACCAAAGCGATGCAAAGATTTGTTATACTGTTCGGTGAGATATGCCATCAGATCACCAGTGGAACGATTGCTGCGCAAGCCGTACTGCCGGTCATTTAAAAGCTCCCGATCTTCGAGATATTTCTTGAAAGGACGTAAGGGTAATTGGTCGGTAGGAGGAGGGCGAAGAGGAGTCACCTTTTTTAGGGACGGGCTGGACAAATGCTGTTTTCCATCTACTAGGAAAGATTCCTGAACGATAGGAGCGATGGAAAAGCTTACGCAGTGGTTTTGCCAGCGATGAAGAACACCTCTTCAAAAGAATATACCATCTGGGCCAGCGGATTTGTGTATATTAAGATATTGAAGAAATCTTGCTACGTACGAGTGCGGGAAAATACCTGTCACATAGAAAAATTAGCGTTCTCAAGTACAGGAGGGGCATTTGTGCTTGCAGGCAACGTAGAACTTGCAGCAAAATGAGCTGCGAGCATGTTCGCCTTCTCTGAAGAGCTGACAATTGGTTTATTGTCGACCATGAGCGTTGGAGCTGATGATGACCTTGAGTTCTTGACGTTTTTTACAAATGACCAGAAGCTTTTACTGCCTTTTGGACATTGCAGAATTTCTTGCGGTAACTTCTGGTCATGTGAAAATTTCGTTTTATGTATAACGCAGTTGCACGAGTTCCTAACTTGTTTGTGTTTCTTCCGATTTTCCTCAGCTGGGTTGGCTTTATAGGATCGGAAGCTTACTTCTTTCAACCTGATAGCTTCTTTACACTCTTCGGTAAACCAAGACTTTTCTTTTGGTTTGATACATTTTGTTCTGTGAGGGACAAAAGTTCTCATTCCAAGAAAAATCACTTCTGTAATCATTTCAGCACTGGCATCAATGTCATTATCGAGGAAGCATAATGACCAATTAAAGTTGAGAAAGAAATTATTCAAACCATCCCAGTTGGCTTTCTCGTATTGATAAACCGTCCTAGTGGGAATTTTTTCAGAAATTTAGCAGAAATGACACAATGGTCCGAGGTGCCTGTAGTGTATTAACATCATGGTTTTAGTAGCATGACTTAATATGTGCCCGATCTTATGATATACATGCGTAAGTATTTGTTACAGTTTTTCTCAATGTTCCATATATGTATCTCTTCTACACATGTTGTCTCGTGTGCATGCACTACTAGAAAGTAGGTCAGTTCTTATCCGACCACCGAAGAGCGCGTGCGTGCATTGGCGAGCCAACACTACAGTGCCAAATGGAGAAGTTACTTTAATAGTATATTTATTAGGATGGGAAGTAAGGAACAAGTCAAAAGTATGGGCGGAATGCCCATCAACATCCGGTATACGAGTAGGCTCATCGACAAGCTGGGTGAGATGCTCGGTATACCTTCCTTCGAGTGTTGTCTGGCCAGAATAGCGGAGCCAACTTGAATTGTGTACATTGAAGTCACCCGTAATCACGACTTCAGTGTGAGGACAATGGGAAACAATTCGGGAAATTGAATGTGACAAAACATCTAACTCATCACAAGTAGACATGCTGTCAAGATTCGGACTCCTGTAAAGAAAACAGTAATGAATGATATGCTTGCGGACAGTGAATTTGAGCCACAGGAAATTAAAGTTCGTATTAGAACAATGCCCATATTGGGGAAGGCAATGACAAGCAATATCATTCCTAACATAAACGACAAGACCATGGTGGGAAAAAAATAATGGCACTAAGTTATATCCACACAAACAAAATTCTGATAAATCAGTATTCTGTCCAACCTGGGTTTCACTTTATGCCAAAACAGCTGGCCTATATTGCACAGTATGGGCGTACACAGAAAAGAAATTCTTTCTTAGCTCACGAACATTTGAATAGACGACACAAAAATCACTTACCTTTCTGAGTCAGAATATATATGCTTTTCTATACCTAACGACAGACAAATTAGATTATTAAAAGAGGAAATAGAGCGGTTGAAAATACACGAATAGCCCCACTAGTAGTGGAACGCAAAAGACTATCTTTATTCAGGACTAGATTTTGCCCGCTACTTCGTACGCGTGGATTTTAGAACAAAGTAGGTATTTAGTATAATTTTGTTTTTGCACAACCGGTTCAAAATGGGGAGGTATGCGTGGTATGAAAGCTACATACCTTACCAGCTCTACAGCCGTAAGATTTTTGGCTTCTGTATAATATTATTTCGAAGTATCATAACGGTTTAAATTGCAAAGTTAGAGGGTTAAGCTCTGAAGCAATATACCTAATTGGAATGCCCACTTTCAAAGCGATGCAACGCGCCAATACTGCTATTTATGGAAGCTCCGCTTCATCAGTTTTGGGCGTAAGTATTGCTCGTTCACCGTTCTTTATGGTAACATTATTTTTCGATTTCTGCTTTCGCTGAATGAGACATTGTCTATATGGTGGTAAACAGCGCCATCTATGATGTTTTTGATGTTACTTCTGTTCAGAACGACTAACTTATTTCTATTCATGTATATGTAGGTAAGTGTGGCGCTAAGACGCTAACTTGCTTAAAATCTTTTAATTTTGCGTTAAATTCATTGAATAACGTTCGATTTCAGCAATATTAAAAAAACAACCAGAATTATATATTTTCCTGCAATAAAATGTAGCCTATATTTTAAGTTGGCGTACTACCAATAAATCGTACTACCAATAAACCGCATTCAATTCCATGCAGTAGTTTCTGCGTGATGCGCGTACAAACATACAGACAGACAGACAGACAGACAGACAGACAGACAGACAGACAGACAGACAGACAGACAGACAGACAGACAGACAAAAATTCTAAAAACGGTTATTTTGGCTTCTGTGGGTCTAATAGAGACTCTCCATATTAGTTTTGCATCTATATCTTCAATGTACAGACATCGACCTGTTACAATTTTATTATATGTATAGATGTATAGATAATGCTCATGAAAACGCTAAATCAGAATAGCCTGCAGTTTCTGCAGTATCAAAGGACACACTCAAACATATCTGAGGCGAAACCTACAAAATACGTTCCAATAATTCGGGAAACGCCTCCTAGTCGACCGTGAAGCCCCCGGCTCGACTTTGAAGAAAAACGAACAAAAACAAGGGTTCCAAACACAACAGCAAAGGTAGGACAAATATTCCTTACCAGCTGTTGAACTTTGAAATAACGTTACTAAAGAGAATACTGTACGTTTATTAGTTGACACAGGTTCTGAAGTCAGTCTCATCAAGAAGAAGGCGTTAAAACCAAACACCTTTATTGACAAACAGAAAATTGTGTCGATTAACACCCCATTTAGTTCAGGTAATACACTTGGACAATGCACCGGCAAATTTAATATTCCTGCGGAGCCTACTTGTGATTTTCAGGTGGTAGAAGATAATTTAAACATTCCAGATGATGGAATACTGGAATATAACTTTATTGGGTCACACTGTAATGTGGACGACCCAAACAAAGTCCTTAGATTTATCTCAAACACCTCACAAGAATACATGACTCCACTATTGAAATCAAAAATAGGGGAATACGAGTTAACGAATGCATTTAATGGAATCAACTCTTTTGGATCTCATTGTAATATGAATTATCCACATGAAGAGGCAATAAACGTACCTCAAAATTCAGAAGTTTTTGAAAGGAAGGAGGTAAAACTTAAAGAAAATAGTGAAGGGCCCTGAGGTGATCCAAATACATTTTCAGAAATTGTTAACACACCTTTCTATCCAACTATTAGAACTGTTATTAAGGAAGATACAAAAAAATAAGTAAATAAATATCAACCCAGAGTGGTTTAGAAAAAAAAGACTTAACACAAATAACATCCCACAGCGGATTGAAAACGGCTTACCCGTTTGGGCTGTAGGTGTCTATACATACATACAGACAGACAGACAGACAGACATACAGACGGACAGAATTTTTAGACCATCTATTTTCGTCTTCGCTATCATCGTAATGGCATGTTTGATTGTATTCTGAAAACTTTTTTTTTTCGACGAATGCATAACTTGCCTTATAGTACTTGACCTCCAAGCTGGTGTGGAAGAAAGTACACACTTTCGGCATGTTAACGAAACTGTGAGGTGCTATTACTTATTTTAAACGGCTTCTTTTATGGAAAAACATCCAGAGATGTTTTTGTTCAAAATTATCTCAGTTACAAGTGCATGAAAGGCATAAGCACGTTTTCTAACTAATTTTGGTAGTAAAGCAACTCAAAAAAAAAAAATTGCATACTTTTGGGAACCATGTTAAGACTTTAAAGTGATGAACTCCTAAATGATAAGTGATATGCGAAAACTTTCGCCAGCAATTTTATGTAGGATTTAATAAGCTATAATAACATAAATAATTTTTTTTTGTCTCAAGCTCACACAGTGGTGGATTTACCAATAGGCTGAGTAGGCTGGAGCCTAGGGCGGCAGATTTCAGGGGCAGCAAATTTGGTTCAAAAAACTTTGTTTTGCTTATAGAAATAAAAAAAAAATTATGCATATACACGGATAACTGTGTATGTTAGCACTGAATAGAAAAAAGCAATGGCTCCAGTAATTTCTTTTGTTTTAAAACCACTCTTGTTTCAAATCATTAAACATTTTTAATTTTCGTAGAACCTACCCCGTGGCGTAGTGTGTCGGACTGCCACGTCGCGTCGTCGTAGGTTCTGGGTTCGATCCCTGACTCCACCTTAGTTCTTTTCCGGAGAACTGGCTCTTGCGAGAAGTGGAAATTCCTCCAAGAGTTAATAATGTCATGGGAAGTGCTTCTCTGTTACCATTTCGGATTTGGCGGTAAATTTTAGGTGCCTTCCATTCCTGCAGAATATCAACACACACACAGGAGTGATTGAGAGTGTTAAGTCGCAGGTCCCGGCACGCTTGGAGCTGTTTTGCCAACAATTAATTTTTTTATTAATTTAAAAACAGTTCATTCGTATATCAAACAATTATTAGTCTTGAATGGAGAGTGGAAATTCTCCATTCAAGCATTTTATTCTTGAAAGTACCATTTTCTATTTTCAAACAAAATGTACTTTAGTTTTTTATCCCAAGAAAAAGCGATGGAGTTGAGTGTATCGAAGCAATATTATGAATGATATCGAAAAAAAGAAAACGGAAAAGAATAGAAGATTTGATGGTTTCATCACATTATGAAGAAATAACAATGTTTGGGAGTACAAAATTCAGGATTAACACGTTCGTCATCTTCATAGATTCGTGTACGAGTTAAAAAACCGCGCTAAAAGGCAATGTAGATTTTTCTAAATCAATGGATTGTATTGTCGTAATCAAAAAATTGATTATTAAAAATAACTTCCCATTGTTTTCAAACTTTAACAACTTTTACCAAATGTACATTATCGTGTGAAAGCTGTGTTCAAATTTTATAAGTAGTTTTAAGGCGTAAATACCTTATACCTTATCCCACTTTTTCTTTTTTGAGATATAAACAAAATCTAGGA
The DNA here is from genome assembly GCA_916050605.2 of Platycheirus albimanus. Lineage (NCBI taxonomy): Eukaryota > Metazoa > Arthropoda > Insecta > Diptera > Syrphidae > Platycheirus > Platycheirus albimanus. Next base: position 4,892,497 of record OU696699.1, on the reverse strand, counting down.
ACTAACACGATGAACCTCTAGTTCACGATCATGCGTATAACAGGAACAAGCACAAATCATAAAGTTGCAATTTTGTTGACAAAAATCTGGAAAGCGATTGACCCTGCAGGATATGCCTGAAACTTCCCACTATTTTAAGGCTCGGTGCTTTCGAAAATATACCACTTTAGAATTTTGAGCTCTTTGAACTCGATAGCTTGTTTTCATCCAATGTAATTTTTCAAGGAAACATTTTTTTATATAAGGACAAAAATCGTTTGAATGCAAATTCTCAAAGTTATCTTAAAAAATATTATTAAATATTACAAAAGCGGTTGATCCTGTAAGATGATTCTGAAGCTTTCCACGAATTCCAAGTTCAAAGCTTAATCGTTTGTGAGCTCTTCATGTCCGCACACAAATGGGTTTTTTATATGTTTTTCAGCTCTTGCTAAGTTACTTTTTTTTTATTTTTATTTTTTGACTATCTCTGAAACGTCTCGATTGATTGACTTCAAAATCTTATCAGCTCTAAGTCTGAATAGACCCTTTCAATTGCCGTGTTTCAATTGCTTGGTACGTTCTTTAGATATCGTACTACAAATATTAGTTACACACATACATGTACGGATGTCTTATTGAAAATAGTCGGAACGATTTTCTGGAATCTTAAAACGTCGAGATCCTCTCTGATTTTCGACGCAGAAAATTAAAAACATGTATAGTAATATGATTGTAGAGGAATAGAATAGCCTACTGACGGCAAATATGTAAATCCGCCGCTGAGCTCACAGTTCTTGAAACATAAGTGAATATAGCCGAAAAACCCATTTTTTGACCTTTGAACTGACCTTGCGTATATGGGAAACTTGAAGATATTTCTCAGATTGTAAACCACATCATTACCAACCAGTATACCAAAATTCAGCATTGTACAATTTTTTTTCTTTGAAAAAAGCTATTCTTACTGGGCTATGTATGAGAATAACCGATCACGATCGTTCATTTAGACATTAACAAGAGTACCTTAAAAAATGTTCATACCTACTCGGTTCTCTTGATATGGATCACGTGACAAGGCAGCCTTCAGTGTTGGATAGTTACGCGTAACTTTGAAATTTTAATTAGTTACACGTAACTAATGTAACTAAGGTAAATAATGTAACTAATGTAACTAAATGTAACTACTTGTAACTAAATGTAACTAACTAATAGAATTTTTCAAATACAAAAACTCACATTTTATGTTAAATTAAAATTTAGAAGTTCCGTCCACAGACCTACATTTTTACTACACTGTTTAAGGGCAAAGCTGGACGATTGATGAACTGCCGATGGGCCAGCTGCCAGCTGTGGCAACGGCAATCTGGCAAGGAATACATTCTTAAATTACATATTTCACCAAAAAAAAATCTTACAATATAATAAAACTATGTTCCTGATGAAAAGGAAATCTAATAAAATATTATATTCTTGGAGCACACAATAGATTTTTACTTACATTTAAAGTTTTCCCTTCTTTCTTGAGATTCTTGGACATTTCTTTGTTTATTGTGATTTTTTTTTTTTGGTAAATTCAGATTTGTTCTCAAATTTCAGATTTGGCTCGCCCGAAGGAAATCAAGCGAGATCTATTTTGTTTTATTTTTTGTACTGGTGCTTTTTGACAATTACTGTGTGTTGAATGCTACAAAATAGCCTAAATAATTATGTAATTACATTTTTCATTTAATTTACGAATTTCACTTATTTTATCAAAATTCACTGATAATAAAAAATTTCTGTTCCTAATAATTTATTTTCTACAGATATTTAATCAAAATGAAACAACACTTCTAAAATCAAATGTCAAATACTGTCTTGTTATTTGATCTGAGATTTGATCTGAATTGAAAAAAAATATGATCAGTGACCAAAGGAAAAACTGATTTTGAATTCAGATTTGATCTGCCAGCAAAAAAAAATATAATCTGACGTACTAAAAGAAAATCGCAATATGTTTAATATTCAACTCACATTATGATATAATTTAATTTAATTTATTTGACTTTGACAGCAAAGTAAAAGTGCTGCCTAGTAATTCATGTGTAAGCCCACCATAATCTACATAACATTGTCGATTCCATTTGCGCTTTTAAAGTAAGCGGACTTGCACTGCAATTGAACTGCAAGAATTCTTGTATGATTGAAAGTAAGGGCTAGTTGCACAATCGTGGTTCAGCGTTGAACCACCGTTTAATTCATTTTTAAATGTTCGATTCGTTAGTTAACTTTGTTTAATAAATTCTTAGGAGCAGAAAATGGTTTATTATCGTTGAATTTTGTTAAAATAAAAGAATAATTATTTAGGCTATTTTGTAGGATTCAACATACTTTAATTGTCAAGAAGCACTCATACAAAAAATAAAACAGAATAGATCTCGTTTGATTTGATTTGGGCGTGCCAAATCTGATATTTGAGATCTAGTCTGAGATCAAATCTGAATTTACCAAAAAAAAAAAATCACAATAAACAAATAAATGTCCAAGAATCTCAAGAAAGAAGGGAAAACTTAAAATGTAAGAAAAAATCTATTGTATGCTCCAAGAATATAATATTTTATTAGATTTCCTTTTCATTAGGAACTAACTAATTTCAATATGTATTCCTTGCCAGGTTGCCGTTGCCCTTGCCAATAAAACTATTTCGTCAATAGTCAATCGGGATTCAGATTGAAACCTTGTTCAATTATTGTACATATTTTGTATTACTAAGTTAGAGTTAGTTTTTTTAGTTACACTTAGTTACATTAAGTTACATTGGTTACGCCAAATATTGGGCGTAAATAATTCATATTAGTTACGCGTAACTAAACGAGTAACTTACTTCATGTAACTTACTTGCCAACACTGCCAGCCTTACATTTCTGCCATATAAAAGCAATGGTCACACGAAGATTCCGTAACGATAGGACTCAAATTATACTCTTCAGACAAAAGCGAAACGAAATCAAGCTTAGAGTTATCTATTCCGATTATGATATCATAATAAATCTTGAAGATAAGTTCACAATGAAAAACACGACCTTAGACAGAGTAAGTGACTTATTGACATTTGACAAGATTAAGTTATAAAATTATAAATATAAATGGCATCCGCATTCGAAAAAAAATATGGAATGCTGTAGTAGTTCACCGTTACAAACAAGACCTAAATCGCTAAAGGCAGCGATGATAGACGGAAACTTTTCAGGAATAATTAATTGACAATTGACTTGAATGTAAAATTGAATGTAAAAAATAAGTTTTTAAATTTGAATCTTCTGATAAATGTAAATGGTATCTGCGTACGTAAGGAAACTATGAATGAGAATGATAGGGCCCCTATGATATCTTTGAGAAAAATATTTGATACCAAGCCTCCCATAACCGTATCTCCATCCATGCATTTAATATAAGTAGGAGGGAATATAAGAACATTCAGTTTGAACGATTTAATGTGTGATCGATTTCAACCTTTTGAAAGTCGTTTTAGATTTCCATTAAATCAGGAGCCTTTCGTGAAATTCGTTGCTTTAGATCAACTTTTAAGGAATGCAGTTGACAGTATGGAATACAATATTTTCGAAGAGTTTGAAATTTTTTAATAGTTTGCCGATTAATCGGCCTAGATATACCTAAGTAGTCTTATTGTAATAATGTATTATTATTATTAAATGTAACGGGTGATTTTTAAGCTGGTTTGGTTTTGGCAACACTGGTTTTGACAGCTGACGTGTGTTTAGTACCTTGTGTCACTGTTAAACAGCTTCAGTTTGGTTTGCAATTTAACCATGGATTGTCTTACAAATGAACAACGCTTGCAAATTATTGAATTTTACTATCAAAATTCGTGCTCGGTTCGAAATGTTCAAATTGTGTTCAGCGATGAGGCTCATTTTTGGTTAAATGGGTACGTAAATAAGCAAAATTGCCGCATTTGGAGTGAAGATCAGCCAGAAGCATTGCAACAGCTACCAATGCATCCCGAAAAAGCCACTGTTTGGTGCGGTTTATGGGCCGGCGGCATTATTGGGCCATATTTCTTCAAAGATGATGCGAATCGCAGCGTTACTGTCAATGGTGAACACTACCGAGCGATGATAACAAACTTTTTTTTGCCCGAAATGGAAGTTCTTGACTTGCATGATATGTGGTTTCAACAAGACGGTGCCACATGCCACACAGCACGCGAAACAATGGCGCAATTGCGAGGCGAGTTTGGTGAACAGTTAATTTCACGTTTCGGGCCGGTCAATTGGCCGCCTAGATCGTGCTATTTGACACCATTAGACTATTTTTTGTGGGGGTCTGTCAAGGCTAATGTCTATAGGGACAAGCCCGTTTCGATTGACGCACTGGAAGCCAACATCCATGCATTCATTCGTGAGATACCGGCCGATATGTGTGAAAGAGTATGCCAAAATTGGACTCAGCGGATGGGCTACCTGAGACGCAGCCGCGGTCAACATTTGCATGAAATTATCTTTAAACATTAAATGGCAAGGTTTAAACTATCGATTCAAATAAATATTTCATTCATTTTTTCGAATTTTTTGTGTTTTTTTTTTTTTTAAAGTTCTAAACCTCTTAAAAAATCACCCGTTATTAAGTAAATACCTACATTATTAACTATTAAAATCTTTCTTGTTAATGAGTAGTATGATGTTAAAAGAATACTTTCACATTTATCGGAAAATCGAGATTCAAAAAGATTGTCATTGACATTTACACAAATTACTTGAATGTTTTCTGTTTGAAGTATCAAAAAAGAGATGCAAAAGCACAATGCACTGCCACAAGAAAAGCTCTTTCAGACTGTTCTCCTAAGATCGATTCAAAAACCATTCTCCAAAAAAATATTAATATGCGAGAAGAAAAATTAATTATTATGAACATTTCTATTTAAACACGACGCAGTTAGAGCATCTTGTTTAAAAAAAAAAAAAAAAAGGCTGAGAACGTTTCAAAGCCATCTTTCTCCTTGTTTATAAATTCACTCGAAGAAAATAAATTAAAATTAAAAAAGAATTATGCCATAAGTGCTTGAAAGATGTTGCAAACCAAACGGCCTAAATCTGGTTCTATAATAATTATAATGATTTGTCTTTTTCCGCTCAATCAGTGGATTAAAAGGAATTCCACTTTTTCTGCAAAAGTAAATGTTTAAATATAGCACAAGGTTGGGTACACACATGTTCTTTTCCTAACACAAAGTTGTGAATGTGTATTTTAAGAATGAAGGGTTGTATTTCGTAGGATTTCCATTAATTCTATTCTATTCCTTTTTTTTTTTTAATTTAATTTGTTTATTTTATATACTTACTTGAAAAATTTCTTGTAGCTAACATTGTTGTCAGAATAGCACCTTTAAGTTTACGACGTGCGTTGAATTTTTTGAGGCAATCCACAGTCTCTTGGCGGTGAACGACTGAAGCAACTCTTTCTCTTTGCTTTAATAAGACATTAAAAATGGTTTCAAATCAAGTCAACAATTTTTATATATCTTTATATTTTCAAAACTTACGCAGATCCAAGGATGCTTTAGTGCTTCAGCTGCTGTAATTCGTTTATTTGGATTAACAGTTAGCATTTGGTTTATCAAATTTTTAGCTTCTGGCGTTACCGTATCCCACTCCGGTGATGGATACTGAGCATAAGTTCAAATTTAAAAAAAATATAAATGTAACCAATTCATGTTTTCGAAAAATATAAAGATGATTAAAAAAAAAAAAATATCTTACATCATAAGCTCCGGCTTTAATTTGTGAATATAATCGGTGTTGATCTTCATCCCAAAATGGTGGATAACCAACTAACAAAATGTATAAAATAACACCTGAGTGGTGGTCAAATGGATGGTGTTATTTATGGTTAAACATGAAAATAAAGATCAAAAAATGCCAATTTTTAACAAACAAACGCACTTGTATGAAAGTAATTTCAGATCTTACCGCACGCCCAGATATCTACCGATTTACCATATGGCTCCTTCTTTAGAACCTCTGGCGATAGATAACCCGGTGTACCAGCAAAACCAAACCATGCCTGATGGTCACCCTGAACTTCGATGGCTAGACCAAAGTCAGCTAACTTAACAGCTGCACCCTTTGCCTTACTTGCTAATAGTAAATTCTCTGGTTTAAGATCACGATGTACAACACCATTTTGGTGGCAGTGGTTAACCGATTCCAAAATCTGTTGGATACAATGTGATGCATCGGCTTCTGAATAGAATTCGCGTGCTACAATATCTTCAAATAGTTCACCACCTGTAACCCTGTTTTGGTAGAGTTTTTTTTTTTCATAGTTTTTTTTTTAGTTAATGTTGGTTTTGTTTAAGCATTTTGTTGATTTTGATGTTCGAGCGAAATTCGAATTTATTAAGAACAAGAAGGAAAGGGAAAAGTTTATTATAGGAATTCGTTAACAATTATATTTTTGTAAGGTAAATGAATATTCAAAAGATTTGTTTAATTTCTTAAAATTCAATGCGATTGCAATGTTCTCTTTTGGACAAAACTTACAGATCAAACACGAGGTAGTGACAATTTTCCTCTTGTATACTATCATGCAGTCGTACTAAAAGAGAAATTGTAAAAATAAATGTACATGTTTTGGAAAATATTTGCTTTTATATAATTTTTTTTTTGTTGTGAAATGTACACTGTACAGCTGTTCTTAGTGTTCAACTTTGATCACGTCGTTTAAAAACACTGCCAAGCAATGTGAATATTTAGAAACAAAATTGGAAATGATGATAATGAAAGCGTTTTGAAGATTATCTAAATATGCAGGATTGTAGAAATAATTTAATCAATACAACTTGCATATTCAGCATTTTCAAAAAGTGAAAGTGGTCAAATTATATGAAAATAAACATGGTTTTTTTTAATGGTTTTGACATAAATCACTTACCAATATTAGGGTGATGAAGTTTACGACAAATTCTTGCTTCTCTTTCTAGTTTTTGAAAATCTGTAGAATTGAAACTATGTATTACGAAAAATTATATAAAACTTAATTAAATATAAAATAAGAAGGAACGATCCAAATTAAAGATAGAAAATATAACGCATTTAACTTTAATTATGTGAATTGAAACGCACCAGAAGAGAACTCACCTCGTGCAGTCAATTTTTTCGTGTTAATAATCTTTGCGGCAAATTCGAGGCCCGTTGATTTTTGAACACATCGTTTTACAATGGAAAAAGCACCTCTGTGAATGGACAAATAATGTTAAATTATATAATGTTGATTCGTATATTTTCATTAAAAAGACATAACTGTAATTAGAAAAACTTTCATTCTTCACGAATAATTAAGAAGCAAAATGTGATTCGATAACTACAAATACAAACTACTATATTCTAAGAATGTTATTTTACTTAAACTCGGTTTTGCGAAATACACAAATGCATCATGAGTCATTACTCATGAAGGAAAGTAGCGTCACTCAGTTGTTCATCAACTGATGAAAATTGCACAGCGTTGACGATCTTAGCAGCATTCAAATAATGTCGGTAGTGTATAAGTAAAACATTAAAGATACAAGTTTTAAATGGCGAGTTAGCTTAGCAGATAGGTAGGTGACCGGAAATCCAGGGGTCCCAGCTTTAATCCCAGGTTGAACCGAATAGCCCCTTTTTCAATTTGATTTATTGGGAGGACTACCAAAGCAGGCAGCGCGTATACGAAACCAAGTTTATTATGCAAACACTAGGGGGACATCACAAGGTAGCCTCGCAAGAGCACAACATTAGCTGAGTTAGAAAGGCCATTTCGTCATAAAAAAAAAGCAAGGAAGATAACTGTAGCAGTACAACAATAGCTGAGGAGGTAAGGCCATCTGGCCATAAAAAACCGAACCATTGAAGACCTTCCTCAAGTATCGTACCCAGGGCGGCATGTTCAGTGGACTCAAAAAACTCACAAGAAGTTGGAACTACACTTAAGGATCAAAATCGGTCAGAGCAGATGATGATAATAATGGTTTTCAAGTATTAAAGCCCAGCAATAGAAGAATAAGGAAGCTGTTAAAGCCGCAGGGGAATTGGGTACACCGACATGACGCATAACGTCCAATCAGGCCAAAGTGCTAACTGGAGAGAAGCACAATGAGCTGCTGCCAAGATACAGCAAACAATTATAAGCAGTTCAGATGACATCCACCACGACAACGGCGAGGGTAAGTGGTAAATGCCCCTGACGAAGGGCAATATATAAGTGGTAATACCAGTTAAGTTAACTCGAAACAGCAACCAAGAAATGTCCCTAAAAAAAAAAGAGGAAAGCTAAAAGGTGAAAAAGAAGAACTACAACTACAACTACAACTACAACTACAACTACAACTACAACTACAACTACAACTACAACTACAACTACAACTACAACTACAACTACAACTACAACTACAACTACAACTACAACTACAACTACAACTACAACTACAACTACAACTACAACGACAACTACAACTACAACTACAACTACAACTACAACTACAACTACAACTACAACTACAACTACAACTACAACTACAACTACAACTACAACTACAACTACAACTACAACTACAACTACAACTACAACTACAACTACAACTACAACTACAACTACAACTACAACTACAACTACAACTACAACTACAACTACAACTACAACTACAACTACAACTACAACTACAACTACAACTACAACTACAACTACAACTACAACTACAACTACAACTACAACTACAACTACAACTACAACTACAACTACAACTACAACTACAACTACAACTACAACTACAACTACAACTACAACTACAACTACAACTACAACTACAACTACAACTACAACTACAACTACAACTACAACTACAACTACAACTACAACTACAACTACAACTACAACTACAACTACAACTACAACTACAACTACAACTACAACTACAACTACAACTACAACTACAACTACAACTACAACTACAACTACAACTACAACTACAACTACAACTACAACTACAACTACAACTACAACTACAACTACAACTACAACTACAACTACAACTACAACTACAACTACAACTACAACTACAACTACAACTACAACTACAACTACAACTACAACTACAACTACAACTACAACTACAACTACAACTACAACTACAACTACAACTACAACTACAACTACAACTACAACTACAACTACAACTACAACTACAACTACAACTACAACTACAACTACAACTACAACTACAACTACAACTACTACAACTACAACTACAACTACAACTACAACTACAACTACAACTACAACTACAACTACAACTACAACTACAACTACAACTACAACTACAACTACAACTACAACAACAACAACAACAACAACAACAACAACAACAACAACAACAACAACAACAACAATAACAACAACAACAACAAAGAAAGAGAGAGAGAAAGAGAGTCATAGACAGAACGGAGCCCTGGGGCACACCAGCATTTATTTTGTGAAGATCAGACTTGAAACCATCTAATACATTTTGTATTGAATGGTCTAGAAGATAACTTCTAATCCAACGAATAAGAGTATCATCGATACCAAATGCACGATAAAAGAGCTTCTTGCCAAACTCTATCAAATGCCTTTGAAATTTCAAGCGCAATAATCTTGCTTTCAACAAAGCGATGCAAAGATTTGTTCCACTGTTCGGTGAGATATGCCATCAGATCACCAGTGGAACGATTGCTGCGCAAGCCGTACTGCCGGTCATTAAAAAGCTCCCGATCTTCGAGATATTTCTTGAAGGGACGTAAGGGTAATTGGTCAGTAGGAGGAGGGGGAGGAGGAGTCACCTTTTTTAGGGACGGGCTGGACAAATGCTGTTTTCCATCTACTAGGAAAGATTCCCGAACGATAGGAGCGATGGAAAAGCTTACGCAGTGGTTTTGCCAGCGATGAAGAACACCTCTTCAAAAGAATATACCATCCGGGCCAGCGGATTTGTGTATATCAAGATATTGAAGAAATCTTGCTACGTACGAGTGCGGAAAAATACCTGTCACATAGAAAAATTAGCGTTCTCAAGTACAGGAGAGGCATTTTTGCTTGCAGGCAACGTAGAACTTGCAGCAAAATGAGCTGCGAGCATATTCGCCTTCTCTGAAGGGCTGACAATTGGTTTATTGTCGACGATGAGCGTTGGAGCTGATGATGACCTTGAGTTCTTGACGTTTTTTTACAAATGACCAGAAGTTTTTACTGCCTTTGGGACATTGCAGAATTTCTTGCGGTAACTTCTGGTCATGTGAAAATTTCGTTTTATGTATAACGCAGTTGCACGAGTTCCTAACTTGTTTATGTTTCTTCCGATTTTCCTCAGTTGGGTTGGCTTTATGGGATCGGAAGCTTACTTCTTTCAACCTGATAGCTTCTTTACACTCTTCGGCAAACCAAGACTTTTCTTTTGGTTTGATACATTTTGTTCTGTGAGGGACAAAAGTTCTCATTCCAAGAAAAATCACTTCTGTAACCATTTCAGCACTGGCATCAATGTCAATATCGAGGAAGCATAATGACCAATTAAAGTAGAGAAAGAAATTATTCAGACCATCCCAGTTGGCTTTCTCGTATTGATAAACCGTCCTAGTGGGAATTTTTTCTTTAACAATTAGCAGAAATGACACAATGGTCCGAGGTGCCAAATGGAGAAGTTACTTTAATAGTATATTTATTAGGATGGGAAGTAAGGAACAAGTCAAGAGTATACGGTATACGAGTAGGCTCATCGACAAGCTGGGTGAGATGGTTATACTCAGCAAAGATCTCTGTATACCTTCCTTTGTCGGGAAGAGGAAAAATTGTCAAAAATGGTGGGTATTTGTAGCTGGTTTGGGTGTTGAGACAAAAATTGTCAAAACTAATGGGAGATTTGGTATGGTTGGGGGGGGGGGGGGGAGTGGGGTGTGAATTGTAAAATATGGTGGGTGGTTGGTTGGCGGTTGTAGGTACATTGATTGGTTGGCAGTTTTGGTGGTGGGGATGGTTGATTTGATGGGGTGCGAAAAAAAGTTGTCAAAGTGGAAGGTGGTGGCAGGTGGGGTAGGTGGTTGCATTTGGAGGATTTGGTGTTGGGAAGGGGTGAGGAAAAAATTGTCAAAAATGGTTGGTTGTTGGTTGGTGGTTGGTTGGTGGCTGTAGGTGTGATGGGTGGTTGGCGGTGTTGGGTGAGTGGCAAGTTGTTGTAATGGGTGGTTGGATTTAGGGGGAGGGTGTAGTATAGGGAATTGTCACAGATAGTTGTACTCGGGGGGGGGTGAGGACAAAATTCAGAAGAATGGTGGGTGAGTAGCAGGTGGTTGTAGGTGGAGTAGGTGGTTGAATTTGGTGCATGGTGGAGAATTTTCAAAAATATTGGGTGGCTGGTTGTAGGTGGGGTGGGTGATTGGTGGTGGTTAGGAAGGGGGGAGGGCTTTATTGGGTGGGGGAGGAGGAACAAATTTTAAAAAATGGTGGGCTGTAGGTTGGTGGTCTTATGTGGGAGTGGTAGGTTGTTGTTTAGGTTAAGAGGTGAAAAAAATACAAAAATGGTGGGTGGTTGTAAGTGGGTTGGGTAGTTGGTGGTGGGAGAGATACCTACACATGAACTGTTTTGTGAACTGGTTATCACGTAAAATTATCATCGGTTAACCGACTTTACAGACAAACATTTTTTTCGGGAAAGGAACTCTTACTTTACAAGAAACTATTAACATCTTGAACGAGCATGATTGGAAATCATTAAGCAGATTTTTGAAAGATTGTTAATAATGACAGAATTCTACTAAATTTCAAAATTTTTCTTTCAATATTATTTGTACATACCTACAATTGTTTTATTTGTTTTATACAATGTCAAAAATATGCCTAGAATCTTTTTCGTCAACCTGGCTGACGGCATAGCTACGGCTTTGATATTTAAAATGATGTAAACAAATGTTATTAATTAGTGTCAACAAATGAATTACTTACTAACTTATTTACTTACTTACTAGTGACCAGTTAAAGTTTCTGAAAAAATTATTGAGACCGCCCCACTTGGCTTTCTCGTATCTCCAAACGGGTCATTTAGGGATGCTTTCTTTAACTGTACTGTTGGAACACGAGAAAATTGCTGATATAACACAGTGATCCGACGTGCCTTAGGGGCGATAATACATTAATCATGTATTTATCCGGATGAGAGGTAAGCAACAAGTCTAGGGTGTATGCGGAATGACCTGCAATGTCAGGGATTGGTGTTGGCAAGCTGAGTCAGGTTGTTTGATCCAGCGAAGGACTCAGCATACCTTCCTTCGGGTATTGTCTGACCAGAATAGGGAAGCCACGAAGAGTTGTAGACATTGAAATCGCCCGTTACAACGATTTCAGTGTGAGGATAAAGGGAAACAATTCTTTGGATAGAGTCAGACAGTGCATCGAATTCGTTAAAAGTCGAGTTACTGTCCAGATTTGGACATCTATAAATAAAACATGTATGGATGACGTGCTTTTGGACGGTGAATTTAAATTTTATTCAAAAATACACTTTCAAAAAAAAAAAAAAAAAAAACATATTCAATTCATAAGAAATAAAGTAAATATAAAACTGTTGAATGAATTTTATCTAAAAGTTTAATCAAAAGAAATGTTGTATAAAATCTAAAATTTTAGGTTACCCAAAAAATATAAAAAGAAAAAATCATCAAATATTCCAAACATCAGAACATTCAAATTGCTGACAATTATTGGGAAAGGGTCAAGAATTTTTTTTTTAAACAAAATTATTATCTATCTATTCAGGTTTGAAAAATTATTTCCTCTTTAATTTTTTAATTCAAAAATAATTCGAAATTTAAACCCTTTCTGACTGCTCAAAAACATCTTATTCGAATAATTTGTAACAAAAACTGCTTTACCGAAAGTTGGCCCTTATACAAGGAATTGCGAATTCTCCCAATGAGACACCTTTACATCTTTAAAGTCATAAAAGAATTTTATAAACAGAGTGGTAATATTCCTGGTAGAAATTCGCAACTATACAATCTACGAGTAAACAATTTACATCTTGTCACTGTACCGAAAATTAACAAAACCCACTTCTTAAACTTTTATACTGTAACAGCACCGCGATCTTTTAATAATCTGCCTAGTATAATCAGAACAACTACAAATTTTAACTCTTTTCTCTCTAAAGTAAAAAACTGGCTTTTCACGATTGATTTAAATAATATCGAAAATTGTATTTAGATTAAATTCTCGTTATCTTATTCTTCAATAACTCTAAAACAAAATGTAATTAGCAAAATATATAAAAATTTAAACAAATTAAATAACTAAACATCTAAGAATCTGTTGTCACCCCACATCAGTTTCTTTTATTTATTGTAATTTATTTATGTTTGTATCATTCAACACTAACCTTAAGTTAAAGAATGATTACTATTATTTATTCTATTATATGAAAGTTCATACCAAAAATTGTAAATTTTTAAGTACCATAATGAATGAATAAATGTTTTTCTAATCTAATCTAAATAAGTCAAATTAGAAACTCTACAAAATGCAATAACACAATCAATTCTCAGATTAAAATTACTCAAAATCTTCAAAAAAGACTAACAGCATTAGAAACAGTACGTGCGATTCCTCAAGCAACAACTTCTCCACCAGTTCCTAAAACTGAAAAAGAACTGCAGGAAATAAGCAGGTTGCCTGACTGCTAATCAAGTCCAATACATCTCATGGATTCATAATGTTTAATCAATTTTAAAGGATTATAAAATTGTAAAAAATAAGCCAACCTATACTTCAAAGTAAAAGACAAAAAATAAGAGGCGGTGCGGATATAGCTTTGGTATCGTACAATATTTTCGAAAGCAGGCCCTTATACATTGACTGCCAAAGTCAACCAGATAATGTAACAATTCAAGAATCAACCTAAGCGTATGAAACCGCATTTTAATAATCATTAACACCTCAACCTTCCAAATATTAACATGGCCTATAATATCCAACACAATAATTATCAACTTAATAACGCTCCTAGAATCTCTAATAGATATCCTCCACCCCCAAGGCCAACTCAACCAAAACCTCCAATTCCTATGGAAGTTGATAGGTCAATAAACCTTAGACAGGTCAATTACGTGAACAGACCTTATAATAATCAAAATTTTAATCATAACTTTAGAAACAATATCCCAAATTCTGATAATATTCCTCAAAAACACCAACGTCTTTACCACACTGACGTACTTGACGAAGAAGAATATCTTAAAAAGTACACAGAAGATTTCGAGGAGGAACCGCTAGTTGCTGTGGATGAAGACATTGAAGAAAATTTCGAAGAAGGACAAATAAATGGCAAATTTAGTACGTTATGGTTCAATTTAAAACACAAATGCTACACTGATCGATGGCAACCAACTCAGAGAATTTATTTTGCAAATACAAATTTGAGTTGAACATGTACTTTTCGTTAAAAATGTATTTATTTATTTTTCTGTTATACGTATAAAAGAAAAATTAAAAATTACATTTTGAACAAAGAGTAGAAGTTCAATTCAAATTTTGATTTGCAAAATAAATTCTCTGAGTTGGTGGCCATCGATCAGTGTAGCATTTGTGTTTTAAATTGAACCATAACATACTAAATTTTCCATTTGAATTTGTTTCGGTTGGTTTTCCGTATCGCAATAACTGGCCCCTAAACCTGAATTGGCTACAAAAGCACTCCCAACAAATGAGCCCTTTTCGGTACAATCAGCTAAAGGATCAATTAAGATAAATAAAAAAAAATGTATGCAAAATTTTTTAAAAGTATTGGAAACGAGACAATATAAGAATTTTATTTATTACTGGAACTCAAAACTTTTGATGGTATCATCGGTGATGATACATTAAAAGAACTTGAGGCGGTTAGAGACAGAAAAGAAAACAATTTGAAAATCAAATCTGATATTAAAATTCCATTAATTGAAATAAGAGACACACATTTTCCACAAAATATAAAGATGCAGTTAAGAATAATTTAAAAAAAATATTAACACTCAATTACGAAAGCTTCTAAAAGATGGGATAATAAGGCCTTTGAAGAGTCCGTATAACTCTCCATTGTGGGTTGTACCAAAAAAAAAAACCGACGTGAGTGGCAAAAGGAAATTTAGATTGATCCAAGATTACCGCAGATTTAACAGTGTCACAATTTCTGACACCTATCCTTAACCGGACATTCAGACAACAATTGCAATCCTTTTAAAAGCAAAATATTTAAAAAAAAAAGATTTAACGTCCGGTTTTCATCAAATTAAAATTAAAGAAAATGATATAAAAAAAAACAGCATTTTCCACAATGAACGGGAAATGGGAATATACTCGACTCCCATTTGGATTACGAAACGCACCAGCTATTTTCTAAAGAATAATTGATGACGTTTTAAGAGAGTATATTGGGAAAATATGCTTCGTCTATACATATAGACGACATCCTTATTTTTGGATAGTCAATTGCGGAACATTTTAAAAATCTAGAACTCATACCACAGAAACTAAAACAAACCAATTTTAAAGTTAATTTAGACAAAACTGAATTTCCAAAAGAAGAAGTTGAGTTTTTGGGATATCTGATAACAAACAAAGGAATTAAACCTAACCCTACGAAAGTTGAGGCAATTCAAAAAATGAAACCTCCAGAAAACCTTAAAGAACTTAAAGGATTTCTTGGCTTGACTTCATACTAATTCATACTTAATAGGCAATTCAAAAAATGAAACCTCCAGAAAACATAAAAGAACTTAAAGGGTTTCTTGGCTTGACTTCATACTACCGTAGATTCATTAAGGATTTTACTAAAATTGCAAAACCATTAACGAATCTCACTAGAGGGAGGAAGGCTCAAATAAGAGCCATCCAGACAAGTAAAATAAAGATTCAACTAACTGAAGAAGAACTAAAACAACTAAAACTTAAAAGAACTATTAACCTCATCTGAAATTTTAATTTTTCCCGAGAAACCATTTCTGATGCCATCTGATGCGTCAAACACCGCCATTGGGGCTGTCCTTTCACAAGGCGAAATTGGTGAAGATCGACCCATAACTTTTATTTCCAGATCACTAAATAGAACAGAGGAAAACTATGCGACGAATGAAAAAGAAATGCTCGCCATAGTTTGGGCTCTTGAAAACCTAAGAAGCTATTTATATGGGGCAAAGAAAATAACGATTCTAATTGACCATCAACATTCTAGTTTAGCAACAGAAACAACAACGCTAAACTATAAAGATGGAAATCGAGAATCGAAGAGTACAACTATGAACTTGTCTACAAGGCAGGAATAACCAATAAAGTCGCCGATGCGTTATCGAGACTGAAGTTAGAGACTGAATTGAAAACTTCGCCAATTGCATTCAATTGCTATAGGTAGACGGCTCAGCATTAAATTGCAAGACGAGGAAAAATTGAGTAAACTCGTATTTGAGACACTGAATTGAGAGGCATTAGACAGCATAAATTGAGTCTGAGTGGATCACATTTAATTGCGTTATTTTTGACATAAACTGGAATTGGAATATTATATTGTAAGACATTAAATTGCATTAATATTATGGCTACATCGAATTTAATAAACATAAGGAAATATTTGCCATACAATGAGTGGAACAGGGATAACAACATTTCTATGCGACACAATAGATAAGTCGTTAAGGCGGTCGGAATGGGAGAAATGGCTTCGATCTTTTAATTTGTACCTTCAGGCGGAAAAAATTGTAAATCCTTTAAGAAAATATTTAGAAAATTTATATTTTGAAAACTGCATTTGCTGAATATCTATGAACTGGCATATTTGAATATTTTTCGAAAATGTTTTCGAAAAGTATGAAATACATTACAATTTGCTACGAAGTAGAAAAAATTCGGAAAGTATTCCATGTAATAAAAGGCCATATCCAGGAAAATGCGAGACCCGTTTTCTGCAAACCATATACCTTTTCCATATGAGCTAAGGGAAAAAGTAAAATAATACCTGGAGAAAATTGTGGAAGAAATCATTCTGAACACAAGCCTCACAGTAAGTGGGCATGCCCCATTGTAAATGCTCAAAACTTCAGCGTCAATAAATATTTTGTTACACATCTTTGTACATTACCGAGAATGGACGAAATAGAACTTAACAGCTGTTATTTAGATGACGCGATTGTAGGAGGAAGAACATTTATGAGGAATATCATGCAAATAGTTTTTGTTCTTGGGAGGTTGGAGGAGCAGCTTTGAATTTCTTGTCTGGCCTTTACTTTATATTTACACTAAGTGAATTTAATACACTTATTTAATAAATACAATTTTTCTTCATTTGAGTAAGGTATGGCCATTTCAAAAGATTATGTTGGCTTTTGAACTAAATATGTTTGTTTTACGAGCCAAGTAGGGGAGAGGCCTATAATGGTCGCCTAAGGTAAAATGACACACTTACTAGAAATCTCATAATCGAACATAATAAAGTTTTGTGAACACAGCTCTTTATTTTGTCAAACCTCACTGACACAAACGAAATGTTACCAACTTTTAGCTGTTATTTTTAATTTGACAGGTCGAACTGTATCTTGGCTTTACTTCCTCAGTATTTGGCTAGAACGGTACAGTGCCATTTTAGACAAGTGCTCACAAAAATGCCTGGAAAGTATCAATGGTCGACCAGCAGACAGTCCTCGATGGAGGACTCAAAGCCAAAAGCAATGGTACTAGTTACAAAAAAAAAATAATTCTAGTCAAAGGCCTCCAAATCATTTTGAGTGCCAATTTGTATTAATAATTATTATTTTTGTTACTGTCTTTTTTTATTTATTGAAGTTACTTGAAATGAATTGTTGATTTAAAATTTTTTTTGGGTTTCTTACATTTAACTTTGCATAAGGTGTATGTTTAATTGAACATTGTTTTTAGTTTACCAGCAATTTTGGTAACTAGAATTGGAGGCAGACGTTTTGAAAATTAAAAAAAAAGAAAAGAAGGAAATATGGAACCTGTTGTTAAATAGGAACATCTCCCTAAAACCAAAACTGATCATATGGCCAGATACACAACTTTCACCTTGATAATTTCGCCTTAAAGTTATCTCCAATAACTAAGCGTTTTTGTTAGTCTCGGACGTTCGTCTTCGTCTTGTAAAAAGTTTAGAAACATTATTTAGTGTTAGAGACCTAGGCCTTTTTATGTACCTACAAATATTTTTGTTTCGTTGTCCTCTTGCCAGAATCATGCCAACAATTAAAACATCACCCAAACCAAAAAGAAAGTCTTGGGACCAAAACAAAATGATTGATGTAATCAAGAAACGTTAGGGGAAAAGACTTAGCTTGAAAAAGAATGAAAAATAATTTTCAGTCACTCAAATAACCTTGCAGAATGCAGACGTTTGTCTCCCAGAAGAATGCGTGAGCAACAATATAGGAAGAAAAACGATATTATAACGTGATATTGAAACCCATTTAATTTCATATCTGTTAACAATGAAAACAAAATACTTCAGTTTTACTCGAAGAGGTGTTTGGAAAATGGCGTTCCAATTATCCACCAGAAATGGAATTCAGCATCCATTTAAAAATGAAATTCCTGGGTGATCTTGGTTGGATCACTTTTTGATGTGACATTTAAATAAATTATACCTCCGAAGACCAACTGGGACCTCTTACGCCCGAGGTAAAGGTTTTACAAGGGCAGCAGTCGAAAGCTTTTATACAATTTTGGAGGAATATAGGAAAAAGAACTTTCTCCTAGACAGGGAGTATGTGGATGAAAGTAATATTTCGGTGGTTCAGAGCAAAATAACACAGATCAGTGCTTCACGACAATAAAATCAAGTAGGTGCTAAAACTGTTTTTACAATTGTGTGTGCCATAAGTGCTAGCGGAATTTACATACCACCTGTGCTGATTTTTCCACGGAAAAATATGACCGATCTTTGAATGAAGGGTGCTCCAAAAGGCTCTATTGGCAGGTGTCATCTTTCGGGATGGATACAAATGAACCTGTTCACCAAATGGATTGCTAATTTTACTGAAAACTAACCATCTTAAACTTCGGCAGTTCTTTTGATTCTTGATTTACGTAACACACACACCAGAAATTAAGAGGTTCTAGAAATGGCACAGAAGAATCATGTATGCATCATGAGCTTGTTAACTCACACGACACATAAAATGCAACCACTGGACAGGACATTTTGTGGGACCTTTCAAAACCTATTACAGTGAAAAGATTCGGCAGTTTTATCTACATTCGGAGTATGATATTGCCGAGGTGTTTGGAAGAGCATATCTTAGGAATCAACACGCACCTATTGCAGTAAACGGGTCAAGGTCACAGGGATATTTCCATTTAACAGATATGTCTTTTCTGAGACTGACTTTATTGAAGAAGAAGCTCGATAACCGTATTCTCAACCATCAACACAACTGTAAGAAGTTTCAATTATTGTTGCTCCTGATGTCAGTAACAAAGCCGAGATTGTGATCCCCATACCAACTATTTTTGTTTCTAATGTCAGTGATATAGCCGAAGATTGCCAACCATCGACAAGTGGATCGTCAGCTATGGTTTTATTCAGCGAAGTGATCCCCATACCAAAACTTAAAAAAAAAAACAAAAAAAAACATCAAACTGAGAATGTAAGGCTTCATCTTCTGCGCTTTTGACATACTAAGCCAACCCTGAACAGTCAATATTAAATGTGAGTAAAAGAGGAAAGAGAAAAGGCCAAGTTGGTGGAAGGAATATCATATGGGTGTTAGACGTGGTGGACATGGTAGACGTCAGTGCCGGATTAACCACGTAGCAAGAGTAGCAATTGCTACGGGCCCCGCGTGAAAGGGGGCCCCGCATATTTAAATCCACTCATCTCTGTCTGAGCGTAATTTTTTTGAGTGAAAATTATTAAGATGTCACAAGAACGTGAAACGTTACAACTTTTCCTATTAAGACAATCCACGTCAGACACTCGGTACCCGACTATTTCCTTGGCGTAAATAAATCACCGAATTTCATACGGTAAACGAACAAGTTCTACAAAAAGTTGCTTGCATAAATGTGTAGTATTTCAGTCGGCCAGATAATCAACTTTACAAAAAGTCTGACGTATGTAAGCACTCTTACCCGACACTTAGTGTGGATGTGTAGCAGAATTGAAATCGCTCGATTTTAATTGTTAAAATTATCTCTTTATTTGTAAGATTAACAGACTACATTATTTTTAGTATAATTTAGTAACCATATACCAAAAATCTACTTTCTAGAATATAAGTATATTGGGTTATAGAAGTTATGACTGAAAAAA
The DNA here is from genome assembly GCA_916050605.2 of Platycheirus albimanus. Classification (NCBI taxonomy): domain Eukaryota; kingdom Metazoa; phylum Arthropoda; class Insecta; order Diptera; family Syrphidae; genus Platycheirus; species Platycheirus albimanus. The sequence goes on along the minus strand of OU696699.1, from coordinate 4,872,165 downwards.
AATATTTTATTACTAAAGTAATAAATTGGTTTAAAATATTAATTATAAAATATTAATTATTAATATTAATCCTAAAAGAGAGATTTCCTCAAATTGAATTTTCCATAACCATTTCGTAATCCTGATATAGTAAGATCATTACCAAATGCATAAAGAGTAATGCATTCAATAAACTATAAACTGTAAACTAGCTATAATTTCGCTGTTAAATCGAAAAAAAGAATGCGTGTGTCGATTCTCAACTTGTGAGCCAAATTGAGACTGAACAAAATTATTGGCAGATGCTCTTAAAACGAATTATTGCAGTCATAAAGTGTTTAGCAGAACGAGGGGAATTACTTAGGCTTATTAGAATTACTTTCTGAATTTGACGTTTTTATGGCCCAACATATTCAAACTCATGCTCATAAAGGAAAAGGGCACACCTCATATTTATCTAAAACAACATGCGAAGAATTTATCAAATTGATTGCATCAAGCATGCTAGATCAAATTATTTGCGAAATTAAGAGATCCAAGTACTATTCAGTGTCATTAGATTCTACTCCAGATATATCGCATGTAGACCAACTGACTGATAGTGCGCTATGTTTTACCATCTGGGCCAGTTGAGAGATTGTTAAATTCTTAGATATGGAAGGCCATACTGCTGAACAACTCGCCCAAAGTTTACTAGATTTCTTAAGTAAGAGTGGCATTGATATCAAAGATTGTCGTGGACAAAGCTATGATAATGCCAGCAACATGAGCGGAAAATACAGCGGCCTGCTAGCACGAATTAAAGAAATAAATAAGTATGCAGAATACATTCCCTGTCTTGCACATTCATTAGATTTAGTTGCTAAGTGCGCTGCAGACTGCTGTACAGAAGCATTAATTTTTTTCGATTTTATTGAAAATCTTTATAATTTTTTTTCCGCTTCTACACATCTTCTTACGGAAGCTCTTACTTCGAAAATTCCGATTTTGAAAAGGTTGTCGGATACTAGGTGGTCCGCCAGAGCTGATGCTACGAAGGCACTTTTATGTGGTTTTACCACTATCAAGCAAGTTTTGGATGCCATTTCCAATAATATAGATCAAAAGGCAGAGTGTCGTAATCAAGCTTACGGACTTGTTTCAAAGATGAATAAGTTGGAAACGGGAATAATGACAATTACGTGGAATGGAATCTTAGAACGCATGCAAGCAACTAGTGCGTCGCTGCAATCGTCTAAAATAGACCTTAATACGGGATACAGCCTATATGAATCATTACATGGATATGTCCAAACAATGCAATCTACATTTTCAAATATTGAAGCACAAGCCAAAGAGCTGACAGGCTGTCATGAATATCAGCAACAGACTTCAAGACGACGCAAGCGGAACACAAAGTACGACAATTTTAGCGGTTCTAGTACACTTGACGAATTTGTTGAGAAAGAAACACCTGGTAAAAAGTTTGGAATTGAGGTGTTTGTTGTCATTATTGATAACACACTATCTACTTTAGACAAACACATGAAAGCATATCAAAAACTAACTAGTGTTTTTGGAATATTTCGACAGTTAAAATCTATTACAGCAGACGAGATTTAAAAAAAAACACCAATTATAGTCAGTGCTTTTGAAATTGATTATTAAGACAGCCTAGACAACGAATTAGTGTAGTTTGCCGAGCTGCTCAAAACGGATGAGGCTAGTGCGATTGACAGTATGAAAAATGAAGCTCTGGAAATTCAATATTATAAATTCCTAATGGACAATTCATTAGAATCATGTTTCCCCACTTTAGAAATTGCTTTGTGCATGTATTTATCTCTTATGATCACTAACTGCAGTGGCGAACGTTCATTTTCGACATTAAAGCGCATGAAAAATGAGTTAAGGAACACTATGAGTCAAGAACGTCTGAATTACCTCGCTTTGATGAATATAGAATATTATTTGCTCAGAAAAATTGATACGAATAGTATTATTTCTAAATTTGCCCACATGAAATCTAAAAAAGTTACTTTGTAAAAGTTAAAAAAATAATAAGGGAACAGATAAATAAATATAAAATATAAACATTATATAAAGTATACCATTGATAAAATATATCATTAGCTATTCCTAAAAATATAATATACTTTGTATTAAATTTAAAAATATGTATTGAAAAAAATAATTTGTGTAGTATCATCAGTTTTCAATTGTTAATTTCCTATCAAAATTATTCTAAATTGCCAGGAAATCTCATCTCAGGCTTTTGTACTTGTCAGAGCCTAACAACGCCTATAGTAATTTATACTACACTATTAATTACCCACAAAATTGTAACCTATAGATAGCAAATAAACGTATTAAGTATTGAGTATTGAATTGTTTTTTTACCACTTTATACTTAAGAACCTATAGTAGATCGAGGGCTCCGCCCCCCGCGCTTGCCTAATCTGGCACTGGTAGACGTGGTGATAGAAAGTGAACACCGGGAACAGAGTTGGTATTGTAATTGATCACAATATCATCTTTTGCTGATTCTGTTCTTTCCGAAAGTGGCAACGGGTGCACTCCAACAGAAGCAGACAATGTTGAAAGTTGCATGTGCTGCTCTGAAATGTATTCACACGATCATCGTGGTGAGGTTTCGGTTCTATGCCAATCCTGCAACCTATGGGCACACAGTGATTGCGCAGCATGCGGACATGATTAACGTGTTTGTGATTTTTGCACATAAAGGTAAAATGTAATTTGTACATAGCTACGTTTAATATGGAACCCAGGGTTCTATAAAAGGAACATACAAAAGAAAGATGTTACAATTATTTTTGAAAAAAGTACAAAATTTAATACAAACAGTTTTCACAACATATTTTTTTTTGTTGCTATATTTAAGAAAAAAAAAAACATGTTCTGAAAACTTTTTGTACTAATTAAATTTTGTATTTTTTTCTTATATCTACATATATAAGAAAATAATATATGTTCTGAAAGCATTTTGTATTAAATTTCGAACTTTAAAAAAAAAGTAACAATAAAAAAAGTAGCAATAATAGGGTATGATTTTCTCGTGCAAATTAAAGCACACATTGGTACCGAACGGTCTTTACTAATTTACGAAAATGGCGAAATGCAAATTAAATATTTTGAATGCCAGCAGGTAAATAATTAAGAAATCGATTCGACAACAGTTCCTGAAACCGTCAGGGATGAGTTTAAAAAATTAATTGAAGACTTTAAGGAAGTTTTCGCTCAGCCCAATGAAAGTTTGCCTTTCAACACAAACATAAAAGCTAGCATTAGAACGCTAGATTTAGAACCTATTTATTCAAAACCAAGACCATACAACATGGCGGCTGTCCCCTTCGTTAACAAAGAATTACAAAGAATGCTTCATGATGGAATAATACGACCATCACACTCCCCATACAACACTCCCATATTGGTAGTAGGGAAAAAAGGTAAGAACGAAGACGGTACTCCCAAATCTAGGCTAGTGTTTGACTACAGAAAGCTGAACGAACGCACTATCCCGGATCGGTATCCCATTCCCGAGAGTTCTGTCATCTTATCGAATTTGGGACAAGCTAAATTTTATTCAACAATAGATCTAAAATCCGGTTTCCATCAAATTCTTTTAGAAGAAAAGGACCGTGAAAAAACAGCTTTTTCCGTAAATAACGGAAAGTATGAATTTTGCAGATTGCCTTTTGGCTTGAAGAACGCTCCAAGCATCTTTCAACGAGCAATCGATAACATTCTCAGAAGCGACATTGGAAAGCGTTGTCACGTCTATATAGACGACGTAATAATATTTTCGCAAACCGAAAATGAGCATTTAGAGGACATAAGAATAGTATTTTCTAAACTCTTTAACGCTAACATGAGAATATCTCCCGAAAAATGTAAATTTTTCAAACATGAAGTTGAATTTCTAGGATTTCTTGTTTCTGGAGAAGGTATTAAGACCTGCCCTAATAAGGTTAAGGACATTGTTGGTTTCGAAGTGCCTAAAACACTTCGTGCTTTAAGATCTTTCCTAGGACTTTCCGGCTATTACCGCCGATTTGTGAAAGACTATGCCCAGATAACTAAACCTTTGACTGAATACCTTAGAGGAGAAAACGGACACATAGGGGAAAATAAGTCTAAAAACATAAAAATACACTTGAATTCAGAAGCTATATGTGCTTTTCACAGAATAAAGAACATTTTAGCATCAGAAGATGTATTACTATTTTACCCTGATTTCCGAAAGCCTTTGGATTTGACTACAGACGCGTCATCGCAGGCAATTGGTGCAGTTCTCTCTCAAGGCGGAAGACCCATTACAATGATATCTCGAACCTTGAGCAAATCCGAAGAGGCGTTTGCAACGAATGAACGTGAAATGCTTGCGATAGTTTGGGCATTGCAAAACTTGAGGAACTACCTTTACGGTGCACCCGATGTTCATATCTATACAGACCATCAACCACTCACTTTTGCGATATCCGAAAAAAATCCTAATACCAAACTGAAAAGATGGAGAGCATTCATAGAAGAATATTCTCCAACCTTTCACTATAAACCTGGTAAGGAAAACAAGGTAGCAGACGCACTATCTCGACAGCATATAAACACGATCTCTACCTCAGGACAAACTGTTCACAGCGAGGAATCATTAACTAAAGTTATACCCTCAGTAGAAAATCCTATCAATTGCTTCAAGAATCAAATATTTATTAGTCAAGCTTCTGAGAAAAGCAAAAAAGTAAAAATTCTTTTCAAAAAGCAGGTTAGACATGTTATAACATTTACAACTATTGCAGAACTTATTGAATTAATGCGTGATATTCTTCATACTGAAGTAGTCAATGGAATCTATTGCACCCTTGAAACTTTAGGAAAAGTCCAAAACGATCTAATGATTGCATTTCCCAATGTAAAAATGAAATATGCAAAAAAAATTGTTCAAGATGTTTTTTTTAACATAAATGACCAAGAAGAACTGATCGTAAATGAGCATAACAGAGCACATAGGGGGCCACAGGAAAATTTCAAACAAATTATCGCTGAATATTATTTCCCAAATCTTAGGAAACTATGTAATACATACGCTTCTAAGTGTAAAATTTGTAAAGAAAATAAATACCAGCGCAGACCAACACAACATCCAATCGGTGCAACACCAATTCCCACGTATGTAGGAGAAATTCTGCACTTGGATATTTACAATACTAGTAAAAAATATTCTATAACTTGTATGGACAAATTTTCAAAATTTGCCATCATAAAACATATTCCTTCAAGAAATTCTCTAGATATCAAAATTCCATTGATTGAAATCATTTCCCAATTCCGAAATCCAAAAATAGTAGTTATAGACAATGAAGGTGCTTTTACATCATTTTCAACTCAAGCATTATTAAAAAATGAGTTTAATATTTCAACACATTCCGTACCAGCACTTCATAGTCAAAGCAATGGACAAGTGGAAAGATTTCACTCCACTCTTGCAGAAATAGCTAGATGTACAAAAGAGACTACCACAGATGTTGTCGAGTTAATGCTACTATCAACCTTTAAATATAATAACTCAATTCACTCAGTTACAGGTTATAAACCTTCGGAAATATTTCATGATATTTCTAACCAAATGAGAAACGAAATAATTTCCAAACTTAAAATCAAACAAATCAAAGATCTAGAATTTTACAATAATAATACCACACCCAAGGAATTTAACCCAGGTGATAAGGTATACTTAAAAACCAATAAAAGAATTGGAAATAACTATCTAAATTATATAATCAGAAAACAGTTCAGGCTGATTTAGGCACTGCAATTATAATCCAAGGCAGACAAGCTCACAAAAATAATTTGAGATGATACTCTACTTCCAGATTAACCCAAATATGGCTAGGAACTGCAAATATTATAGACTATTCTGCAGCCCTCTATATCCCCATACCAGCAGGTGAAGTTGCTATCTATCAAGATTATTTTTACCTAAAACATACTACGAATTTTTCTGACATTGAAACGATTTTGTCTGAAAATACAAATATGTTAAACCGTATCAAGGATGAAAGATGCAAAGAAGTACTCCTACAAGACAAAGATGAATTGGAACGTTTGTTAAGATTGCTTAAATCTCCAATTAGAAAAATACGATCCATAGATTTCATAGGTTCCGCAATAAAATTTATCGCAGGAACACCCGATCACCAAGATATGGAAATGTTAAAAATACAGGAAGATGAATTGACTAGGAGTACTAACAGGCAAATCGATATTAACACCCAAATTCAAAATAAATTAGATGAAATTACCGACACGATTAATAATCTAAATATTAACGCTCTAAGTAAACAAGGAACGGCTGATAACTATGAAAAACTAACTTCGATAATGTCTAGAAGAAATAGAATAATAATAAATAATTTAAGCAATAATATCTACTCCTTAATATTGGCTAAAAATAATATTGTAAATCCTTTAATTTTAAGTTTAGACGAAATAGAACTAATTGAAATGAAAGAAAATATTGTAACTGAAATAAGTGATTTGTTAAATGTTGCTGATGTTAAAATGTATTACCAAAACGATACTCTGGTATACTTAATCAAAATACCTAAAGTTCAAGAAATTTGTCAATATTTTGAAATCTCGCCAGTCATTTATGGCAACAAAATTCTAGATTTAAGTTCCAACAGGTCAGCAAATTGTAAAAAAATAAACTATCCTTTAAGTACATGTAAAAAAGCTCCCATCTACTCCTACTGCAAAATAGATCCCAAAAATTCCTGCCTCTCTCACCTCCTGAATAATAACACGGCACAATGCCCATCTACTCACGCCGATCATATAAAAAAATAGAAGTTGTCGCAGATGGAATCATCATCGCCAGGGACAAGAACATAACTGTTGAGGAAAGGGACCAGCGAATAGTCCTTAATGATTCCTTCCTAATAACGTATGATAAAAAAATTAAAATTAATGGTAGAGAATATATTACAGATAAGCCATTAATCGCAAATCACCATCCAGCACCAAAAATAACAGTTTTGAACGAATCCGCCTTCAATGAAAAAATCTCCCTACCGTACTTACACAAGTTGCACTTCGTCAACAACCAACAAATTAAGGAATTCAAAGTTACACTTGAGACAACCAAATGGACGTGGTACGGCGTCACAGGAATACTTGTAACAATAATACTTGTGCTACTATACGCCAAACTTAAGCCAAAAAAAGTTACAATCACGACAAATGCAGACCCCGGCTTATCGTCATTAGATAAAGACCTAATGAAAATGCGAGTACTCAGGATCATGAACGAGGACGTTCAAAATTAAGAAGGGGAGAAGTTAACAACAATTCATACCCATATTCATTTCATATACCTTTCCTAAAAGATTCCCATATTCCATATTCCTAACTAAGCGCATTCCTATATACCTAAGTGCATTACCCTTAGCACCCAACGCTTCATTTCCTACACACTTCCTTTCATTATCTTAGTCAGCATAATAATAATAATAATAATAAAATTGATTTGTAAGCAAATATAGCATTAAGTTAAAATCAATAAACGCAAGGAGTCAGTTGTAAACTCACAAAGAAAGATAATACATCTTTTATTTACTTATACCCCCTCTCACACAATTTGTTTCCTGTCCCGACCTACACTTTTTAGCTTTTTGGAGCACAGGGTTAATCAACATTTGTATAAACAAACATATTTTTTAAATAATATAATTAATTTTTTCCCATACCTGAATTTTTTCTGATTTTGAACAATATAAATAAACACTAATTACAAAAAAAAAAAATTTATCTAAATCGGAGCTGTTTCTGTGGACTTCCTGGTTGAAACCTTCTTAGACTCCACTAATATGCGGTTCTTTATTACCTCGTGCATATTTTAATTTTCATGTACATAGTATTCAAACAAATATAAACATACGTATATGACATAACACGTAGATATAAAATATGCAAATTTTGTATATAAGAAAATTTCTACGAGTGTAATGCATAACATGCGACAAAAAAAAAACAATCATTTACTTACTTTCCGAGCTCCTCTTTAATATCGTAGTTGTCAGAGAAACGCGTACAGGCTGCTGGTGCAGCCATCGCGATAGCACACTTAAGGAAATCTATTTCGGCAGTAACGTAGGCGAATATTAACACTAATATTTATCCAGGCGATTTGAACGTTCTTGTCCTTTGATGTGAGTTTAAGAATGATAATATATTGATGTCGCGAAATTGCTTTATTTAAATTGGTTTTATTGGCTGTTACTTGATCTTTTTCACAAACTTGTTTTTATCCGGAGGAAAAACTAACACAAACTCGAGACTTTAATCACTTATTTTAAAAATTAAACTAAGTAAAAATATATAGGAGTATTTCTTTAAGCATATTATGTATGGACAATTTTTAACGAAGTGTTATTTCCTTTATGTAAGAATGCAGGTATCTGAAAAAGAAATTATAGTATTAAAATTAAGAAAATCAATTATTAATACAAAGAAATAAGAATTTAATCAAATTCACAAACAATAATATATATTATCAGATAAATCCCATATACAAATTAATGGAGATGAGAAAAATGTATGTATTATATAATAGGGCTAGATAAAAAATACAGCCAAAAGATCAGGATATTAAAATTAAGTCAGACGGTATATTTGAATTGAATTGAAACCAAAAATTGCAACAGATGTTGGTGAAAGCCTTGATGTATCACCGATAGAGCGATAAGAGCACATAATATGTGTTGGCTTAGTATTTCATTGTAAGTTATGCTTGCAGTTAGTTTCTTACTTGCGAGATCTAGTAAGTAGTGCAAGAAACGACTTATGAGAATGGGCTTTGGGCACAATGCACTAATTCATTGCAGCATCACACAATTTAACCCGATATTGAATTTCTTCTTTAGAACTCCTAAGATGTGCTGGTATTTTCCAATCACAAGTCCTGTACTCAACATGCGACCAAATTAAAACCTAAACACTGCTCTTCTCGAAGCCAGGCACAGGATACTGGTCAATGGGCTGTAGTATATAGCCCCTTGTTTCTTGGCTGCCTAGAGGGCATACTATAAAGGACGGAAACAAACGGAAGCAAGTTTTAAAACCGAACGAAACGTTACCGTCCAACCTGTGAAATAAACGCGCTCCCCATAATGGACGGCGCAAGCAAAAAATTTGTTTTCCTCTAAACAATATGATGTGACGTTACACACAAAGTCAGCGTACCTCTCACACATAGGTATCCATTCACAGTCAGATGTCAAATTTTCATCCGTAAAATGCAAAAGCGAGCGCAGTGTACCTACGTCTGTAAACTAAACTTCACGAAACGGAGCAATCCGCTATTATCGGCGGCGTGAAAGGTGAAATACGAATTTCTTGTTCTCGCACAACTACGGACGGACCCGTCCGCGCCGTTCAACTACCTATTATAGTTCAGCCATAAATAGGACTGCGAAAAAAATGAGACATTCCTTTGCCCAGTCGAATTATACAAAAAAAAGGGCTGAAATGGAAAAAATTAGATAGGGTTTTTTTTTTCTTTTGATCGTTAGAGGGGTTCATAAGGAGCATATGTGTCGGTTTTCGACCTCGTAACTCTATTGCGTTGGCCGCCATCTTGAATTTAAGGAAAACTTGTTTTCTTAAATAACTCGCTTATTTTCAATTTTTCACTAAAAATGTTTACAACAAAAGTTATTTAGAATTGTATTTCCTACAACTTTGTTCATGTCAATTTATTGCCTACGACTGATATTTTTGGATTTAATTGGAAAAAACAAAAAATAAAAAATAATCTTAAATTTTTTTTTTAAACTAAAAAAAAAACGCTTTTTGAAAAATTTAAGAATTAATATTATTTCTTCTATAAAAAGGCTCCTATATTTAAAATTTCATCGAAATCCGTCAAGTGGCTTACAAGAAAATCTGATTTAAAAAAACCGGTCCTATGGAAGGTAATGTTATAAGACTTCCTGAAAATTCTATTCCAACCAAAACAAAAGGTTTGCATAGAAAACACTATTCAGAAAATTTTATCAAAATCGTAGGAGCCGTTTTTGGAGAAAAATTATATTTTCACTAAAAATCGAATGGCAGGACCGTTAGTTTTAGAGCTAGAATGCTAATTCCAAAAACCCTCTGTAGGACGTCATAATAATACTATGTACCAAGTTTGAAGAAAATCTGCCCAGCCGTTTAGGCTGTAGGTGCCAATACAGACAGACGGACAGACAGACAGACAGACTGAATTGTCGGACCCACTTTTTTAGGCTTCTCTATCATCGTAATTTTATGTTTGATTGTCCAAACAAATTTTTCTTTTACAAATGCATAACTTGCCTTTTACTTAGTACCTATAAACGCAAGTAAAAACGCGCCTAAGACTCTACCGTTAATATTTTCAACCTTAATAATTAGTTTTAACCCCTTTTAACGGAGGTTATACCGTAATGTACCCCTGCGGTGGCGAGGAAAAGAGTTTTATCTGTAGTAAACACATTTATATATTTTATATACACACCTAACTTGCGTTTAATGCATTTTTTTGTCAATAGTTGGAAATTAGCAAGTTATAAAAAATAATACGGGCAAGTGCGAGTCGGACTCGCGCACGAAGGGTTCCGTACCATTATCTATAAAAACAGCAACAAAAAAAAATCACGTTTGTTGTATGGGAGCCCCCTTAAACATTTATTTTATTCAATAAACACTACTTGCTTAAATTTCTCATTGTAACAGGCGATTACGATTTGAAGAAGACGACGAACTGATAGTTTGTTTAGGAAAGATCGCGCCAAAAATGATCTTGTTTGTGTGAGTGAAAGAAAACTGGCAAATCAGCAAAAAGAAGAAGAAACAGAGACAGCTATGCATGTAAATTCAAGAATTCCAGAAATCCGCAAAGAAGAAAAAAGCCAACCTATGTATGCTTTTAAATCTCAGTTTTCTTTTATTCGTGTTCGAATTCGAATTCGAATGGAAAACAAAATAGAAAAGAAAACGAATGTCAAACAAAGAACAAGAAGTCAGTATTAAATTTGCAATTAATTTTTAACGTCTCAAAAATAAATATGTATGTATAAATGAATAATAACTTCTTTAAAATCAGATCGAGACCTCCCAGTACTTCTTTTGTAAGTTTAATTTAATATTTAAGGATTAACAGTAGTTTTAATAATTCATAATTAATTCAGTGATTCAGTATTAGCAGCAGAAGAAGAAGCAGCAAGAAGCATATATAGAATTTTTTTTAATAAGAAATTATTATTATTTATATTAATTTTTAAGATTTTAAAATTTGGTCGGTAAGAAAATCTAATACCGACTTCTTGTTCTTTATTTGACATTCGTTTTTTTTTCTTATTTTGTTTTCTATTCGAATTCGAACACGAATAGAAGAAAACTGAGCTTTAAAAGCATACATAGGTTGGCTCTTTTCTCCTAAAAGAATTTCTGGAATTTATATGCCTGTAGGTCAAGCTGTTTCTCACTCACACAAACGAGAACAGTTTTGGCGCGATCTTTCCTAAACAAACTGTCACCAAGATGTCTTTTGCCAATCCTGCTCAAATATTTCACTGAGAAATTTCAGTAATTTTTTTTCTGAGCATAGTGTTTTTTTACAATAAAATAAAGAAGAAAGGCGTACTTACGTTTAAAAACCCTAAATCCTGATTTAATATTATTTTATGAGAATCTAATACCGACTTGTTGATTGTGGTTTGACATTTTTTTTTTTTTTCTATTCGAACTCGAATTCGAATTTCTGGAATTTACATGTAGATAAAACTTTTTCTCACTCACACAAACAAGAACATTTTTGGCGCGATCTTTTCTAAAAAAAAAAAAAACTATCACCAAGATGTCTTTTGCCAATCTTGTTCAAATATTTCACTGAGAAATTTCAGTAATTTTTTTTCTCAGCATAGTGTTTTTTTTACAATAAAATAAAGAAGAAAGGCGTACTTACGTTTAAAAACCCTAAATCCTGATTTAATATTATTTTATGAGAGAATCTAATACCGACTTGTTGATTGTGGTTTGACATTTGTTTTTTTTTTTCTGTTTTTTTTTTCTATTCGAATTCGAATTCGAACACGAATAGAAGAAAACTTAGCTTTAAAAGCATACATATGTTGCCTCTTTTCTTCTAAAAGAATTTCTATAATTTACATGTAGGTAAAGCTGTTTGTGTGAGTGAAGGAAAAGTCGCAAATCAGCAAAAAGAAGAACTAACAGGGACAGACTTCAAGAAATTTCTAAAGAAGAAAAGAGACAACCTGGTGATGGACGGACAAACATAGCAAAAACGAGCAAAAAATTACGTTTGTTGTATGGGAGCCCCCATAAATATTTTATTTTATTTAGTTTTTAGTATTTGTTGTTATAGGGAACAAAATAATACATCATTTGTCCAAATTTCAAGTGTCTAAATTTTACTGTTCATGAGATACAGCCTTGTGAAGGACGGACAGACAGACAGACGGACAGACGGACAGACGGACAGACGGACAGCGAAGTCTTAGTAATAGGGTTCCGTTTTCACCCTTTGGGTACGGAACCCTAAAAACAGTGTTATGCGCTAGTAACTTTTTCTTCTTCTTTCATGATTAAGTCGAAAAATATCAATCGTAGACAAAAAATTGTCATAAGCAAAGTTGTAGGAAATTGAATTCTAAACAACTTCTGTCATAAGCATTTTTAGTGAAAAATTGAAAATAAGCGAGTTATTTAAGAAAAACAAGTTTTCCTTAAATTCAGGATGGCGGCCAACGCAATAGAGTTACGAGGTCGAAAACCGATACAAATGCTCCTAATAAGCCCCTCTAACGATCAAAAGAAAAAAAAAACCCTATCTAATTTTTTCCATTTAAATGTACAATTCGACTGGGCTATTTCTATGTCCTGTAATAAAAGGATATTAACAACTCAACAATATGATACTACCTGCTTTTATACCAAAAACAGCAAATTTTTACTATATCGCAACATTGGTCGTTAAAGGCAAATTAAATTGATGCTGCTCAGGTCTTTGGGTCCTTTCAATACTATTAGTCAGGGTAGTGAAATAGAGAAGGTGGCAGATGAGCCCATGTAGGACCAACGGTAGCTCTCGCATTCCCGTAGTGGGCTACTGACTCTGGATTTCTCCAGCTCCTTTCTCCAAGGAGAGCAGCATAAGGCGTGGTCCCCCAAGTTGGGGGTTGTGCGTCTGAGTAACTTCCCTACCACGTAAAAAAAACTTTTGTTCCGAAAAAACCAACTGCCTCGGATATGGATGACCCTACTGATGACGACCCTAGCAAACGAAACAAGGACAACGAATTTCGGGTTTGCACGTGAAATGTCCGGACCCTTAACAGACCACGTGCAGCCGAACAATTAGTGGAAGCCCTAGATGGTGTCAAAGTCGACATCACAGCCATCCAAGAAGTGCGATAGGATAGTGAAGGCAAAAGGAGGATGAAAAACTGTGACATCTACTACGGCATCTCGCTGATCTGCGTCCACTCCACCATGGAGGAAAAAGATGACACGACCAAAGAATTCTACGATCTTCTCGAGAAGACGTATGATAAAGGCCCGAAGTACGACATTAAGATTATTTTTGGTGACTTCAACGCCAAAATCGGAAAGGAGAGTAGCTTTGGTTCGACAATCGGAAAGCATAGCCTGCACGACAACACTTCCGGTAACGGACACAGGCTAATCGACTTTGCCGCGGGGCGAAGTGTCATCTTACCTATAGCACATACTTCCGACACCTCAATATACAGAAAGGGACCTGGTGGTCTCCTGATCAAAATACCGTCAACTAAATTGATCACATTGCGATTGATAGCAGACATGCCTCCAGTGTCATGGATGACCGCACTTTCCGAGGGGCCAACATAAACTCGGACCACTACCTTGTTGTAGCTAAAATACGAATGCGGATCTCCACCACACCGCAGAATCGAGCATCCACTGTGAGAAAGTTTGATGTTGCGAAGTTACAATCGCAAGAGACCCACAACCTTTGCCAACCATGTCTCCTCTTCTCTCTTGACAAGCCCGGCGCTTGAGCCAAACCCAGAGGCCCAGTGGCAACATTGCAAAATGGCCATCAAAACCGCTGCCACGGTTCTGAATGCCAGAACTAGAGCTGCCAAGAGCGCTTCCCTTGCGGTATACCAGCAGAAGAGGAAGGAGAAACATCGGCTTTTCAGAAGAAAAAAGAGAGAACTAGAAAAACGAATGGTTGAATCTATTGAGAGGTGCTACGGCAGAAGCAATGTTCGAAAGTTCTATCAAAGGGTTAAACATTCGTCATTATAAAGACAACGGTTTGCCATTATATTTTATAAATGATATCGGGCAATTGGCCGCCGCGGCTGGTTCGCGAAAACCGAACCATTATTTTGGTAATAAATTTAATACGATTTGCAAACGTTGTTCAGGAGTAAGTCTATTCATAATGGAATGGCAAACCAAACTCTGAGAATTAATCAAGTGACAACTGCCATAAGGACCAACTCTAAAGAAAGCATTACCAGAAACCACACGTCTAAAAAACACCGTTTACCTGCTTATCAATTTTCGTTTTTAACTTTCCAAAAACATATTCTTCATTTTTTTGAGTGCGAAACAATTGAGTGGCTTACAAGAAAATCTGTTTTATAAGTTCTGGTTCAATGGAAGGAGAGCACTACAAAACCTCGCAGTTTTAAATCTCGCATAACGAAATCTCGCATTTTTTTTAAATCTCGAAAAACGAAATCTTACAAAATCTTGCTTTTTAAATCTCGTACTAACGTTTCAGCACCCAAAAATTTCGCAAAATTCAACTAAAATGACGCAAATCAAAATCTGCTGACGACGCCCACTGGACATAAACTAATTGGAGCAACGAAGTAGGTTGAGCGGGTGAGCCCCCAAAAAGAGAGTTAAAATCCCTTGATCCCGCGTAGCGGGTCACCCAGATTCTGTTGATTAAGAAAACTGTTCACAAAGACGCCTGCCAGAAGTTGCATGAGCGGATAAGCCTCAGAAAAAAGGACTTACAATTCCTTGTTCGGGCGCAGCGGGCCACTCAGGTACTGTTGATTAAGAAAACTGTTGACAAAGGCGCCTGCGAGACGACTGGACATATCCTAAGCGGATCAACGATGTTGCGTAAGCGGGTGTGCCTCCGAGAAAGGGAGTTAAAATCCTTTGATCCCGCGCAGTGGGCCCCCAGGTATGGTTGTCTTTTCCGAGAATCCATTGTTATATCATCATAAAATCACCTATCTGTCTTAATGGGGGCGGGAGATCCCCCTTCGCATACGATTTTTAGTTTACAAACTCTTCACTTCAAGGATCAGTTAGTATTTTGCTTTGCAAAAGTAATTGCACTCGTTCGTAAAATACTGTTGAAAAAAGTTGACTCGAAATGCCTTGTAACGTCCTACTTGTATAAATAATTACAATTTGTTTTTATGCGAGATTTTAGTTTGAGAGTTCTTTTTTGTGTAATTGCAAGATTCCAATTCCAATTCCTATGGAAGTTAGCATTAATGAATCGACTTTCGCTGAAAATGTGTTCAAACTTAAATATAAACTTAAAAAAACACCATTTAGAAAATATTATTGAATTCCTTGGAATCGTTTTTGAGAAAAATGAGTTTTCCATTAAAAACATTCGAGGTAGGTACTGTTAGTTTCAAGCTAGAATGCCAATTAAAAAAAAACATCTGTTGGATGTCGTAATAAATACTAAGTTTGGAGTTTAAAGTTTGGTCCAGCCGGTTAGACTGTAGGTGCCGATACAGACAGACATACAGAATTGTGTGAACTATTTTTTCAACTTCCTGTTTGATTGTTAGAACTTTTTTTTGACGTTAAAAATGTATGAGAATATTTTTTTTTTTCTAAGAGTGATTTGGAAAAACTAAGTTTACAATAAAAGATATATTTTGTAACTTAAATGTTGTGGTATATCAGAGTTCTTAACGCCATATTTTAGGAAGTAACGGTATTCCAAAATTAAATCCAACATATCCGCAAATATTTGTACACAATGTTTATTATTTCTTAAATATTTTCTAATAAATGTTCTATTTGAGGTACTATAATTAAAGTAAGAATATTAAATATGTCTCCTAAATTCCACCGAAATCGCACGCACTTGCTCTTATGATATTAAACAGTGCGCGTATTTTGAAAAAAAAAAAAATATTTTGAAAAATCTTTAATTTTTTTTTTTAAGAGCTTTCTTGAAAAAAACTTAGTTCCTACTTATGGAATTATATTTCATTGCTTAATATCTATCTAGGATACATTTTTGTACCTTTTTATTTGTTATTTATTTTTTTTTAAATTTTGTAATTTGTAATTTAATACTAATAACTTATACTGTCAATCGAGCAGACGGCAAAAGCCATGCTTAATGATTGTTCTTATAGATAAAAAAATGTGTATCAAAATTTTTGAGAAGACAATAAAAATCCAATCTATCTTTCTAATCTATCTATTACAAAAAAAAATATTGAAGATCATTTGACCAGTTTTTATTTTTGAAAAACTTTTCGAAAAAAATATTTTGAGATTTGTTCGAGTGTGTAAATATATGCCAGTTTGTAGTTTGCATTTGGAAAAATAATATTAAAAAATACAATAAACCCGTTTCCAACGTATTTCGAAAACAAAAACTTTTTAATAAATTTGTTTAAAGTAAAAAAAAAAACTGTTCTTGCCATAGCAATAGGGCTATAAATAATGTATAGCTTACGAGAAAACTTGATATGAAAATACCGGTTCTATATAAGATGTACCGTTTAAAAACCAATTCCGAAAAATATTTCCTAACATAAAGATACGCTGTCTCCAAACAATAGCACTCTGAAAGTTTAATCAAAATCGTTGGAGCCGTTTTCAAGCCAATCAATTTTATTTTTCACGATCGTATGGCAGGTACCGTTATTTTTAGACCCAGAGCAAAAATTACAAGTACTTTCCAATAGACGTAAAAAAAATACTAAATACCAAATTCGAAGCCAATCGGCCCATCCCTTTAGGCTCTAGAGGTGCGAACAGGACAGACGGAAGGAATTTCCAGACTCACTTTTTTCGACATTTACATCATCGTAATGTAATGTCTAATGTGTGATTGTAACCTGAAATGTTTTTTCTGCATACATCACTTCCCTTATAGTTCCTATAACAGTCGCAAGTAAAAGTTGCCAAAATTGTAGGAGCCATTTTTGTATCGCTTGGTATATGACATACCTCTATAAAATCCTTAAATATCCTTGATAGACTACCAAATTAAAACAAACTTCTCAGTTAGAAGCACTTAAGGCTGGAGAGGATCTAAGAGACAGAAGAGCGACGAACAAAGTTGTCATGTTTGATTTATAAACATATACTCGTATATATAAAATTATCGGTTGTGTGATGGTCTTTGAAGAGGCAGCTTCTTAAAATTGACGGTACCTACTTGTACATGCTGAGTTGCAGCATTGAATAATTATTCATATAAAATATAATAATTATTATATATTAGGTATAATAATTATTAATAGAAGAAGACACAATGGAAAGCAGACACTACCTTTTTGCTTTTGCCCTTTACAGTGACTATTGCCGGCATTATTTGTAACATTAAACCAGCTTTAAAATATGCCGAAGCTATATAAATTTTATTGAACATTTATCCCGGGTGGAGAAGGTGAGCAACTTTGATTTGTTTTGGTTTGGGCAGTCGGTCATTTTCGTATCTAGCTATTCCTACTATAGAAGATGATATATGTTTTGATTTCGTAATCATTTGCTTTGCACTGCGATTTTAATTTTGAGTATTCAATGTTTTTAAGTTGTGTAGAAGATAATGGTTCGTTCTTATATGCAGAATAACGCGATTTTTTAAAAGTGGATTTGGTTTATCATTAATTGTGAAGGTGGCATTTGTAGTTTTTCGAACTAAGAGTATATCAATATTGATTAGCTGCACTTGGAAAATTATTATTATTACTGCTATCACTATCTAAGTATATCGTTTCCTACAGTATATAGGTACCGTTTAAATAATCTAATGCAAATTCTTCATGATTTCAACAATTTCACAACATCTAAGACCAAAAATCTTAATTTAAGTTTGTGTTTACTTTCAATTCATACAATCATTAACTATTTTTTTAAGTTTTCGCAACAGAGTCGAATCGACCAAAACTAAACGATCAGCACAAAAAGTATCTTAAATGTAAAGCCTCATCAGCAAGTATAAATAAAACTAAATACATACGTATGTTTATAATATACTCGTACATATAGTTACTTATAGAAACACATAGAAATAGGTATATCCCGAAATCTAAGAGCACTATTTATTTTTTAACTTTGTGTTGCTTCACAATTTTATAATTAAAACAGAAAAAAATTAGAATGGCTGAATTTACATGTTGTATCACTATAGTGTTCTTTCTAACGTTCAAAGTAAAATCAATGACATATTTTTTTTTCTTCAATTTTTTCTATTACTGCGTATATCGCATTTCTAGTGTCGCTTAAATGAAGACTAAAAATACTTATTTCGAAAAACAGAAAAATGGAAATTAAAACAACAAAGCAAACAAACAAAAAAAAACAAAAATACACTCGTTTTATATTAAAAAAAAATTCAATGAAACACCATGTAGACTGGGGATAGCAATCAAGAAAGTTTAAATATTCTTTTGACGCGATGTGGTTTACAATGTTTCAAATGGTTATCTTAATTTTTTAATACAGGTGTTAAATTTTTGAACTACGACAATAGACTTTGGTAATAAATTTGAGAGTAAGAGCTATTCACATTGTTTTCAAATTCAAAAATAATTAGAAAATCTTTTAAATATTTGAATTTGGGACAAGACTTCATTTATATTTAGATATTATACAAAAAATTATCTCTGAAAGCAATAGCGCGTTACTACCTAAATAAACTTTTTACAGAAATAAAAAGTCTTTCTTAGACTAAGTGACAATAGTCTGCAGAACACAGCTTTTATTATGAAATATTAATGAAATTTCCACTTGCTCTATTGGTTTCGAGCAGAAAGAAAATTTAATCAAACATGACATTATGAAAACATGACGTTCATCGGTCTGTATGTGAGTATGCGCTTTTTCACCTCAAACGGCTTGACTAGTTTTCTGCGAAACCTTGGCAAAATCTTTTTTATTTCGTTTAATTAAGCGCGGCCTAAGCTCGTAACTTCCTAGCACGGGTATTCCCCATGTTCGATTTGTGCGAAAATGGCTCTAAGGATATCGATATTTAAACAATTCTAGGGCATTTCTGACATAACTGCAGGTTTTATAAGCTTTTCCAAATGGCTATAGTTAATTTTAGCTTTGTTTAGCATTGTTCTTTGTAGTTTTCTATAAGAAAGCAGGGCAGGTTGTTCAGTTGAACTTTTTTAAAAGACGGCGGCGTCGCGTCGGCTTGCGGCTCGCATACAATGAATCGCGCAATCCTGGTCAACAAAAAAACTTTGTATGTTCACCCAAAAAAATCGTCGCTGTAAATTTTACAACATGTGGCAGTCAATTTCACAATTAAGTAAAAAGTTGTATATTTCACAGCAAACGCGTTCACTTTCACAATTAATTGCAAGTTAAACAGCGTTTGCTATCACTTTAACAATTAAACTGTCAAAATGACAACGATCTCTTGTTGTTAAATTGACAGCGCGTTCTCAGTTTTCGTTGTCAAAATGTACGAATAAAAAATTGTAAAATCTACATCAAAAAATTGAGCAATCTACAACCAAAATGTAAAAATTACAAAAAACTGTAAAATACACAACAAATGCATTCTACAACGACTTTCTGTTGAAAGTACGCTGAGTTGTGGATATGACAGCAAATTTACCGTAATCCACTTACATTTATGTAGGGCTTAAAGACCAATATTTTTGATGAAACATACCTATTAGCTTAGTGAGTAGCGCACATGAACGTTAGCCAAACAACTCGAGTTCGAATCCAGGTGGAGAAAAAAAAAGGAAATACAAAAAAAAAATGCACGACTGGGTCGCACGAACTTGCTCTTATGAATTGCTTAGTGGCTGCATATATGTATATTAAAAAAAAAATTAAGTAATTTCGAAAATTCTTTTATTTTTTAAATTTGTTTAAGAGTTTTTCGGGAAAACTAAGTATGCAATAAAATTAAATTTCCAAGCTATATGTCAATCTAGGAAAAAAAAATATTGAAAATCGTTCGACCAGTTTTTTTAACAAGGTTATTTTTGAAAAACTTTTTCAAAAAATATTTTGAAATTTATTTGAGTATGCAAATATATGCCAATCTGTAGTTTACACTTGAAAAATAATTTAAAAAAAAATCAATATACCCGTTTCCAACATATTTCGAAAACCAAAAAATTTTTTGAAAAAATTATAAAAAATCAAAAAAAAAAGTTTTTCAAAATTTTGAAATGCCATATTAATAAAATTATGAATGACTTCGTGTGGCCAAAATTTTATTGAAATCTAATTCATAGTTTACGAGAAAATTTGATTTGAAAATCAAATCAATCCGTTTAGGCTCTAGAGGCGCGAACAGGTATACAGACAGACAGACAGACGGACGGAATTTCCAGACCCACTTTTTTCGAATTCTCCATCATCGTAATGTCATGTTTGATTGTTATCTCAAATTTTTACTTGCGATTATAGGTACTATAAAACAAGTTATGCATTCGTAAACAAAAATTTTTTTTTGACAATCAAACATAATATTACGATGATAGAGAAGTCGAAAAAAGTGGGTCCTACAATTCTGTCTGCCTGTCTGTCCGTCGGTCAAGCCTAAACGGCTATACCGATTTGCTTCAAACTTGGTAAGTATTATTATTATGACGTCCTACAGAGGGGTTTTTGGAATTAGCATTCTAGCTCCAAAACTAACGGTACCTGCCATACGATTTTTTGTGAAAAATTATTTTTTCTCAAAAACGGCTCCTACGATTTTCATAAAACTTTCTGAATTATGTTTTCTGTGCAAACTTTATGTTTTGGTTGAAATAGATTTTTCAGGAAAAGTCTTATAACGGTTCCTCCCATAGGACTGGTTTTTTGAAATCCGATTTTCTCGTAAGCCACTTGACGGATTTCGATGAAATTTTTAATGTAGAAGCTCTTTTATAAAAGAAATAATTTCAATTCTTAAATTTTTCAAAAAAAGTTTTTTTGATTTTTTTACAAAAGTTTCAAAATTTTTCTTAAATTTTTGTTTTTTCCAAAAACGGTTTAATCAATTTTTTTTTAAATTTCATTTTTCTGATAAAAACTACAAAGCTCTAGAAGTTGCCATACTCAAAAAAAAATTTGGAATATGTTTTCGAAAAGTTTTTCAAAAAAAACTGTTTTTTAAAAAAACTGGTCGAACGATTTTGAAAAACTTTTTCGTAAAAATTCAAAAACGTAAAAGAAATCTGATGGCTTACTTCATTTTCTCCAAAAAACGTTTTAGGTATTGATTTTTAAGTAAAATCTCAAGCACCCAAGACCATTTTAACACATTAGAGCAAGTCCGTACGACCCAGTCGTGCACTTTATTTTTTCTGCACGAATCCATAACTTGCCTTATCCCCTATATAATAATAGCCGGTTGTATGCAATGTTTTTTTCGAATCGAATCGAATCAAATGGTGCTATGTTTTTATTTTCAGAGACCCCTAGTGGATAGTAGCTTTGTTTTTGCTATGTTTTATAAATGCACATCTATGCACATAGAAAAAGCGCGACATCTGCCGTATAGTAGCTAGGCTAAAGTTTACAACTACAATTATGTCCATAATAATGCCGTATCATACGCACATAGAAAAAGTGACAACTGCCGGATGGTAGCTATATTTTCCTGATGTGCGTATGATAGATAATGGATTTGTTCAACACGGCAGCAATACTTTTCATTAGAGTGTAAAATTATAGTTTTTATTGGAAAACCAAGCAAATTGCAATTTAATTGTTCATGCTGTTTTAGATAATTTGATTTTCGTATTTGTTTTTGTTTGAATAATCAACGTTTTTTATTAGGCAGTAGCGGTACCCGGCGCGCGTTACTACGCCCAAAAAGCACTTATTTATAATATAACAAAATTTATTTATTTATTTATTTCATCTCAATGCTAGCGGATAAACAATATTTTTGGTTAAAGCCTTCATTTGTTTGTCTTCGACCCGATCGTCCCTTCCGGAATTTTTGCTGATGTTTCAAATCGCTAAAAAAATTATGAAAAAATCAAAAAAAAAAAATGAACAAAAATATGTTAAAAGCCTGCATTTTATTTTTTCCACCCGATCGGCCACTGCAGAGTTTTCGCTGATGTTTCAAACCTTTAAAATAAACTCAAAAAAAAAAAAAACCAAAATTGCATTTTATTTTTGTCTTCCATCCGATCGGAACCAAACATTCACTGGAACCATTCCTAGACTAAACAATATTTAGCCTGCAAAATTCATAAAATTCCGTTCCGCTCCGTTTCCAGTTTTCTATATATATATATATATATATATATATATATGTAGATTACCTAATTAATTAATTAACTAAAAAGATGAATTGTGTTTTAGCAAAAATATAGTTTATAAGTAAATATTCAGCTGATTGCAAATAATTGTAGGCTTACACAAAGTCTTACACTTTCAGTGGCTACATAGTTATACTAAGGGCCAGTTGTATATACAGAATACAGTCGTAGTTTATCCTCGGATCAAAATTTAAAAACGATTTACCTAGGTTCGTGTTTGGATAATTAATGTTAAGACGGTGGTTCAAGTGTGGTTTAAGAGTCAACCCATCGATTTCGGTGGATTAAATAAAGTTGACCAACTAATTAAGAAGTTAAAAACGAGATTCAGTGCTGAACCGCTATTGTACAACTGGTATTAAATCATCTTCGAGATAGATAACTCATTTAGTAGGATTGGCTTAAGGTATTTTTAGTGGCGTTAAAATCTCAAACTACTATTGTAGAAATTGGAGGACTGCATAGTGTCTTTGAGATTTTCGCTTTAAAAAAAATCTGTTTCTCAGGGGGAGTTGATTTGATTTCATCTATTTTTTTAAGAAAAGTCAATGGTTACCATCCTTATTACTGTCCGACACCTTTCAGGGCAAACTATGTGAACCTTAATAAAAGTAGACGGCATAAATCACCGTCGTTTTCGACGGGTTTTCAGCTAGTAGTACCTATAATCGCAAGTAAAAATAATCAGTATCAAAATAATTAAAAATTAAATTACAAATAAAAAAAAATATAATATAAATATATAATATATATTATAAAAATAAAAGTTTTTTTTTTTTTTTTTTTAACTGAGTTGAAAAGGTGTTAATTCATCAATTAATGCTTTTGTGTCCACCACATTTCTAGTTGTAAAATCTACAACAGATGTTGTATTTTTCACAACGACTAGTAGTGAAATCAACAACTATGTTACTGTAAAATTGAAAACATTGATTGTCGGGTCGATTATGACAATTAATGCAGTCGAATGCACAACGATTTTCAACATTTGTACAACAAATTTTTTTGGGTGTTGTATATTTATAGTATTTTGAAGAAAACTGCGTTTTTAAATTTTGGCTGAAAGTGCAGATAACTATATAAACGATTTCAATGACATAGCCATAAGTTGATAACTAGCTATACATTTACAAGAAGGTTCAGGTTGGGTAAGGTATTACCAACTCCTATCACCTACTATATACGTATATAAAGAATACGTACTTTAAAACACTGGCTTAAATATTGTTTTATCAATTTGGCCATAAGTTGTCAATGTAATTTTACTTAGTTTTTGACCTCGGGGCCATGTGGACAAATAGACAAATAGCAGAGAAATTTTGAAAAGTTACCCGTTTTTCGTATGGTACAGTGAATTAGGGCCATATGAATTAACGCGAAGCCGGCTAATGCACTGTGCACAATTCACTGTGATGAACAAACATTAAATGGAAGTCGATTCTTATAGATGTTATTGAATTTTATTAATTTATAAACGCGTGGTCGATTCCAACTATGCAATAACCGACCATATTATGAAAATGTGTTTAATCATAATAATTATTACCATAATGCGATTCTTTTATATTTTTATTTGATTCTATATCCCTTTTAACTTATATTAGAATTCAACATTAAAATTTTTAGTTTTCGACATCTAAATATTTTCAGCCTGGTTTCAGTTTGTTTCAATAACTGAAAAAAATATTACAATCGGGAACCAAGATCTGTTAGATTTTTGTTCTCTGTTTATTGATTTAAAGAAAAAACTTTATAAAGAATAATACTAGATCGTTTTAAAATTTAGGCATTGGGGATATGTGTATTCGAATAATACACCACAGTGAAATGCGCACAGTTATTGTCCACCACAGTGAATTGTCCGCCACAGTGAATTGTGTCAACAGTGAATTGTGCACAGTGAAGTGTCCCCACAGTGAATTGTGCACAGTAAATTAACCTAGATACGAATTAACGCCACAGTGACTTTAACTCACTTTCAAGTCCGAATTAACGCCAAAATCCATTTATGGAGTTAATGCAATTGCAAATGAGAACTACAGTCATCAATTTAACGCCGTATGTTAGTTAGTTAGTTCACATCCAAATTTGAAATGATGCCATATATTTCTTTTCGTAACAAAATATTGTACATGAAAACAAAACCCTATACTGTTCATTCTTTCTTTTAATTGGTTTCCCCTCATTTTATTTGGCATAATATAATTTTGTTTGCTTTAATTTTTTATTTCGAGTATCCTTATTTAGCTTTACTTTATTTGGCAAAATATTATTTAGGTTTCTGTGTTTGATTTTGTTTTTTTAAATTAATAATTATCAATAATGGTGTGATGTTCTACACGACGTATTTTCAAGAGATGACAAACCTGATAAATTCTCACAAATGTTTGAGAAAAAATTCATTAAACAAGTTTGCAACTTTTTCAAAATCTGTTTCAGCAGCCATTCGCTGTTCAGTTCCAGAAACAAAGTTCTTCTTAAGCCGCTCCTAGCGCAATAAGAGAAAGGCGTGTGCCAAAGTTGAGACTTTTTCCTGTCAAGGCAATAACTATGACGCAAGTGACATTCAATTTAAAACTTACAGCTCGATTTGAAAAAAAAAAACACAATTTGAATTTAAAAAAATTAGATTTTAAACAGATGTAGCGAATATGGGTGTATTTAGAAATTCTTGAACAGAAAACATCAAAACATTACTGCATATTAAGACTTTTAAAGGAAACGCCCCTTTAAACTGGGTGCATCCTTAAAATTTGTAAACAAAAATTAAAAGCACTAACTGAGCTTTGATCGTTAGTTAATTTTAAGGCATACATACCTTTGTGTAGAAGTAGGTACAGTTGAATCGAGTAGTTTCTTAACGATCTTACCCGAAAAATTGGGCGTGTTAAAAAAATGTATACACAAAAAATTCAGAGATATACTTTTCATATACCGAACGAAAAAACAAATGATTAAAATTGAATATTTTAACCTTTAATTTTTTAAGCGACATATGTGTTGTTTCATGAAAAGTAGGCGTACCCAAAATCAAATTTGTTTGTTTTCATACACAAAATGTTTACGTACAACTAATCCATACTAAAATTTAAAGTTATTTGCTGGAATATAAGTGTTATAGATGAGAAGTACTTAATGTTTTTAAACCCTAGTTGGTCGTTTAAAAAATAATCGATTGAACATTGTAGAATATTTTGTTTATTAGAATGTCAAATAAAGTTGTATAAATAGGAGAATCTGTGCTTCTGGAGTTCATTAGTATTTGAACTGGGAAAGAAGTTAGTATCAATTAGTTACCACAGAATCAAGCTATTATAAGCATCGCCATTTTATAAAAATAATATTGATGGATTTGTTGAAAAGTAGGCGTCAGCCACTCCCACAAATTTTTTTTTTATTAAACTAAGAGACAATTAACTTAGAGCTTGCGTGTGCAAATTTTATGCGTTGTGGGTTGATAATAACTGCTCAAAAAACAAATTTTAGTTTTACTAAAAAGAGGTTGTTGAACAAAAATGGTAATTTAGGGCATGTTCGTGGGCGGATTTCAACGGTTCGCGAACAAAACTTTACTCTTGAACCAAAGATTATATACATATTTCAAATGTTCTAGCTCAAAAATTGCGAACTAGAAAGCTTTCATACCTACGGACGGACAGACATTGCTTAATTGAATATACATCTATGTATGTATATACTTTTCTATACCTGACGGTATTATTTCTCTATGTTAGAAGCTCCACACTAAATACAATACCATTCTATAGAATAGGTTATAAAAAGCTCATGAAATTTAATTAATCACTTCTGAGAAAGAAAAAAAATAGATTGTACGAGCAGTTTTTTTTTTCAAAAAACTTTTCTTTTTTAAAGTTTCCGAAACATATTGCATTTTTTTAAACAATGTGAATTGGTCAAATATTTTTTGAAATAAATAAGTAAGATAAGAACATATATATATATTTTCTAAAAGTCAAAACAAACTTTTTTTTTAATTTTAAGAAACACCATTATTTTGCTTATAAAATAAATTAGTAAAAATTTCATCGAAATCCGTTAAGTGGTTTGCGAGAATATCTGATTTGAAAAAACGATTCTATTCCAAAAACCCATTATTTCATGTTTGAATGTAAGAATTTTTTTACGAATATGTATGTAACTTGTCTTATAGTTGTAAATACCTACAATCGCAGCTTGAAAATAACATTTAATCTATTTTAAAATAGATTTTATTAACTAATAAAAAGAGTGGAATCTGGAATCCTTACAATAATTTGGTTACACATTTTGTATTCTGGAAGAACGCGCTTAGATTTAACTTTGGATAATGTTCAAAATTCCTCAAAGAGGAGTAGATTATCTATATTTTATCGAGCACATGCGACTTAACTGGGTTTAGGCGACCCAGTCTGAGGAGGTAATCGCCGTTGTTTATAAAAGGCTTTTATATGTAACAATGGTATTGCCTATGTATCTAAAACTTTTATTTGAAAACAGTTGGTTATTTATGAAAATAGTTTTCTGTTTATTTTACAAAGATGATATATATTTATAGAAAATATAGCCCAGGAACCTAAAGAGTTTAAAGGAAAGGAGGGATGACTGTATTCAAAATATCAGAGATATTAATCGATTTGATTTTAATAGTTTATTTTACATTCTTATATATGTAAATAGGTTTGATAAGCTGAAGGTTAACGAAAAGGCCAATTCTAAACACTATGCAAATTAAGATACAAAATTATAAAACTAACGAAATTTGGTACGCAGTTGCAATCACTGGTAATGTGATCTTTATCCTTGGAGAAAAAACACTAAATTTCGTTGTCTCCAGGTTGATGTTGAACACGTGATTCATTTTGCTTCATTCGATTTTTCAATGGCTGCGAGTGCGAGGTAGAAAGAAATTTAAACTACGAAGTTACCTTTTTATTTTAAACTGACTTTGTAGAAGAGATGTCAGAAGCGGAGAAAGGAGCATCCTTCGTGTCATCGTCTGAGTTATTCGTTTCAAGACTCACAGAAAGATGATTGTAAGACCGGGGAAAATCGACGCGCAGATCGTTTGGAATGCAGCGAAGGAGCACGCCCTTAAGCATCACAAAGTATTGTAAGGAAGGCACTCCCAAAGGACAGTAAACGAGTTGCAGTTAAAACTGATGTAGAGACGCCTCAGAACTACTGCATCTGCCTTAAATGTGACTGGTTCTGTCGATAATAGTTGAGGCATTGCATGATCAATTATTTGTTCATGGTCTCCGTACTCCTCCTTGAACAATTCGATTGCTGAACTGTAGTTGGCCTCCGTAGTATTTGCAGCTACCCTAACAAATGTAGTCTCTAAATAATTAAACTTATCGATTGTATTTAGGGATAAATTTTCATGAATTAATGTTCGATACTGCTCGCAAAAGAGAACCCAATCCATATAGTCGCATGAAAAACTCTTTGGGAACATATTTTTATTTTACCGCTTGATGCATTGTATTATGCATGAGCAAATGATGTTCAGTTGCAGTTAACACTTCTCTGTTTTTCATCTCAAAAGGTTTTCGTGCGCAGAGATTAAACGATATAGTAAGACCTCTAGCTCATCCTCGATAGTGTCTAAGTTATTTAAATTTTCTTTATCTTTAGATTCTTCAGACGATAAATATTCGTTTGTGGATTTAACAAGCTTTGTTACTTGTCAACGATATGAAGCCCGACTTGGTAAATCCATTTGAGTAAGGCCTTATACGTTAAATGTTATTGATTTAACCTTGAAAAAATATTTGTAATGTTAAGAATCTTATGCTTTGATTATACTCTTATTTATAAGACGAAATTCCTGGTTTCGGCACCAAATGTAGAAAATATAGCCCAGGAACCTAAAGAGTTAAAAGAAAAGACGGATGACTTTGACTGTATTTCAGAGAGATATTAGGCGATTTGATTTTAATAATTCATTTTACATTCTTATATGTCGTCAGCTTACAAGAAAAACTGACTATCTGAAAAAATGCAGTTTGCGAGAAAACGCAAAACAATTTTGTGTTTTCGTTAAATTCTTGTATTTTATGAAGAAAACTGCAACTATATTAGATTGTTTTATACTATTATCAAAAATATACACAATATGATGGATAAGCTGAAATATTAAAACGAATTATTTCAACCTATTATTTTGTTAAAAACAGCAGATAGTCGATTTTGCCTGAAATTAAGTTTGCGATAAGAACAACATAGACAGTTACTGTCTACGTCAAGCCTATAATTTATTGAAACATGAAAAACAAATAAAGCAATTAAACAAAAAATATTCGGAATATTTGTTTGAGAACAAGCTAGATCATATGCTTAAAAAAGATCGCTAAAGAAATATAATGCACGACTGGGTCGCATGCACCTGCTCCGTGAAAACAAACTTTTCGAGCAATAACAACAATTTGTTATGCTTTCTTCGAAGCATTCTATATATATTACATAAGAAGTTTCATACAAATCGGGGAAGCCTTTTTTAAGTAAACTAGAAAAAATGAAAAATGGTATGGGATCCAACATATTAAAAGAGAAACTGGTAAACATACTCGTAGAATGCCATATAATAGGAAGCTGTAAGAAACTATATCAATCAAAGTTTGAGTGAATGCGATACAACCGTTGCCAAATTATGGCCGTTTGAAAAAAAGCCTTTTAAACCTGATTTTCGTTACGACCATTTGAGCCAAAAAAAAATCCGTAAAGTTATCTTAATTTTTAGTTTAATCAAATTCGTTAAAGCCGTTTTCGAGCAAATCCAAAATGAAAAAGCCGTTATTTGAGAGGTACCAGTTTGAACCATTTTTCTTCAAACTGCTATAATCAAGTTTGAAGACAATCCGTCAAGCCGCTTAGGCTATAGCATGACGTGAAAAAGCGCAAAGACAGACTGACGGACGAAATGGCAAAAACAACTTTATTGGGTTTCTCTATCATCGTAATGTCATGTTTGATTAAATCCTCATTTTTTTCTGCATGAAACCAATATTTGCCCTATAGGTCATGTAAAAAGTTTTTTTTTATTTATTTATCTTTATTTCATTAAATGCTCAAATGTTACAGTATAAGTACAAAGTGGAAAAGAATACTATGGCATACTCGTATATACATATTTGAACTTACTTTTACTAAATAGTAATTAAGCAGAATTAATGAAATAGTTAAGTACATTCTGTTATTAAAAAATAAGAATAAGTGCCCAATGCACTAATATTTAAAACAAAATAATAATTTATGTGGGGGTTTGTTTTATAATTAAATAATTTTACAATATCTCGAAGAATAAATCTGGGTATATAAAGTTAATGAAAGAATAAATACAAATACAATCAAATAACTGGACATATAATATCATCTATATCTGAATGATGGAATACAAACAGCCATTTTTTAATACTGTTTAAAAATTTTGATTCCGATCTTTCCCATCTTATAACATCCGGTAGTTTATTAAATAAGCGCGGTGCGATTACCGAATAAAAATGACAAAAGTGCGATTTAAAGATTCTTGGAACACTTACAAAATTACGGTTATTGGACCTCAGAGAGTGAACTTCATGCACTCTTATATGATTGGAATTCATTCTTTTGCAAAAGATTTTTAAAACATTGTAAAAGTACAAGTGTCGTAAAGGAAGAATTTGAAGGTTACGAAACAAGGCAAAACTGGGCGTTGTTCGGGTTACCTTAGTAATGAGGCGAATCAGATGTTTCTGGCTTATAAGTAGCTGTTTTATTTTATAGGAGTGAGTGCCACCCCAACAGCAAACTCCGTATTGAAGTTTTGATTGCAATAGTCCACTGTAAGTTAGTTTTAAAACAGAAAGGGGGCAGTAAAGACTAAGGTGGTAGACTTGCCTGACTACTTTATTGAGAAACAGTTTTAACTGAAGTGTATGTTCGTTCCAGCTAAGTTTTTTATCAAATGTAATTCCTAGGTATTTAAATTTATCTACACATTCGATTTCAAAACAACCCGGACTACAATATAAATCAGATCTAAACATTGGAGAAAAAAGTTGAAATCTAGTGCAGCAAGGTGCATGGTAAATTAAAGGCAAACCATCAGGGACAATCCCCTGCAAATTAAAGAACATGTACTTAGTTTTACCGCTTATAATCAGCTTATGAAGTCTAAACCAACGACGGAGAATCTCAAGATCATAATTGATGTCGGAAAACGTTTCAAAAGGTGCCGTGACATAAGGCCATGTGTCATAAGGCCATATTTCGAATTATGGCCTTATGACGCTTTTGTAAAGCGTCATAAGACCATATTCGAACATATGGCCTTATGACGATTTACCAAAGTGTCATAAGGCCATATACTTTTGTGACATAGGGGCATATTAAAAAAACCAATTGAGAACAACAAGAACCTGTTCTTACCGTTGTAATATTAAAAAAGGAATGATCATTTTTCAATGATCCGAAGAAACAAATTGCCCGTTTTTCATTGTTAAGTTTGATTTCGAGTGGAACGCGTTGTTTAGTGTGCAAAATGGAAAATTCAAGTGACGTGATATATAATTTTGAATTTTGTGAAGGTTAAAGAAGAGGCAGTAATATTCTTTATATTCCTGAAACCAAGCATCTCTATCGTTTCAAATATAGTTCTAAAATGAGTAGACATTACATCTGCTACAATAAAACGTGTAATGCTAGTGCTATTGTTGACTTTCAAAACCAAGCTCTTGTGCACATACCAAAATCTAGTGCTCCACATAAGCATCCAAACAGTGAAGAACTTAGGAAAAAAATGTAATTGCAAATTCTTTTAACTTTAATTATCATATTGACATGACTTTGATTAAACAAAAATAATAGCTTAAAATTCGCGCGAATTTTAAGCTATTATTTTTTTTAATCAAATTCATGTCAATATGATAATTAAAGTTAAAAGAATTTGCAATTACATTTTTTTCCTAAGTTCTTCACTGTTTGGATGCTTATGTGGAGCACTAGATTTTGGTATGCGCACAAAAGTTTGGTTTTGAAAGTCAACAATAGCACTAGCATTACACGTTTTATTGTAGCAGATGTAATGTCTACTTATTTTAGAACTATATTTCAAACGATAGAGATGTTTGGTTTCAGGAATATAAAGAATATTACTGCCTCTACTTAAACTTTCACAAAATTCAAAATTATATATCACGTCACTTGAATTTTCCATTTTGCACACTAAACACCGCATTCCACTCGAAATCAAACTTAACAAAGTGACCTACAGCCATAATGGTCTTATGACGCTTCTGAAAGCGTCGTAAGGCCATATGTTAGAATATGGCTTTACAAAAGCGTCATAAGGCCATAATTCGAAATCTGGCCTTATGACACATGGCCTTATATCACGGCACCGTTTCAAAATAGTTTTTATTTGAATATGAAAGAGAAGTATCATCCGCGAATGCTGTTACTTTTCCTTTGAAAGGTTGAATAAAGAATTAACGAATATCAAAAAAGGGTAGGTCCCAGTACAGAACCTTGAGGAATTCAAATTTTGACTGTCGTTAGTGAGCTAAAACTATTTTTAATCCTAGTTTTTTGATTACGATTTGTTACGTAGGACCGAAACCAATCAAAAACAAATCCTCTAAAACCTGCTTTAAAGAGTTTTACAGTCAGCAATTCGTGATCGACCATATCAAAGGCTTTAGTAATATCAATGAATAATGCTGCTGGAATGTTTGATTCATTAATCGAATCATAAATCTCACTACATAATTTCAACAACGCATCTTCCGTCGATTTCTTACTTCTAAACCCAAATTGAAGATTACTTAAAAACTCTGTTCTAGATAAAAAAGACATTATTCTATTTTTCATGCCTCTTTCGAAAACCTTGGAAAATAGAGAAAGAAGAGAAATCGGTCGATAGTTGTTCGGATCCAAAGTATCGCCTTTTTTATGTATTGGAATCACTATAGATGTTTTCAACGATTTCGGAAATACGCCCAATCTGACACTTAGTTAAAAATGTAACATAAGACGTCAGAAATAAGGAGAGACACATTTTTAAGAGTAATGCTTGAAATAAGGTCATGAGAAGATGAATTAGAAGATTTAAGTGATAGAATTAGTTTATGAATTTCAAAGGCAGAAAAATCAAAAAAACAAAAAGTATCCGAACTAGATACATCATGCTGGATGACATCATCATGGCAATTGAGATTTTCAACTTGTGGAGCATTTGGAATTTTCGAAAAATACTCATTAAAAATGTTCGCTACATCGATAGGATTTGAGAAAACCGTGTTATCTTTAATAATTTTGAGATCAACATCTGCCGTACCACGGTTGCGTATTTCATTCACAATTCTCCATTATTCTTTAATGTTGCCAACGTTACCGGCTAGCCTGCTAGTATAGTAATCATCTTTACATTTTTTAATTTCGGTTTTTAAAACACGACACAGATGAAGATAATGATTTCTAAGCCTAAGATTATAAGGATGCTTATCGACAGATATGCGGAGTCGGTTTTTCTTTTTTATTTTTCTTAAGAGCGGCAAAAACAGCCACGGTTTAAGGCGTTTTAGCTTGTTAGATTTTTGTTTATGATTTCACTGCAATTGGAAAGGTGAAGTTGAAATTTAGAAATAAAAAGGTCAAAGGTAATAGAAGGATCAGTAGCACCATACACTTAATCCCAACACTCAAATGTTAAGGCAGACCGCAATGCAGAATAATCAATTTTTTTGGACTCGTTATTAGCTTCAATATTTACCTTCTTTATAACGTGATTAAACTCGATACTGGTTAAGCGATGGTCAGTAATTTTTAGGTCAATAACTGCTGTTTTAAAAGCAACAGAGCTGTTCTTATGCAGTCCAAATATATGATCTAAGCATGATCGGGACGTATCGGTTATTCGAGTTGGTTGAGACACCAAGGCAGAAAAACCAAAAGCAGATAGGGTAGAAATATAATTATCAACATCAGATGAATCGGATAGTATAATGCTAAAATCACCCAAAATATCCATATTCTTGGATTTTAAATTCAACAAAAGATCAGAAAATTCATCTAGGAAAATAGAAACGACGTATTTATGTAACCTGTACACGCAAACAAAGCAAAATTGTGAACCTTGAATTTCCAAATCAACACTTAAAACATCAGCACTATTCAGATTAAAATTTCGCACAGTGGAACCCAAATCGCTTCGGTAAAAAACTGCAACTCCACCGGCGGGCGGCGGAGTAAGAATTATTACAATTAGCAGCGAAAGTATAATTAGGGATGCTAAAACTAGAAATTTCCAAATCATAAATCCATATCTACGAATATTTTGGTGTATAATAGAGAAGCCATAGTAATTTACATGAGAATGATCAATACATATAGACAATTAGGGTCATCATCAGAAGAAGAAGAAGGAAAGGTATTATCAAACAAACTGTGGATATGGTTTAGATTATTAAATTCCATTGATGGAGTTGCAGATATGAGCAAGATCTTCACAGTTTCTGATTGATAATACCTTAACCTTATCTTTAATCTTTACAAGCACAGTCGAGTTACGAACCCACACGTATTTAAAATACTTTTTGGTTTTTAGATCCTTAGCTTTTTTCAACAATGACCGTGAGTATTTAGTAAGACTATCGTTGATCGTTGATGAAGATTCTATCCATGTTGTTGTTGTTTCTTCTGTTGCTGTTCCCATTGTTTGCGTTGGATGCGTTTCGAAATAGTTTTAATGCAGATAATTTGATTTTGTTGGCATACATCGTGTTCAAGAGTTTTTGTTTTATTGCAACCGATATGAATTTAACTCATGCAATATTATTCGCTGGAGTTTTACTATCAGTTATCTGTTTAATGTAGCATGATTCTATTTCGTTATCTTCACTAGCTTCCCCAATACCATCTACGACAAGTTTGATTACATTTTCTCTGAGATTTTCTTTGTTTTATATTTTTTGGCAAACCAACAAAATCCACAGAGCATTGTAACTGATTTTGTTCGAAAGTGTTTAACTTATGCCCTAGAACCTCTACTCTCTTTGCAAGATTTGCGTTGCCCTCTTCTAAGATTTTAATTTTTGTAAAAGCTTCAGTGTTTAGAAGTTGCAGTTTTAAAATCTCGTCGTAAAGCATGATCAGAGTGACTGGATTATCTATTGTGGTTTCGGGTGCATTCACATCGGTGGTGGTCGATGTATGACGTGAAGAAATAGAGGAAGAAGAAGTCGAAGACGATGAAAGCTGAGTAAGTAAGGCTTATGGAGCTAAAGCATTTTTACTAGCGGCTGCAGGGGATGTTGAAGAAGATGTATGAGAGGAAGTAATTTCATTAGAGGGAGTGACGAAGATAGGTGCTGAAGAGTTAGGCATGTTTGTTTGATGGTGGACATGCATCGCCGACGCGGCACTATCAATTGGACCTTGATCGGTACGGAGCGACTCTCTTTTAACGCCGGTGCACTTGACACATATGAACTCTTTTCTATTTTTTCTCAAATTTTCTAGGTATATTATTTTTCAATAATTTGGCGCATTTTGTATGAACGAAGTTTTTGCATGCAAAACATTTAATTATATGCTCAGCTCAGCTCACAGATGGCAATTCATATTGATTTAAACGTAATATAAATAGAGAAGAATGATAAGATTAAGCTTAGCACAAAGAAAGCTATTTGCGTGTGCTCCCCACAAACTCACGACGATAACCGATAACTCTTTTACTCATCGAAGTCGGATTCTGTCTTAGAACCTGCTGTTGCTTCTTGGTGGCGATCTGTCTTTGTAGAGGAAGGGAAACTATTGTACCAAGAATTTTAAATTTCAGGAATGGCTGCAGTTGTAGAAAGCTTCACTAAGTCCTTTTTTTTGCTACAGATATATTCTGATTTCTTTTGTATATAAAGCAGTACTAGTGTCTGGAGTATTGGTCTCAATTAATTGTCTGGAAGCAGTTACACCTGAGTACACCTGGCTGCATATTCTCATAACGCATGCATTTAAGTTTAAAGCGGCCCAAACACACAACACTTGTGTTCAAACTTGTGTAGGTGCACTGAAATGTATGGTATGTATGGGCTGGATACATGGTGTCAGACACCGTGTCAGAAAAATCTAAATGATTAAATTTTTTGTGTGAACACCTAATGGTGTTCGAATTGGTATTGCATGTGTGGCGGAATGCAACACCAGTGTCATGACACCGGTGCACACACTTGCGTTGTATGTGTATGCCATTGAACTGTGTTACCATCTTCATCAATGCATCGATTATTACCATTTTTTTCCAACTCTTTGTAGTTAAGTGCAGAAGTCAACTGTCTACCAAGGCCATAGCTAGGGGGTATAACAGGGGTTTGAACCACGTCCCGAATGTTTTTAAAAATGCCTCTGTAAATCACACTTTTCCGCACCAGGGTACAATTTGTGCTCAAATAATTGTTGATTATGTTTAAAATTTCATATTTTAATTTTAGGCCGACGTAGTAGGTACCAACATAATTTTCCATGAATTTAGTATGGCAACTCTGACAATTTTTAAATACAACCCCAAACTACATATACCCCCAGACTGAGGTAACTTTTGCTTCGATTCCACATGATGTATATCTAAACAACTCAAGGAAATTTAGTATGCCTAAATAGGTATGCACCTACATGAAACAATATGTATAGTATAGAATATTTTCAATTCCCTTCTAAATAAACACATGGTGTCCTTGTGTGTATTAGTTTTCAACTCTCGCCAGCCATAGACAAAAAGCAATGAGCAACCTATCGTTGACTTTTTTTAAAATTTGTACTTCTACATACCCATTTCCATTGCAAAATAAAAAGTAATTCACAAGCATAAGTAGAATGAAGTTATACTCTGTTCAACATAAATCGGCGGTACTGGGAAGATATTGATGTTTGTCTCTCATTCGCACACTTTTGTTTTCCGAAATGGCGTTTCGCACAAAAGCTCCTACAGGGTTTCCGTAGTAGGCATTTCAAATAAGCAACAATCTGAAAATATTGTATGTAGGGGCTACCGTAATTTTCTTAAGATTGATATTTTCATTCATTTGCTTTGTTTTATTTTTAAAAAATATAACAATTCATTGTATTTATATTTTCCACACCACCAAGATGTAAGATAAAATGCTCTTTTTTTAAGCGTATCCCCAGTAGGCCCATATAAAAAGCTATCAAAAACAAACGTTTTATTCATTAAGATTAATATACACAGTTTAAAATTAAATAACAAAAATATACTTTAATTCATATTTTAAATAGAAGTAGGTACTAACAAAATAAAAAAAAAATTAAATACCAATAATAACACAATATTTTATTAGCTAGTTAGTTACTTCTCGTAAGTTGTCACGTCAACAATTTTTTTTTTGGCACTTAAGTCTTCTGATGATTTGTAAGCCATTTGGAAACACAAAAAATACACGACTTAAAAATATTAACAACTTTAAGCTAAAATAAATGCACCTCTTCCAATTCCTAAAACGACACCCGTCTTAAAAACACAAATCACACAAAACTCAAAAAAAAAATTCAACTTTTAAATACACACATCACATAAAAACACTTAACTTCACAATCCAAATTAAGAAAAACACAGGAAATACCAAAAAACTGACCGCGCGCTACGAAAACCTATGCAAATAAACTTTTTCTCTAAAGAAAAGAACTTAAAATTGTGTTACTGCATTTTAATAAATTTTCGATAAATTAAAAGAAATGCTTAATATTAATACAAAAACAAGATCTAACTACGCACTCCACGACAACACTGATCATTAAGAACTTCTTTTCAAAGTTCTAAGACCAAAAGCTTATCAACAGAAACCCAAGGAAAATAAGTTGAATGAGTTACCAAAACGACACCGGGCCTTCACCGGCAACTCTGAATGCACATCAATTTAATAGGGATTGAATTTTGAAACAGCCAATCAGCGCACTCCACACTCAGATGTGCTCACGGTTGCCACTTGAAAATAAAATGCGTGTATAAAATTCAAAATATAAATGACCAACCGTAGCTAAAAATGACCAAAATAATAATTTGAGTCCTGGCTGAATTTTTCCGAAATTCGCTTGTGTTCTTAGATCATGATTTTTTGAAAATCTTAGCATATTCCGATCCATTACTAAATTTTCCAGATCACCCTGGACCAGGTATGGAAAACGATCAATTCAATGAGTGATTTTGAAATACCTTTAAAATACTTGTTGGATTTAAAAATCAAACCAAAAATTACAAAGTCTCGATTAAAGTAAAAGTCTAAGTCAATGAAAAATGCATTGCAAAATTGGTGAACTCAGTTTGACGTTATCTTTGTGTAAACTCTTAATACTTTTTGGAGTTATTATGGATAAGTTTCTCAAATTATCTATTCCGAGACCAAAAGTTCTAAACGCAATTTAAGCGCCTGTTCTTACTTTATCTTCATTAAGAGTTGTGCTCGTTTTTTTGACATTTTTCCACGACTTGCTTCCAATAAAAACATCTATAATGGGCAAATAATTCTATATGTTCTCAAAGTAATAGTCTGGCTAAGTTTGTATTTTTTAGTTTTGTTCTTTTGTACAAAATATAAATACTTATAGTAGTTTCAACTGAGTCGACTATTGCTTCTATTTCACGATTTAAGTAAAGTAAGCTAATATTTTCAGATTGAAATTCCTTATTCAAATTATCAACTGTTTTTAAAAAATGTAAACCGTTTACATTGGACGACAAGTAAAGGGCTTTTAGTATACCTATGCATTTATTTTTTCAGAAGACAAAAGAAATAAAGTCAAGTTTTTTTTCATTTCGTTAAAAAATGACCAAATGGAATACAAAAAGACCAAATGACCAACTGAAAAAATAATGACCAGATTTGGTCACAATTCACAAATGACCAAAGTGGCAACCGTGGATGTGCTCTGAAAAACTGCTGGAACACAATGGAGCCGGAGCCGGATCCACAAACGCATCCGTATTGCATGTCAAAATATTGAATACACACGAATTCAATGTTGTGAACACAACGAGACGGATCCGTAAACGCAGCTACCCTCCCGGCACAAAGACGAAATCGGCCTAAGGCGTACAGTTAACGCGATGAAAAAGTACTTTTGTACGCAATGTAAGTTGCTTAAAGTATCTCACACTAGATGTCACCGCACGCTACTAGACGAATTAAAGTTTGATGTTCTTCGAAGAAGTTTTTTTCATTGTCAGTCGTCATCAGTCATTCAAAGAGGCAGGATGTTGCTCTTCCAGTATTGCAGAAAAAAAACGCAAACCAATTGTAAGTGAGTATTTCATTGTTCTTTCCAATAATCTCATTATAATATTTACATAATATTAAATTATTTTTATTAATTTCTAGATGATGATACCAACTAAGGCCCTTTTGTGTTATTTGTGATTTGTGTTAAAATCAAATAAAAAATAAAACAAAATGGCTGCGTTTTTATTTATTTTGTTAGCTCCGCCTGCCGCTTTCACTACGTTGAATCGTTTCGTAAACGAAACGTTTTAAGCGAATACTATGCGGCAAGCCACATCAGTGGTTTTAAAACCTCTTCGTCAAAAAGCATCCATTCTCCTACGCGTCTGGAACGTTTTATTATCGCTTGCGTTAGGTTTTGTCGCAACGTTTTCGACAACTTTCATTATTTTTTTGTTTTTTTTTTTTATAATGCACACGCGCTCAAGGGATTTGTTATAGCCCTTTTAATGATAAGTCACAGCGCGAGCGATAGGAAGTTAGGAAGGGAGGGAAAGGAGGTGTCGATGAACATTGATCTTGAATGTTTGAAGATCAAAATGGCAAGGAAAAATTGTGCCAGGCAATCCATTCCACATTCGTGTTGTACGGCTAAAGAAAGAATCTCTATATTTCACGGTACGTCCGAAATTGGGCTCAAGTGTAAACTGATGAGCGTTCCTAGCAAGACGAGTATTACGGGGGAAATGTTTAAGGGGTGGAACGCAACTGGCTACCTCGAGTGAGCATTTTTTGTAAAAGAATCTGTAAAATAAGGAAAGACATGAAACATAAAATTTGCCGCTAGCTGTACGTTAACGAATCGTGTGGCCGGGAGGGTATTAGTATGTTTTTCAATGGAAAATGGAAAAAAAAAGGTGGAGTACGTACGACTCCATTGTGGGCACTTCTAATTAGGTACGTACGGCATGCGATACGGTTGCGGCTGCGGTTCCGGCTGCGTTTTTCTATTGTGATCCGGCAGTAAGACGTGTAGGATCTACGTCAAAATGCAATTGGAAATGCAGTGGTGGGTAAACAATTTGTATGGCGGTTTTCCTTCAATTTTGTGTGGTGGAAATTATTTTTTATGAAGTTATGGCCAAAATGAGTTTTAAAAAAAATTCAATTCAACCATATATAGTATATTCCCCAACTTGAGAAAAAAAATTGTTTTAACTCCAAAACTATGCTCCCTAAGTGTTCTTGCAAGGCTGTTATGTGCTCCACCAAAATAATCAATTTTTAATTAATATTTTTCAATTTTAAAATCCCTATGTTTTTTCCTTCAAATGCAATTTTTCATAAACACCCAAAAATTTGTTTTAATTTTTTTTTTTTTGGTAGAAAATATGCTCCCCAAATGCTCCCTCAGAATTAACAACTCCTCCCCTTTTAAAATTATTATTTATAAATTTATGGCCAAAATAAAAAAAAAGAAATTCAATTCAACCATCATTAATGTATTCCCCATCTTGAAAAAACTCCACGCTTTTGTTTTTCACGCATTATGCTCTATCAAGGCCTATCATGCAATGCACCTATTATTTTTCTAACTTTACTAGAAATTTACTACTTTTACTTTGCAATCAAAATATCGGTTGTTGTTTACCGAACTAGGTATAAAGGTTATTGAGAAAAAAAATCATGACGATAACTAAAAACTATTCATGGGGAGAAAAAAATCTTTCGCGCGTCGTTCCCTCCAACAGCTTCGTACGTCGTACGATTGAATAATTTTAATGGTTTTGAGTTTTTAGTTTTTTTGTGTATGTGAATATATTTTGTTACATGTTATTTATGCGTTTTTAGTGCATACCTACCTACATGTTAAAAAACTTAAACCGTTTTACAGTTTAGTACTCATAGTTTCAAATTAGAGTCTTACAGATCAGCTTGTGTGTTTTAAAAGGGGAGCAGTTGTCAAATCTGAGGGAGCATTTGCAGGAGCATAATTTCTAACGAAACAAAAAAAAATTAAAATAAATATTTCGGTGTTTACGAAAAATCTAAGGAGAAATGCTTAATTTCTAGAGGGATTTTAAAATCGATAAATTTTAATTAAAAACTGATTATTTTGGTGGAGCAGATGTTAGTTTCGCTAGGTCAATTAAGGAGAATTTTGTTCTGCCTAAAAATATTTATTAAATCATATGTATTTTTCATAATAACTCAGTTTAAAAAAAAGAAAATATTATTGTTTTCGTAGGGATTTTAAAATGGAGAAATATTAATAAAAAAATAATTATAGTGGTTGAGCAGGTGCTGAATATGCAAGAACGCTTAGGGAGCATATTTTTGGCGTTAACAAAAAAAAAAAAATAACTTGGGGAAGATATTTATTGTTGAATTTTGTTTAACTCATTTTGGACATAACTTTTTAAAAAAATATTTTAAAAGGGGAGCAATTGTTGATTTGGAGGGAGCATTTGGGTAGCATTTTGTCTACCAGAAAAAAAATATAAAAAAAATAGTTGCATGTCAACTTATTCGCGGTGGCAGGACAGGTTATTTTTGTGGTCGTGTTGAATTTAACCTCCGTTGAATTTATTTTATTTTGAACGAAAATTATTATCCGTAATAAATAATAATCTTTTGGTTAATTAAAAAACATAATTTATCTATGAGGTGTTTCAATTTTGTGCCTTGATTAATACATAGTGGCTCTTTAAATGGGAGCCACCATTTAAATAAAGTGCAGGACGGGGGGTGGCACGAACTTGGTCTAATGTGTGACAGTGGCCTTGGGGTTTGAAAAACCAGGGAAAAAAAGATATGAAATTTTATTGATCACTTAAAAATCACTAGTTGAAACGTTTTTAGGAGAAAATGAAGTAAGTCATCTGATTTCGTTTAATGTTAGGAATTTGAAGAAAGTTTTTTTTTCAAAATCGTTTGACCAATTTTTTCAAAAAACTGTTTTTTCTTGAACATATATTCCAAATTTTTTTGAGTATGCCAACTTCAACCTCTTTGTAGTTTTTACCAGAAAAATAGATTTAACTGTTTTTGGAAAAAAAAAATTATGTTTTTAAATTAAAAAAAAACCAAAACAATTTTTTTTTAATTTAAAAAAACCAAAACAATTTTTTTTAATTTAAGAATTTATACTATTTTGGTAAAAAAGGCTTCTAAATTAAAAATTTCATCGAAATACGTCTAGTGGCTTACGAGAAAATCTGATTTAAAAGAACCGGTCCTATGGGAGGTAGTACCGTTATAATACTTTTCCAGAAAAATCGCAAGTAAAAAGAATAACTGAACAAAATGCAATGCCATCTTATAGAAAGTTGTAATGAACTATACCAAACAAAGTTTGATTAAATTCGATACAACCGTTGACAT
The DNA here is from genome assembly GCA_916050605.2 of Platycheirus albimanus. Taxonomy (NCBI): domain Eukaryota; kingdom Metazoa; phylum Arthropoda; class Insecta; order Diptera; family Syrphidae; genus Platycheirus; species Platycheirus albimanus. The sequence goes on along the minus strand of OU696699.1, from coordinate 4,830,041 downwards.
CTTATGGCCACTTGAAAAAAGCCGTTAAGACCAAATATCCGTTATTTGCATTTTTAGCCCAAAACTAAAAACTTTGTCCTCTTAAGAACACTAAAGAAATATTATACACAAAGTTTTATCAAAATCGTTAGAGCCATGTTTGAGCAAATTAAAAAACAAAAAAAAATGGCTAAAACTGAACGGCTCGGTGTATGGGAGCCACCGTTTAGAAATGCTTTACTGAAAAAACCATCTTATAGAAAAATATAAAGAACTATGCCAAACGAAGTTTGAGTCAATTTAATTAGAAGCTGTTGCGAACTTATGGCCATTTGAAAAAAGCCGTTTCAACCTGATTTTCGTTAAGACCATTTAAGCCACAAACAAAAAAAACGCAGTTTTGTTAGAAATATCTTAGTTAAGTTAAATTTTGAGTTTAATCAAAATCGTTATAGCCGTTTTCGAGCAAAGTAAAAACGAAAAAACCCTTACTTGAAAGGTACCAGTTTGAGCCGGGCTAAAACGAAATGAAAAACCTCGACAATTGTTTCCTTCAAACTGCTATGCAGCATGACGTGAAAGTTAAATTATATCATACTCGTATATGATTTGTTTGATATAGGGACGCACATACATACGTAAGACCGCCGCTAATTATGCCGACGGTGAGCGTATTCCTTGAGCTTTAGAGAAATCCTTCGACTGATGATATGGACTCAATATCAAATATCAACTATGTCAACAAACCATAAGAAGTGGTACGTAAGAGGTTTTCAACTTCTTACAGCCTCCCCCTGATGCCCTGATTCGACTCCGCATGTTCTCAGGCAAACAAAGCTAAAACGGATACATACAAATCGTGTCTTTAGAGAGATACTAGAGCGTGCGAAAATCTCTTCAAGGATGAGAAACGCTTATTCAGTAGGAAAAAAAAGGACACCAAAAACGGAAAGTTGAGGAGATGCAGAGATGTTTTTGCAGAAAAGAGATTGCGAAATTTCTAAAGGAGAGTCGAATAGTCCACATCAGGTTATTAGGTGATTAAAATTTTGTTGTTTTACCTGGCAAGTTTTCGAAGCGCAATTAATTTTGAATATCTTAAGAAAACCTGCCAAGTATATAACAACAAAATTTTAGTCAGTAGGTATTAAATAAAAAAATGCTTTCATAACCAGGAGAACTTGGCTTTTTTTACATTTATGTTTTTGGTGTGATTTCATTACTTTTTGCAGTTTTTTTTTTGTATAAGGTGAAAATCTCAAAAGACACTTGTCTAGTGAAGCTGCAATAATCGTGAAGGATACAATTTACGGGTGTTAAATTAAAAATGGAGGAGGCAGCCACGCCTTCGTGTTAGAAAATCTTATATTTTTAGTTTTTTTTTTGTATTCATCTAAAAGTCTATAGCTTTTTCAAATCTAAAGATTCTTCAAATATATGAAACAAACTCTACCGGCCTCTCAAGTTTCAAATATTTACAAAACTTAGAAGTGTACAAAAATTTAAGATATTTTTTTATAGTGGGTGGCTGCCACGCTCTCTGAATAGAAAATCCTACACTTTATAATTTTTTCTTTGAATGCACCACAAGGCTTACCACTTTACCAAATTTCAAGATTCTAAGATAAGAAGAAGTGCTCCATGAATTTGATACCATTTTCGACTAAATGGGTGGTTACCACGCCCCTTGAACCGAAAGCTTGTAACACAAGTTCTGCTATTTTGACGAATTTCAAGTCTCTACGATAATCATGATAATGAAAATGGGCGGAAACCACGCCCCCTTAATGGAAAATCAAATTTTTTTTAATTTCCATTTTGGATGTATCAAAGGGTCTAGCACTCTGCCACGTTTCAAGATTCTACGACGATTAGAAGTGCTTCCGAATCAATGGGCGGATACCACGCCCCCTGAATAGAAAATCTCAAATTTTCGATTTTATCCTTTGTATGTATCGCAAAGTCAACAGCTGTGCAAAGTTTCAAGGTTCTGCGGTGTCGGGAAGTGCTCCATAATTTTGATGATCTGTCAGTGAGTGAGTCAGTTACTATTTTTGCGATTTTTGAAGCCCTGTATCTCAGAAACTAATCATGCTAAGCATCTGAAATTTTCAGGGTTGTTTTTTTTGCCATGACAAATCAATGTTTTTGAAGTTTCTAGGTTTGTTGGTTCAGAATTTAGAGGGGGTTACGACCATTTGAACCAAAAAAGAAAAACGCAGTTTTGTTACAAATGCTTTAAGTTATTAGCTAAAGTTTAAGTAAAGCCGTTTTCGAGAAAATACAAAATTAAAAAACCGTTACTTGAAAGGTACCAGTTTGAGCTTGGCTAAAACGAAATAAAATAAAATGCACGAATTGGTCGCACGAACTTGCTCTTATGCTAAGCAATTGCTTAGTGGCTAAATAAAAAAAAATTAAAATTAATTTCGAAAATTCTTTTATTTTTTTAATTATTTGAAGAGTTTTCTCGGAAAAACTTAGTATGCAATACAATTTCAAAACTAAATGTCTGTCTAGAAAAAAAAAAACTATTGAAAATCGTTCAACCATTTTTTTTTTTAAGGATATTTCTGAAAAACTTTTCCAAAAAAAATCTTAAAATTTTTTTGAGTATATAAATACATATATGGCAATCTGTAGTTTAAATTTGAAAAAATAATGCTAAAAAAAATCAATTTACAGGTTTCCAACATACTTCGAAATCCAAATTTTTTTTTCCAGCAAACCCACTATTTTCGTCTTCTCCATCATCGTAATGTAATGTGTGATTGTTATCTCAATTTTTTTTTTTATGGAATCCATAACTTGCCTTATATGTAGTATGTATACCTTTAATTGCAAGTAAAAAGCCACAACCACCGTTTTTCTATAAACTGCTATGTATGGAGTTTGAAGAAAGTCCGTCAACCCGCTTAGGCTGTAGCTATGGACGTGAAAAAGTGCACAGACCCACAGACAGACCGTCGCGACAGACGGTATGTCGAAAACCACTTTTTTGATTTTCTCTATCATCGTAATGTCATGTTTGATTAAAACCTCCATTTTTTTTTTTCTGCGCGAAACCAAAACATACTTGCCCTATAGAGCAAGTAAAAAAACGGTCCTATGGAAAGTGCCGTTTTAAGACATTTTCAAACATTTTTTTCAGCTAGGTATATGATTCGTCGTACCTAAAAAGCCCTACTGATTTTTTTAAATCAAAATCGTTACAGCCGTGTTCGAGAGAAATAAACTTTAACGTAACGGTTATATGGCAGGTAACGTTATTATTTGAGCTATATACATATATACGGGTGGCAGTGGTACAGTGGATGTAGTGCTTGGTTGCTAACCTAGAGTTGTGGGTTCGGGCCCCAGCCTGGGCAGCAATTTTTCAATATTTCCTCAGCTTCAACTGGGTTTGGGCTGAAGGTGTCTACACATATGTACAGACAGACAGACATTTTACAGGGTGTGTTAAACCCAAAGTCAAAAGATTAGCATAGGCAGACAAAATTGAAAAGGCAAGAAACTGGAAATCTTAAGACTGGAACAAGATTTCAAATTTATTTAAACGCCATTACAAAAAATGGTACTTCTTCTTCAATCCAAGATCAAAACGAAGTTTCTATCTTGTAAATCAACAGCGCAATTACCGTTAACATGGGTCAGGGTACACCAAAGTAAGCCTTTTCTTAAATCCCCGATAAATGATATCAAGATTGGAGATATGCCCTTGCTGCGAAACGATTTTTTTCTTAGAATATACCCACAAATCATGCCCTATAAATATCTGTAACGAATTAGGGGACACCCTGTATAATAATATTACTTTAAAATATCAAGTATTGGGAATAAGGACTAATTATATCAATCAGGTTAATAGTGTTCAGATAAAACTAGTTCCATTTGTATAGTACCAACGCGTTTCAGGTGATTAACGAGAAAATTAAATAAAAAATAACAGTGCTATGAGACAAACCGTTTTAAGACTTTTCCTGGAAAATCTCTTTTAACCCAAAGATAAGTTTTAGGTACATAAAAAACACTATTCAGAAAACACTTAAATGTGAACTAACTCCGTATGGTGTTGGAATTCATTGGCATTTCCAGCGTTTAGTGTTCATTAAAGAAATGAAATCAAACAGTAATAAAACCAATATCAAAAATAAAATTAAAACAAAAGCGAGAGCTACAGTATGCTACAGTATTTATGCGGAAACACCCCATAAAAGTGGAGTATTTTAAACATTTGCAGCACTAACTGAGCTTTGATCGTTAGTCAGTATTTAGGCCTATGTGTAAGACTACAGCTGAATCGAGTAGTTTTTAAGCATTCATACCTGAAAAAAGGTATTTTATCAAAATCACGCCTTGAAAAGTAGGCGTATTAAAAAAAATGTACATACAAAAAAATGTAGATATATTTTTCATGTAACGAACGGAAGGGAAAAAGGTTTAAATTGAATATTGGTAGTACCTTAAATATAAAAAACTACGTTTTTCATTCTTTCGTGAAAAGTGGGCGCCAGCCACGCCCAAAAAATTTTTTTTTAAAATAAATACATTTTTTTGATTTCATACACAAGATGTTTATGTGCAAGTAATACCCACAAAATTTATTGATTTTCGCTTTAATATAACAATTGTTATTTTATAAAAGCAATATTGATGGTTTTGTATGAATTTTTTTTTTTATTGGAAGAAGGCTTACCTAAAGCTTACGTGTGCAAAATTTAAGCGTTATGCTTTTATCGTAACTGTATAAGAAATATAATTTAATTGAGGTTGTTCAACAAAAATAGTGATTGTGGGCGTTTGTGGGCGGATTTTACCGGCCGGACGGACGGACTGATGGACGGATATTTCTAAGTCAACTAGGTTTTTGATTCTGAGTCAGAATATATATACTTTTCTATACCTAACGGTATTATTTCTCTATGTTACAAACTCCACACCAAATACAATATACCAATTCTATGGAATAGGATATAAATATTACTTAAAAATTTGCTTACAATAATTGCATTTAAAATAATTTCTTGAAACATGTTTTTTGAATTGGTGACCAACCAGGGGACTGTTGTTTCGGTACTTAGAAAATCAATAATTAATGATGAGAGAAAATTTTTCTTAAATTTTATAACATACACGTTTGAAAAATCACGCGAGACACATTAGTTGCCCAGTTCGTCGAGAAATACCCAGCTGTACTTTATTTGGCATATATATGGAAACGCGAAATGCAAAATGCGAGCTCATATTACAGCAAGATGTACGCAAGAGGAATTAAAAGTTTCCGAATTAAAAACTGGGAAGTATCGAAACGCAAATTGTTGATTTGCAAAATAATAACTTGCGTATTGCCTGCAGTGAAAAAACAAAATGCAAGAAAAAACCCGAGAGCTATACCATTCATACTAACCTCATAACCTGTGTATTATTCGAGGGAGATTTGTTCAATAATGTGTAGGATTTAAGGGTGATGTAATAACTGTTGGTGAATGCAAATTTGTGACTAACGGCTTACCAATTTAATTAATAGTAAAATCTGGTTAAAATATTTGTTAGTTACGATCTTTAACCTAATATAGCTATTCTTAAATCAAAATAGGTACATATAATATGTATATGCAATACATATGTACATATATAATCCAAACATTACTGAGATTACTGTGAGTGACTTAAGTTCACAGTCAAATGAAGAACTGAGACCAATTTTAAAATGAACTTACACCATTCTCATTTGAAAATGAAATTACGCCATAAATGGATTATGGCTTAAATTCACACTTGAAAGTGAATTCAAGTCACTATGGCGTTAATTCTTATGTCCCTAATTCGCAGCAACAATAGAAATGCCTGGCACACGTTTTTCGACTTTCCTATCATCGTAATGTCATGTTTGATTATTCGAATATATTTTTACGAATGCATATACTGAATGGAACTGATTATATTTTTAAATCAGACTTTTTGAATTTTGAAGCATGAATCGACCGACTTCAATAACAATCTAGATGTCATTATCGTAATTAAATTTCTATCACAACTTCAAAAAAGTTTTTTTTATTATCAACTAACCAGTGGTTCCCAACCCATGGGTCGCGGAGCCATTTTAAATAGGTCGCGACTCGCGAGCACATATTGATTTTTCGATTTGGTGTTGGAAGAAACATGTTAGTATTATTATTTAATTACATTCCTTACTTCACAGGTTAGTGTACCAAAAGTGAGATCGTTTTATTCACGAACACTGATAAAGAAAGAATACATCTGAGTTGGTTTTGTTATTTCATTTGAATTCCCATACATATATATATATATATCCTCAAACAATTTCTTGCAGCACTGACCCGAGGCAGAAACGCAGATCTTTTACCTGCTAACATCTCGCACTCGCTCACTGTGCCAAGCTCGCTGTGTGTCGAAAATGTAGGTATGGATGTGTGCAGTGTGCATTTCATTAAAATTTAATGTTGACCATTACAAGTGGGAGGGTGGAAGAGAATAAGGAACTCAAGTACAGCGACCCACATACTTCAATTGTGGAATCACTTGAGTCGGTGCACTTTAACAATGTTGTGTGTAGTATGTGTTGGCTTCTGCACTGATATCAGAAAATCAAAATACCTACTTTGATTTTTTGTGTCAGTGTCTCTATCGGTGTTGTGTGTTGGGATAGGCCGGCACATTCCATATTTTAAGTTAAATAGCTTTTACTTGAATGTGGTTGAAAGAGACATTTTAGTTTTATGAAACCCTTGAAATGTGAGAAGTTCAAACGTTGGCAAGAAGTTATTTCAATCAGACTTAAAACTTACTATTTTTAATCAGAGAGAATTTGATAATTTACATTGAATTAAATTTTAATTTTACAATTGAGTGAAGCTATCGGTTTGCATTTGCAGTTCAGGTTTAGTTCAACTGCAGTTGTTATTTTTAAATATTAAATAAATATATTTATCTTTGAACAAACTCTGTGCCAAAAAGGTAAGAAACTGAAGCATTTTTTGTACTTTTTTATTTTTAAATACTATAAGTACGGTTATTGGAAAACGTTTGAATTAGACGTCTACTTGTTTTATTTAATACATATTTATATTAAAGATATGGCTATCTACAGTTCTACATGTACAGACTTGTTATTTCAGGTACAGTGTCAAAACGTAGGTAAAGATTATTTAAAATTCGGTTTCACATGCTAAGGCAAGAAGCTATGGATAGAACAAATCTTAGGTGCACAAGTGGCAACACATGTCTAGCGACATAACGGATTTGGCCAAAGCTGGATTCAAATCGCTCTAAGACTTTGATCTCTCTGAGCAGACGGCACATTAGCTTCATAAAAGGTGTCATTACAGGACACTGCCTCATAGGTAGACACGCCATAAGACTTAGCGTGTTCGCAAACGACTTTTGCAGAAGTTGTATGGACGAAGAGGAGGAAGAGACAATTGCCCATTTTCTTTGTACATGCCCTGCACTAGCTCGCAAAAGGAAGCTCCATCTGGGAGCATACTTCTTCAACGATAGTAGTGATCTGTCTAACGTGGACACTAACTATCTTTTAAAATTCATTAGAAGCACAAACTGGTTCTGAGTTACTAGGGGGAAACACCCCAAACTCGTGGTATCACAACGGTCCTCTTCTGGACTAAGTGTGTTGGTCTTTTCAGCCAACAGCCACTTTAACCTAACCTAACCTTTACATCTCTGGTCTCAAATGGCATCGAAAAACCTCAATATGTTCTCTGTAGTTTAGCTCTCAGTGCAGAATCCCTGAAACTATCAAAGCTAAAGCGGCATTTGGAAACTAAGCATCCTGAACATATTAATAAGGACTTAGTCTTCTTTCAACAACATCAAGCTACTGTTCAGAAACAAAGGTTGGACAGCGGAGGAAGTTTTCAGCGAAAAAATTCTGCTGTAGTCCAAGCATCGTATGAAATTTCATTATAAATATCCAAAAACAAGAAACCGCACACCATCGGTGAAACTTAAATCAAGCTCTGCATTCTTAAATCGGTTAAATTAGTTCTTGGTGAACCTTCTGAAAATGAAATGAGGCAAATATCGTTGTCAAACAACACAGTATCCAGAACCAAATAACTGTAGAAATAAAGGCATCACCGTATTTTTCAATACAAGTGGACGAATCGACGGACGTGGCCTCTTGTACTCAGCTGCTTGTTTACGCAAGATATATACAATATACATCTTGGAAATATCAAAGAAAAGTTTCTGTGTTGTGAACCGTTGGAAACTACAACCAGAGGTGCAGAAATTTTTGATATGATCCAAGGATTTTTTCAGCGAGAAGGATTAGAGTGGCTCAAGCTTTGTGGTGTTTGCACTGATGGTCCTAGTGCTATGCTTGGTTCAAAATCAGGATTTCCAGCAAAAATAAAAGAAGTTTCTCCTCTAGTACTTGGGACCCATTGTATGATTCACAGGTATGAACTTGCAACAAATAGTGCTCGATGACATTGTACTCGTACCGTACATATTATTAACTACATTACATCGAGTGCTCTTAACAGTCGTTTGTTCAAACTCTTTTATTTTATTCAAATGTGCGTTGGTTATAAAGAGGAAATGCCGTTAATCGTTTATTTGAAAGAAGAAATTGAACTTATTTTAGATATAAAAAGAAAATCCGAATTTGGAAACAAGAATTATGACTGGTATAGGTTAAAGTCGCTTATTTGACACTGCCTCATAGGTAGACACGCCATAAGACTTAGCGTGTTCGCAAACGACTTTTGCAGAAGTTGTATGGACGAAGAGGAGGAAGAGACAATTGCCCATTTTCTTTGTACATGCCCTGCACTAGCTCGCAAAAGGAAGCTCCATCTGGGAGCATACTTCTTCAACGATAGTAGTGATCTGTCTAACGTGGACACTAACTATCTTTTAAAATTCATTAGAAGCACAAACTGGTTCTGAGTTACTAGGGGGAAACACCCCAAACTCGTGGTATCACAACGGTCCTCTTCTGGACTAAGTGTGTTGGTCTTTTCAGCCAACAGCCACTTTAACCTAACCTAACCTTTACATCTCTGGTCTCAAATGGCATCGAAAAACCTCAATATGTTCTCTGTAGTTTAGCTCTCAGTGCAGAATCCCTGAAACTATCAAAGCTAAAGCGGCATTTGGAAACTAAGCATCCTGAACATATTAATAAGGACTTAGTCTTCTTTCAACAACATCAAGCTACTGTTCAGAAACAAAGGTTGGACAGCGGAGGAAGTTTTCAGCGAAAAAATTCTGCTGTAGTCCAAGCATCGTATGAAATTTCATTATAAATATCCAAAAACAAGAAACCGCACACCATCGGTGAAACTTAAATCAAGCTCTGCATTCTTAAATCGGTTAAATTAGTTCTTGGTGAACCTTCTGAAAATAAAATGAGGCAAATATCGTTGTCAAACAACACAGTATCCAGAACCAAATAACTGTAGAAATAAAGGCATCACCGTATTTTTCAATACAAGTGGACGAATCGACGGACGTGGCCTCTTGTACTCAGCTGCTTGTTTACGCAAGATATATACAATATACATCTTGGAAATATCAAAGAAGAGTTTCTGTGTTGTGAACCGTTGGAAACTACAACCAGAGGTGCAGAAATTTTTGATATGATCCAAGGATTTTTTCAGCGAGAAGGATTAGAGTGGCTCAAGCTTTGTGGTGTTTGCACTGATGGTCCTAGTGCTATGCTTGGTTCAAAATCAGGATTTCCAGCAAAAATAAAAGAAGTTTCTCTTCTAGTACTTGGGACCCATTGTATGATTCACAGGTATGAACTTGCAACAAATAGTGCTCGATGACATTGTACTCGTACCGTACATATTATTAACTACATTACATCGAGTGCTCTTAACAGTCGTTTGTTCAAACTCTTTTATTTTATTCAAATGTGCGTTGGTTATAAAGAGGAAATGCCGTTAATCGTTTATTTGAAAGAAGAAATTGAACTTATTTTAGATATAAAAAGAAAATCCGAATTTGGAAACAAGAATTATGACTGGTATAGGTTAAAGTCGCTTATTTGGCAGACATATTTGAAGAACTCAACAAATGTAACCTTTAAATGCAAGGACACGACACCAACATCATTCAATTTAAGGATCAGTTGGAATCTTTCGTTGAAAAACTCACAAGCTGGAGTAGGAAAGTAACTGAATATAATGTAGCAATGTTTCAGAAACTAAGCACAACATTAGAAACCAGAAAATGAAATTCGCAAGAAAATTTTGGAAAATTTAATTGTCAACCACTTAAATCATTAAAAGCAGGAGGTCACTACATACTTTCGTGATTTGTGCAATGTTTAACTCACACCACACCAATCCAAAATCCTTTCGCTGTAAACTTAAGCGTTTCTTATATTTCGGATATTCTTCAAGATGAGTTCATTGAGTTGAAAAATAACTCATTTGCCAAAGTTGATTTCGGAGAAAAGTCATTGTTTGAGTTTTTGTGCAGTGTAAGAGAAGCTTACCCTAATTTATCGATTATGGCTTTAAAATTGTTCATACCATTCGTTTCAACATACCTTTGTGAGGCTGGATTTTCTACTCTAGTAAACATCAAAACCAAATCAAATAATAAGATGGACGTACAGAACGGCATGAGACTGGCTTTGACAAAAACACTAACAAGCATTAGTGAACTGGCATCGAAATGTCTATAATCAAGTTTCTCACTAGGAAACTAAATAAAAAATAAATTAATTTTAAAAAAATTAAATGTATAATATGTATGTTATATTCTCTTTTCAAGTCAATAAAAAAACGCTCTTATTACGTATAAGAGTATGTGTTGTAATTATGTTACTAAATCCTTACCAAATCCTTACCACAATCTAAAACGTACTTATGCTCATTATTTGTAATAATTAATATTTTAAAAGAATACATTGAGCCTCGGAATCTCAGCAAAAAGTTAGTTTGGGTCGCCAGGTTGAAAAGGTTGGGAACCACTGAACTAAACGAAAAATTGTTTGATTTTTCCATTATTTCGAAAACATATTTTTTTCTTTATAGACAAACTTCAAAAAATATTACAAAACTCTTTAAAAAAAGGTTTGAAATAAAAAACTTTTCGTTATTCAGCCAATAATAAGAGCAGGTTTATTGGAAACATTTGCACACTTGTTTTTCTTACATTTGCTAAAAAAAAAAAATACTGTTACCATTCAATAATATTTTAAGGTTTTATTAAACAAGCTAGCTTTTGCCCGCTACTTCGTACGCGTGAATTTTAGAATCAAGTACCTATCTAGGCATATTTTTATTTTTGCACAGCCAGTTTGAAATTGAAAACCAACAGAATGGACTTATAAAGGCGAAGCGGAGGATAAACAGTGCTTATTTTTATGGAAAATGAACCAACAAAAATTAAAGTATTTGTTTATTTAGAACATGTCTTGTTTTCTACCCATAGGAGCCATTATAAACAAATTAACTGAGCTTGTGACCCTGACCCTAGAGCCTAGCAAGCAACTTATAGTTGTCCGTGAGAGGAATAGTTCGTTCTGATGTGGTCGTTGTGAAACATACTATCAAAACGTGAAATTGCTAGTAATGGGTGGTATGATTAGTATGAAATCTACATACTTTAGCAGCTCCACGCATCCGGTAAGATTTTTGGCTTCTGTATAATTATATTTCGAAGTAACATAACTTTAAGACGGCTTCCATTGGATAGTTGAAGGGTTATATTCCAAAGCAATACACTTAATCGGAATGCCCTCTTTCAAAACGATGTTACGCGCAGGGAGAAATAGAGTTAAGAAATTCTACCAAATAAATGGTTGGATCGGTTCCGCATAGAACTATGTTTATGTACCGGTATACCACCGCCACCGGTAGTCTCCCTTAACATTTTCTAAAGTACTGTGATGTATGGCGGCTCTGCTTCATCGGTTTTGGGTATTGTATTTAAAAACTATAGTACTACCCCTTGAGGTGCACCATCTATCGACGAAAAACTGAGCTCTGAATACCATGCTAAGCAACTACAACAATATTTCTTACGTTACACCGTTTTAATTGTTGTTATTGCTTCCCATTGTATTTTAGAGCTTGGTTTTTTTTGATAGATGGCCCGTGAGAATACTAAAGTTCATATATGCAATGGTTTCGGGCCTAAGTATTGCTCGTTTACCAAACCAAACATTGTCGTGACAGTTACACTGTTCTTTGTGCGTCCCTCTTTTCCCTTCTATGGTTAAATAATTGTTCGACTTCTGCTTTCGCAGAATGAGATAAGGCTTTAAAGTGGTAAACAGCGCCATCTATGATGTTTTTGATATAACAACTATTCAGGACGACTAATTTATTTCTATTCATGTATAAGTACATAGGTAGGTGTGGCGCTAGCTTTATGATTTACAGCGCCATTATGTAAGTGAGACGCTTACTTCCTAAAAATATTTTAATTTTGCGTTAAGTTCATTGAATAACGTACGATTGGAGTAATATTAAAAAAAACAACCAGAATTAAATATTTTCGTGCGATAAAATAGGTATAGCCTGTATTTTAAGTTGGCGTACTACCAAAAAATCTGCGATTCCGTAAACCGTAAACCGAATTCAATTCCACGTAGTAATTTTTGCTTGATGCGCGTACAAACAGACAGACAGACACAAATTCTATAAACGGTTGTTTAGGCGTCTGTGAGTCTAAAAGAGACTCCCCATATTCGTTTTGCATCTATGTATATCTTCAATGTACAGACATCGACCCGTTACAATTTTATTATATGTAAGCGGTGCCGAACCTGCCTGTAGGCAAAACAGGCAATTGCCTAGGGCGGCACTCCTAGGATGGCGGCACTTTTACTTAAGCGGAAAAATCAGTACAACCATTTCAAAAGTAAAGAACGGCAAACGCATACACAAATTCAAGTTTGTATTGTCAATGGTAATCTGGAACGAGTTTTTATGCAAAATTAATATTCCTTCAAAACTACTTCAATCAAAATCAATGGACTTATTAACCCTTTTGGAGCATTTAGATAAGCTCCAGCATTCCTTTCAGATGAACCGTTCCCTGGAATGTTTGTTTGAAACATTATACCAGAATACTTTTAACATTGCTACAGAAATTAACATTATAGTGGATTTTATTGTGTCCGATTCTGTGAGACTACGTAGCCATCGTTATCAATCTGAACCACGGACCAATTGATTTCAAACCATTGTCAATTTTAAACTAAATTTAGCTTCTCACTTTTTACTTAACTACTCGTATATCTAAATTTACTAACGGCATTTAAGATACTATTAACGTTTCCTGAAGTGTTGCTTCAGGTGAAGCTAGCTTCTCGAAACTGAAACTTAAAAAAACCTATCTGCGCCCAAAAATGACCTAAGAAAGATTAAATGGTCTTGCAACGATCTGTATTGAAAAAGAAATGATCAATTGCATTGAAGAAGAATAAAGCGCTACTGGATTTGCAAAAATAAAATCGCGCCGAGCAGCATTTTTGGTTCGAAATTGTACAAAAACTTTATTCCGTCGAAAGCCTTAAATAATTACTAAATAAAGCTCTATGTAAATGTTATTGTTTTGGTTTTTTTTTTTTTTTTTTTTTTGGGCGGCAAAATAACAATTTGCCTAGGGAGGCAAAATTCTCAGGTTCGGTACCGTATGTAAATATAGATTTAGGGCCATGAATGGAACTAGAATTGGCTAGGCACTATCGTCCGCCGCCAACAATTTTGATAAAATGCTGCATGTGCGGTAATTTATTGGCATTCTCACCATATAAAGAGAAATTTTTTTAAAGATAAGAATGTTTTTTTCAATGTTTTTTTTTTTTTTTAAATACTAAGCCACAGACTTCTGATTCTTAGAATTATAAAAACAGTTCAAACGAGGGAGTTGTGCACTTAATGCCCCAAAGTAACACACTTTTATTTAAAAGTCCCATTCCCTTTCGAGCGCACGAGTGTCTACCTTTTAGTTATTTCATTATAAATAGTTTTAACTAGCTGACCCGCGAACTTCGTTTCGCCAAAATTCATCAATGTATTGAAAATAATAATTCTTTCATATGTATTTAGTAAATAGCTGATATTTTACACTTTTTATTTATGTATATAGATACTGTGTAATTTTAAGTTAATTCGGCTTATCAGCTATCTGCCTGTGAAAATCCCGTCAAAATTGGCCCAAAAATAAGAATTTTTGAAAATTGCAACCGCAGCGCCACGTATAGGAGTGATTAAAAAAGCCTTAATTACTCCTTAGAACATCAGCTATCCGCCAGTGAAAATTCCGTCAAAATCGGTTTAGCCGTTTCCGAGATTAGCCGGAACAAACAGACAGACAGACAGACAAACATTTTAAAACATGCATTTTTGTTCTAAGTACCGTATGTGTTTTCATACACATTTAGTAAAAAACTGATATTTTGAAATTACAAACAGACACTTCATTTTTATTTATGTGTATAGATGTGTATAGATTATCAGCTATCTGCCTGTGAAAATCCCGTCAAAATCGGCCCATAAATAAGAATTTTTGAAAATTGCGACCGCAGCGCCACCTAGAGAAGTAATTAAAATAGCCTTACTTATTCCTTACAACATCAGCTATCCGCCAGTGAAAATCCCGCCAAAATCGGTGAAGCCGTTTCCGAGATTAGCCGGAACAAACAGACAAACAGACAGACAGACAAAAATTTTAAAACTTGCGTTTTTGTTCTAAGTACCGTATATATTTTCATACGCATTTAGTAAAACACTGATATTTTGAAATTACAAACAGACACTTCATTTTTATTTATGTGTATAGATTATATCGAACTATCAACCAAACAATATTTGCTAGATTTCATTATGGAACCAAATTTCGGATCAAGTTTTGAGCCGCTGCTGCTTAGAAGTTTTAAACGACATCACTCTTCGCCAAGTGTACCTATAATCTAAGCGGACGAGCAATGGTACATTTTTAGTTAAAGCTATAAATAGGTACCTATAAAAAAATTTCAAAACAATAACTTGCGTGTGCGCCAATACACACATCACATTCCTTGACCACAAAGTAAGAGGCATGGGTAGTAAATTCCATAAAATTGTCTTCCTTTTTTTACGTTTAGCGATATTTTATCCAAAAACGTTCATCTGGCAAACGAGCAACAAATAATTTTTGTTAAAAAAAAGCAGAAACCACCTCAAAAAATTCGTCTTGTCTCGACAAATGTTTGAACACAGTCTTAATTTTCGTATATGACAAAATAAAAGCAGAACACATGAAATGAACTTTAAAAAATATCTGTATCTGTATATAGGCAGGTATACAGTAAAACGAATTGAAAAAACTCATATTGATTAATTTAAAATTTAATTGCCTGATGTCGCAAGCGAATTGTTGTTCTAAAAACATCATACATTTTGTAATTTTGGTTTCTCAACAATACAAAAATAATATTTTCAAATCCTATTCGCCTTTAACCATGCGTTATAATTTTCGTTCTCATAAAATGTTAAGGGTGTAGGTTGGTGGTAGAGAATTTAAATAAAATTACTTTCTCCAAAAAAAAATATGCCTCGTTTTGTTTGGCGAAGCGTAGGAATACTTTGCAAATTAATATATACCTACTACGTTTTAGTTAAGCTATACTAAAAAATATGTATTAAAAATAAACACTTAATAAAAATAATACGAACATCGTACTAACAAATTGTTATTGTGTGACATACCGATTTTGTTTTACTGCTTGAAGCAACTTTCTGGTATTTGAGAAGTATGCTTTTGTTTATAACATTTTAATGTTTGTAAACAAAAAGTGGAAGTCGCACCATCTGAAGAAAAACCTTCTGTTTCAATTTCGTGGTCAAATCCTTAACAAATTCTATTTTCCGATGATTTTCCGGTTACCGTGTCTGACGCACACTAGTGAAAAATTTTCTAAACTAGGTCCAATTACTCTATATTTCTTTTCGTAGTTTGAGTATCGTTACGATAAATTGAAGAAGAATAAAATTAAGCATCCATATTATCCAAATAAACGCAAAATATAATAAAACATATCTTTAACTTATGTTTCGTTCATAAGAAAGCATGCTCAAACAAACTTTAAACGAGCAGAAGCAGATAGAATATTATACCTAGCTACTAAAAAAATATCGCAGATTGTGGTCTCTTGCTCACAAAAAATACGGTGTTGTACAGTTTTGTGTGGAGATATCTTATCTTGTGAAGAATGATGCCCAAACGAAAATCAATCCATATAGAGTAAAACAAATTATTAATACTTAAAACAATGAAACAAGAAATTCACAAAATAACTATTCTCATATAAATCTGTATGGGTATAAATATACCTATTATGTCTCTATAAAAAAAAAATAAATTTTGGAGTTTTATTTGATGTAAACAGAAAAGCGTGTGGAAGAGATTAATTTTTCTTCTTTTTTAACAAGCAAAGAGAGGAAGAAATCGACGCCGCGGCGGCGGGCGGTGGCAAACAGATCTTCGATATTATTTTATCTTATTGGACAGAAGCTGTTGTTTCACAGATTGCACGGTTCTTCTTGAATTCACCTCAAAACAGTTACTTTATTGCTTTTTTCGTTAAGCTTTTTCAGAGTTTAAGAGCATTTTCTCCGGTTTTTTTTTCTTTTTTTTTTTTTGTATTCCGAGGAAATTATTGATATTTTTTACCTATATATAGCTTAATAACTAGAAGACGTTTACGTCGTGTGTTAGAAAAATAAAAAATTAAATAGGTTCACAAAACAAATGATTCCGATATATTATCTCAAACATCCACTAACCGAAGCCAACAGAACTTGAAACGGCACTAGGGCATTTGGTGTATGGTGCGTCTTGTATTATTTTTGGTATCCCCTATTCTATTAACTACACGAAACCACCACCGCACCAGCCACCGCCACCACCCTCACCAACATAATGAATTTTCCTTCTTTTTCCTACATGTATAGGTGTTTGTACTATCACTCAGCTGTATGATGGTTTCTATATTTTGCTTTTGTTTTTGATATTTTTGGTCTGCCTCTACACTGATATGGTGCTTTTCAAACTTGCAAAGATAATTCTGTAGAATAACTCTACCAGCTGTGAAACCAGATCTTCTCAAACGACAATGTATATGTATAGTTTACGATACCTAGTTCTTTTTCAACGAATGTTAGTTCTCTCTATACAACTTCCCCTGTTAGAGAAGGTTCTCTTGAAACTTGAATTTCTCATAATTTTTTTGTTTATAGGTACTTGGACTTGCTGGTTGTTGCTACATAATTTAAAACGTGACAAGACGATGAAAAAAACGACGGGGACGAGGACATAGACCACGACGAATCTGGCGGTAACTTTTGAATTTCTTTTGGTAAAGCATGCAAACCAATTTTGTATTATTTCTTTTGCTAGGGCGCGGCGGTTGTGGGTGGTGCAGATGGTGCAGACTCACTCATATAATACCTAGTATTCTTTTCAACAGTGCGATAGTACCATACTCCAACTCCACCAACCTTAGTGAGCGAATTCTCCCTCTTCGCTTTGCATTAGGAAAAATGTAAATCTCTCCATACATACATATATATGTACATTTATATATTTTTTATCTTTTTTTGTCTTAAAGACAAACTCGCAATGCATGTCATGCGGATGACAGTCAAGAGCCGACTTACCACCACTGCGCAAAAGTCAACACTGAAAGCAAAAGTGAAAGCTCTTTTCAACAGCGAATGACAGTGGGAAAAGCGATACTGGCAGGCCAGAAGGTACCGACACCGACCGAACAGAAAGAGAATATGAGAGTAAAGTGAACGTGAAATGATGGGAAACTTGAGCCTGGATATGGCATGGTTATGGTTTTATGGTTACTATAATAAATACTAACTAACTTAAAGAACTACGAAATGCTATTAATTGTCCCATCGCAGTTTATCTATTGAGATTTCATAAAAAAAATTTTTCCAATTAGGGGTACAAGCCAGCGATGCAAAGTGGGCATATATCTTTATTTCGAAATTTTTCGAATTTCTTTTATCATTTCTGTCAATTCGATTAGATTCAGAAGCTTTTAGTGAAAATGCAATATGAACATAGCGAATACAGAAAAGCGTCCATTTCATATAAAAGCGTTTTGAAAAACTACATATATTTTCAGAATGTAGGTACCTACTTATGGGAAAAATATCTACCGAGTAACTTTAAAATATATATGTATATAGTCGAAATTAGTTTTTGCTCTTAAAAAAAGGTGCAAACTATTAGTCAAAGATTTTGATTTGTTACGAGTTTATTGTTTTTTGTTTATGTGTATACCGTGTTATTTAAGTAATGAGCATGAGGACTGAAACACTGAATTTGTTGAAATTTATATTGGTTGGTGGCTGATGGGTAGCATAAGGGCAGGGTTTTAAAGTGGTCCGTTAGTTTTTGGAAAAAGAAGAGAGGGTGGGACTGCAAAATTTTTTACATTGCTCCGGTTTTTCCTCAATATTTTTTTTCCTTATGTCTTACGGAAAAAATGTAATAGAGTTTTTTTGTAGAACGTTAAAGGAGAATGCCCAAAAATATATGGGTGAAAAACCA
Organism: Platycheirus albimanus; assembly: GCA_916050605.2. NCBI lineage: Eukaryota > Metazoa > Arthropoda > Insecta > Diptera > Syrphidae > Platycheirus > Platycheirus albimanus. The sequence goes on along the minus strand of OU696699.1, from coordinate 4,811,498 downwards.
AGAGTCGATAGAGATAAAACATTTATATGGTTTAAAAGGGCATGCATTGTAGATTTAATTACTGGACATGACAATTTTTCCAACAAGTTAATAACAATTGGTTTGAGTACCTACTAAGATAAGACACATTTGCAATGAAAATAATCGACGCTGGGGTTTTTTTTTGGGCATTCTCTTTTAATTCCAAAAGTTCAAACGTTGTTGTGTCAATTCGTAACGAAAGCATGGTGTTTCGAAAAACAGCATATAAAGCGACCAGAAAAAAGATGTTTGAAGAAATTTCTGTTTGACATTTCATAAAACAAACGTTTATCTGAACTTTGAAAGAAATCCAATAGAATCCAATGAATATAAAAATACAAGTTAAATGCACATTTATGTAAATGTAAATTAAAATTTGTTAAATTTGTAAGAAAGTCAAAAACATGTAAAACATGAAATGAAAAATTGTAAACAAATGTGTTAAAAGTTCAACGAACTAATAAACATCATTATTATTATTATTATAGCACTGTATTTATTTTCGGCATCGTCGAGTGAGAGTGTGCCTGAAAAAAATTTAGCTCCGTTCATGGCGGAAAACAATTCACATAAATTATTGTCACACTGCGACATTGCTGGCACGGTGCGTGCGAATAAATATCCTGGCACCATTTTTACTCTCGATTATAGGTACTAGGTATAAGGCAAGTTATGCATTCGTAAAAAAATAAGTTTTGAAATAACAATCAAATATGACATTACGATAGCGAAGACGAAAAAAGATGGTCTCATAATTCTGTCCGTCTGTATATCTGTCTGTCTGTGTGTTTGTATGAATAGATGCTCACAGCCCAAACGGGTGGGCCGGGCCGAATTGCTTCAAACTTGGCTCTAACGATTTTGATTAAAAAAAAATTAGCATAGGTTTTTAGGTATATACGACCAATCATATGGCTGAAATAAAGTTTTAAAAAATGTCTAAAAACGGTTCTTTCCATAGGACCGTTTTGTTTACTCTCAACTATCTTGAAAACCGCTCAACCGATACTTTCGAAATTCCACCCATATAAAGGTGTAGGTAACTGAATTTATACTACATACCAATATTTTTAAAAAGTACCAATTTTTGTGTATTTTTAAAAGCATTTTTAATAATATATTAATAATATAATATAATAATTTAAATAAATATTTTGGAAACTACTCTTAATTTTTTTTTTTCAAAAATTATAAATAAATTTCTTTGCTGAATACCTATGAACTGGCGTTTTTGAATTTATTTTGAAAAATGTTTTCAAAAAAAGAAAAAATTTGTCAAAAACCGCTCCACCGTTTTTTATATATTATATTTATCCGAGAAATAAAATGGCGTACTTTTTCAGCTCAAATTAGTTAAAGTATTCATTGAAGAATTTTGAAAACATTTAAAAATTACACAAAAAAACACCACTTGAGAAAAAAAAAGTTTTTTATTAAAAATCATATGGCAGGTATCCATAGTTTTAGATCTATAATGCTAATTCCGAAAACCCCTCTGTAGGTTGTCTGATCCACTTATCAAAAAAATTAAAGTGCACGACAATTCTAATGTGTTAAAATGGTCTTGGTTCTTGAGATTTTGGGAAATAAGCATTGAAAAACTTATATGAAATTTTATTAATCAGTTAAAAATCAATAGTTAAAACGTTTTTTGGTGAAAATGAAGTAAACCATCAGATTTCTTTTACTTTTTTAAATTTTAAGGAATTTTCATGTCAAAATCGTTGCACCAGTTTTCTTGAAAAAGACGGTTTTTGAAAAAACTTTTCGAAAACATAGATATTATACATTTTTTGAGTATGTCAACATCTAGCAGTTTAGAGTTCTTATCAGAAAACAAAAATTTTAAAAATTTTGAACAAAATTTTTATTGAAGACACCAAAAATTAAAAAAAAAAATTTACTTTTTTTTAAAACACTGTTTTTTTTTTTTGAATATTAAAAGAATTAATATTATTTTGTTAATAAAAGAGCTTTCATACTAAAATTTTCATCGAAATCCGTGAAGTAGCTTACGAACAAATCTGTTATGAAAAAACTGGTCCTGTGGGAGTAACCGTTATAAGACATTTACTGAAAAATCTGTCCCAACCAAAACATACAAATATTTCTCAAAAAAAAAAAAAAAAACTAATGCACAGTTTGCCTATGGTACCTATAATGACAAGTAAAAATCATATGATATTTTATTAAACTCTTAAAAATCACTACTTAAAACGTTTTCCTGGAAAAATGATGTAAGCCATTTGATTTCTTTAATTGTTTTGAATTCTAATACAAAAATTCAGGAATCGGTATCAAAACTAAAACAATGATTTTTTAAAAAGGAGCCGGAGCACGTGCTAGGAATGAGAGCTGGCATTATGGTGGGGAAAACATAGAAGTGGTCAAGGAATACATCTACCTTGGACTTAATATTACACCTTCTCTTAATTTGGAGAAACATCTCACGACTAAACTGGTTAAAGCCAAGGCAGCAATAAACACGACGTGGAAGAACTGCTTTAGCAACAACTTAGTACCAAATGTAGTGAAACACAGTATTTTTGAAGCGACTTAAAAATCAATTATTCTACGGTGCTCAATATACATGAATCATGAAATAGCGGAAAGACTATTGAAATATTATCTAAAAAGAAGTTACAGTAAGGGGAGCGCACGATGCTAAATGGGGATTTATTCGATCGTCGTAGATACCTATTGGATTTTGAAGATTAGATGGTAGAAAGAAAAAAATGTAGGTGGTGTACCCCCGTTCACCGGTGGGGGGGGGGGGGGGGGGGGGGGGGTGTACGGGTTCTCAAAAATGTAAGAAAAACTGTGACATGGTAATACTCGAGCGTGTCAGATATTGATAGTGTAATTGACCCACGTGTCCCTGATATCGGAGGTATTGGAGGTGGCTGTGCGGGTGGGGTAGAAAATATAAAAAAACATTTATTCGAGCTCGTTAGATTTTCACTTAACACCCGTTAAGTGGACCCTTAGGAAGCTCCCATTCCAAATACTGACGATTAGGTAGTAAAGCAAGCTCGGGGGGGGGGGGGGGGGGCTTCTTGAAAATGCAAACAAAAATTTGCCATTTTGAAATACTCGAGCGCGTCAGATTATTATACAAGTGACTTAACTTGATGTCCAAGTCGTGCTGACCCATAATCTGACGGTTTAAAAAAAAAGTTGGAAAACAAAATTCAAATGCACGAAAAAAACATGCAAACTTAAAACTAATTCTCTTAAATTTTAATATACAGGGTGATTCACGAATGTTGTGCCAAAAAGCCAAAGCGTGTAGGTTGGGTTGAGACAAGAAAAAAATCGTATGGGAGGGGGGTCTATTCCCCTCCGCTTAGCCGGGAGGGGTAATTTTCTAAAAACATGAATTATATTAGAACACAAAATTTTAAAAAATAACGTAACCTCCTAAAATGGCACGCTGTACCTTTTTGTAAGGCCATAAACTTATTATTTTATTGTAATTTCAAATAAAGTTATTTTATTGAACCGTTTTCAAAATATTAATTTTCAAACTCAAAATTTTTAAGAAAAAAATTAAAAAAAATAACTTTAAAACTAATTTTTTTCAAAATCTTACGTTTAAGTACTATTTTTGTTCTCCGAATTCAATGCTCCCATTAATTTTAATATGACTTCTTGTTGCCAAGGTATTCAAAAATAACCGAACCTATGTACTTCTTCACAAAATTAATTTTTTTTTTCAAAAAAAAAACATTTTTTTTTAAATATTTTTGGAAATACTATCCCAATTTTTTTTTAATTGATCATACCGTTTTTGAAAAAAGAACAAAAATCAAACAAAAATAAGCTACTTTTTTTTCTAAAACTCAACTTAACTTTTTTTTAAATTAAAGAATTAATATTATTGCGTCTATAAAAGGACTTCTACATTAAAAATTTCATTGAAATCCGTTAATTGGCTTAGAAGAAAATTAGATTTAAGAAAACCGGTCCTATTGGAGGTACCGTTCTAAGACTTTTGCTGAAAAATCTATTCCAACCTGTTTGGGCGTTTAAAAAAGCATGCAGTACAATAGTTTCATTCACAAGAAAGGCACGAGTACGATAACTGAGGCGCCAAGAATTAATAACGGTTTTATGTACAAGTATTTTTAACTATGGGAGGGGGGTCTACCTTGACCCGTTTATGAGGGGCGATTTTCGAAAAAAAATTCTTGAATGGAAAAATAGATCTTAAAAAAAAACAGCAACACTTAGAATACGGGAGCGTATCGGAATCCCGCTTTTCAAAAATCCCGAAAAAAAAGTATTAAAATCCCGTCTGCTAAAATACTGCTTTTTTATAATCCCGTCTTCTAAAATCCCGCTTGTTCAAAATCCCGATCTATTATAATATCGCTTTTGAAAATCCCGACAAATCCCGCTAATCCCGCTTTTTTTATAAAATAAGCTAATGTTATAAAGTCACGCGCAGTAAAAAAAATAATGGGAAATAGAAAAAAATATGAGTAAAACAGGTTTTTTGAGTCGCATTGCTTATAACGGGTGATTTTTTAGCTGGTTTGGTTTTGGCAACACTGGTTTTGACAGCTGACGTGTGTTTAGTACCTTGTGTCACTGTCAAACAGCTTCAGTTTGGTTTGCAATTTAACCATGGATCGTCTTACAAATGAACAACGCTTGCAAATTATTGAATTTTACTATCAAAATTCGTGCTCGGTTCGAAATGTTCATCGCGCGCTGCTTCCATTTTATGGTCGGCATTCTCGACCTTCTCATTTTTAGTTGAATGGGTACGTAAATAAGCAAAATTGCCGCATTTGGAGTGAAGATCAGCCAGAAGCATTGCAACAGCTACCAATGCATCCCGAAAAAGCCACTGTTTGGTGCGAATTTTTTGTGTTTTTTTTTTTTAAAGTTCTAAACCTCTTAAAAAATCACCCGTTAATATACAAAACTAATAAAATAAAAAAATTTGTTAATGGTTTAAAGTTTTTTTTTTTGTTCCCTTTTGAATAATATCGTATAGTATTACTTTATTCTTTTTTCTTGTAATTTATTGAAGATTGCCATATTCATTGTTAAAATAAAATTCATTTAAAATAAAATGCACGACTGGGTCGCATGAACTTGCTCTTATGTTCAATAAATTGCGTAGTGGCTGCATATATGGATATTAAAAAAAATTAAATAATTTCGAAAATTCTTTTCTTTTTTAAATTAGTTTAAGAGTTTTCTCGGAAAAACTAAGTATGCAATAAAATTTCAAAGCTATACGTCAATCTAGGAAAAAAAATATTGAAAATCGTTGGACCAGTTTTTTTTTTAAAGGTTATTTTTGAAAAACTTTTTTAAAAAATATTTTGAAATTTATTTGAGTATGCAAATATATGGCAATCTGTAGTTTACATTTGAAAAATAATTTAAAAAAAAATCAATGCACCCGTTTCCAACATATTTCGAAAACCAAAATTTTTTTGAAAAAATTATAAAAAATCAAAAAAAAAGTTTTTGAAAATTTTTAAATGTCATATTAAAAAAATTATGAATGACTTCCTGTGCCCAAAATTTTATTGAAATCGAATGTATAGTTTACGAGAAAATTTGATTTGAAAATACTGGTTCTATGAGAGGTACCGTTATTAGACAAATTTTGAAAAAAAATTTTAAACCAAAAGATAGATTTTCTTACAAAAATAGCATTCTGAAAGTTTTATCACAATCGTTGGAGCCGTTTTTGAGAAAATCAATTTTTGTCTTCAAGATTGTATGGCAGGTGCCGTTATTTTTGGACCTAGAGCAAAAATAAAAAATTTGTTCCGAGGGACGGCCAAATAAATCCTAAATACCAAATTTGAAGCAAATCGGCCCACCCGTTCAGCCTCCAGAGGCGCGAACAGACATACAGACAGACAGACAGACAGACAGACAGACAGACAAACGGACGGAATTCCCAGACCCACTTTTTTTGACTTCTCTATCATCGTAATGTCATGTGTGATTGTTATCTCAATTTTTTTTTCTGCACGAATCCATAACTTGCCTTATAGTACCTATAATCGCAAGTAAAAATCACTCATTGCTTATTTTATTTTAATTTTCTTATTATCCCGCTTTTGCAATCAAAAGTAGTTGTTTTATTTTAAAAAATCGCGCGATTTTTTAAAATAAAACAACTACTTTTGATTGCAAAAGCGGGATAATAAGAAACGGGTTAGTAAAAAACGGGATTATAAGAGACGGGATCTTAAAAAGCGGGATTTTAAAAAAGCGGGATAATAAAAAGCGGGATTATAAAAAGCGGGATTTCAAGATCGGGATTTTAAGAAACGGGATTATAAAAAGCGGGATATCGAACCCAACCCTTAGAATACATTTCTTTTCTTTTAAAGCCAGAAATCTGTTCTTTAATCCTACATTTAAATTGAAATATTTGTTACAACAGTTTTCAAAATATTTATATTCAAACTCGAAATTTTGATAAAGAAACGTAAACAAATTTCTTTGAAATATATTTGTTCAAAATTGTGAAATGGAAAATAAAATGTACTTTCTGTTATCAATGGGCATTCTAATTTTTAATCAAACGCAAAAAACTAAAAGCATTTATGTTTTCCAGTTCTTGGGAAAATTAAAATTTGCTAAAACTACTTTTTTTAAGAATTTTTTGGTTTTGGTGAATTCAATTTTAATCAACAGTACCTGGGTGTCCCGCTAGAGATTTTAACTACCTTCTCGGGGGCACATCCGCTCACTCAACTTTATTTCTCCGCTTAGGGTAGGTTCACCTATCTGGTAGGCGGCTGTGTCAATAGTATTTTAATCATCAGTACTGGGCGGGCCGCTTCGCGGGATCTACGGATTTTAACTGCCTTCTCGGGGGCACACCCACTCACGCAACTTCGTTGCTCCGCTTTGGGTAGGTGCAGCTGCCTGGCAGGCAGTTGTCTCAATAGTCCCTGTAATCAGCAGAACCTGGGTGGTCCGCTTAGCGGGATCTAAAGATCCTTTTGCGGGGCAGACCCTCTCACGCAACTTCGTTATTCTACTAAGGGTAGCGGTAGGTCCAGCTGCCTAGAAGGCGCCTGTGTCAATTGTATTTTAGTCAATAACACCTAGGTGGCACGCTTCGCGAGTTTTAGGGATTTTAGCCCCCTTTTCGGGGGCACACCTGCTCACGCAACTTCGTTCCTCTGCTTAGGGTAGGTCCAGTTGTCTGGCAGGAACTGTGTCAATAGTATTTTTAATCAACAGTTCCTGGGTGGCCCGCTTGGCGGGATCTAAAGCGTTTAACTCCCTTCTTGGGGGCATATCCGTTCCTCCGTTTATGGTAGGTCCAGCTGTCTTGCAGACCTGTGTCAATTGTAGTTTCAATTAACAGTACCTGGTTGGCCCTGCGGACATTGGACAGAAAAAAAGTATACCCAGGTCTTATCGATGGGAGAGAAAGTAATGGTCTGCAACCTTAAGACATCGATTCTCCCACCGTTTAAAGTGAAAACCTAGAGGGTGTTTTGCCGCCGAAACAAGCTCAGCCTCTTACCATCAACGACAAACTCGAAAGTACCTACGATACTTTATTGAAGAAACTGACATACCGATACCCTTTTAATACATCATGATGTAAATTGTAAATTTACTTAATTTTTTCCACTGACTCCTTACTCACAAACTGACTGACTGGGACGTGGAATGCAACGTAATTCTAAATCTTTTTCCTCGAGGTGCATTCTGAGTACCGTTAACTGAATTACTGTACTTGTACTTTACTTTCGAAGATAAACCTTTCGTCAACATCAATCCTCTTATGAAATCACAATAAATGCCGAAAATCTAAAATTTCATAAAAAAGTAGTTACAGTAATTTTCAACTTTCACTAAAACTAAAAACCATAAAACCTTTAGGTTTTTCGCGTTCGATTAAGAGTTGATTCGAGCATTGTTCACAGGAAAAAACATTTTATTTCCCGTTTCACAATTTTGAACAAAATTGGTTTAAAGATATTTTTTTAGGTTTTTTATCAACATTTCGAGTTTGAATGCGAAAATTTTGATAACTGTTGTAACAAATAATTTGATTTAAATGAAGAATGAAAAAACAGATTTCTGGCTTTTAAATAAAAAAAGCTTTCATAAAACGGTGAAAGTTATCATTCGATAAAACAACTAGAACTAGGAATTTAATACACTTACGGTCCGTAACAATTGCATACCCTAACATATTGTTTTTTCTTAAACTAACTGTTTTGGAAGGTGTCTATCAAAAGAATTATGCATTGGGTGACAAGGTTAGAGTGAGAGTTTCTGGGAATAAGGGGTCTTTTCACTTTTTTTTAAGGTAACGGGACTTTTTGGGATAGTTCTTTATGCATTTATTATAAAACGCGGGGAGAGTACGATAACTTGGCCGCCAAGATTTGATAACGGGGTTTTATAGAGGGGTTAAATACAAGCATTTATTACTATGGGAGGGGGTGTCTATCTCACCCCGTTTAGAAGGTAGGGGCAATTTTCGAAAAAAAAAAATAAAAAACAACGGTAACACCTACAATAAAGAACTATACCGGGTTCGAAAGCCAGAACTCTGTTCTTTAATTTTCAATTTAAATTTTTTTATTCATGTCAATAATTTTCAAAAAAAAATTGCATTCAAACTCAAAATTTTGATAAAAAAAATGTTTAAAAAAGTTTAGACCATTTTTTTCCAAATTGTGAAATTAAATGCCAAATTGGCTTTGCATGTTCGATGCTCATATTAATTCTGAATTAAACGCAAGAAACCAAATAATTTTATATCTTTTAGGTTTTGAGAAAATTGAAAATTACTAAAACTACTTTCTTATGAGGTTTTTGTTTTTTGGTATTTACGGTGATCTCGCTTTGAGGATTGATGTCATCTTTGTTATTAAAGTACAGCAATTCATTTAGTGCGTTATCCAGAATGCACCACGAGGAGGTAGAATTGCATTGCCAAGCGAAGCGGGCCACCCAGGTACTGTTAATAACAAAAACGACGACTGGACATACCCTTAGCGGAGCAACGAAGTTGCGTGAGCGCGGTGTGCCGGCTGTGTGAAGTTGGCACCCCACTTGTGAAATTTTTTGTCGAAATTTATGCAGTTCGTTTGCCCATCGTTAGCCCACGTTTGCCAACCAAAAATTTTCGTTTGCCCACCCTTGGTTTCGGAAATAATCAAAATTTAAAATTTTGGTTGAAAGACAAAAAAAAAGATGTAAAAATCGTTTTTTTTAATGCAGTTCGTTTGCCCATCGTTAGCCCACCAAAAATTTTCGTTTGCCCACCTTCCATTTTAAAAATATTGACAAAATAAAATTTTAAATTTCCTGAAGCTGGCACCCCACTTGTGAAATTTTTTATCGAAATTGATGCAGTTCGTTTGCCCATCATTAGCCCACCAAAAATTTTCGTTTGTCCACCCTTCAAAAAAAAAATAAAAAATAAAATAGTTTTTTTTTGGTTGAGATTGAATTAAAAAAAAAATTCAAAACGTCAAACTAAAAATTTTCGTTTGCCCACCCTTAGTTTCGGAAATAATCAAAATTTAAAATTTTGGTTGAAAGACAAAAAAAAAAAAAAGATGTAAAAATCGATTTTTTTATGCAGTTTGTTTGCCCATCGTTAGCCAACGTTTGCCCACCAAAAATTTTCGTTTGCCCACCTTCCATTTTAAAAATATTGACAAAATAAAATTTTAAATTTCCTGAAGCTGGCACCCCACTTCTGAAATTTTTTATCGAAATTGATGCAGTTCGTTTGCCCATCGTTAGCCCACGTTTGTCCACCAAAAATTTTCGTTTGCCCACCCTTCAAAAAAAAAAATAAAAAATAAAATATTTTTTTTTGGTTGAAAGAGATTGAATTAAAAAAAAATGCAAAACGTCAAACTAAAAATATTTGTTTGCCCACCCTTAGTTTCGGAAATAATCAAAATTTAAAATTTTGGTTGAAAGACAAAAAAAAAAGATGTAAAAATCGATTTTTTTTATGCAGTTTGTTTGCCCATTGTTAGCCCACGTTTGCCCACCAAAAATTTTCGTTTGCCTACCCTTGGTTTTCCAAATAATCAAAATTAAAAATGTTGGTTTAAAGACAAAAAAAAATTTAAAATACACTAGGACACGTTGACAATCAAAAATTATAGTTTGCCTCTATCACCACCCTCCATCTAGAAAATGTTGAGAAAATTAAATTTTGAATTTTGTTAAGGTTGCTCCTTATTGTGAAAGTCTTAAGTCAAACTAAATAATATACCTATACTTGATATGCATCCTAAGAAAAAAAAATCAATTGAAATTATTAAATTCCTAAAATTTTTGAAGTACCACATTGCACATCTATATCTAATATTAGGTACCTTCATCCAATTTTTTTTTGTAGACCTCTGTTTTCCCATACGAAAATTATGTCTTATTGGTGGGCAAACGTGGGCTAACGATGGGCAAACCAACTGCATACAAAAATCGATTTTTACATCTTTTTTTTTTTTTGTCTTTCAACCAAAATTTTAAATTTTGATTATTTCCGAAACCAAGGGTGGGCAAACGAAAATTTTGGGTGGGCAAACGTGTGCTAACGATGGGCAAACAAACTGCATAAAAAAATCGATTTTTACATTTTTTTTTTTATGTCTTTCAACCAAAATTTTAAATTTTGATTATTTCCGAAACTAAGGGTGGGCAAACGAAAATGTTTGGTGGGCAAACGTGGGCTAACGATGGGCAAACGAACTGCATCAATTTCGATAAAAAATTTCACAAGTGGGGTGCCAGCTTCAGGAAATTTAAAATTTTATTTTGTCAATATTTTCAAAATGGAAAGCTAACGAACTGCATAAATTTCGATAAAAAATTTCCCAAGTGGGGTGCCAACTTCACACAGCCCGGTGTGCCCCCGAAAAAGGAGGAGAAAATCAAAAGATCCCGCGAAGCGGGCCACCCAGGTCAAATATATTACAAATGTTATTGACACAGGCGCCTGCCTGACAAATATACATACCCTTAGCGGAGCAGCGAAGCTGCGTGAGCACGGTGTGCCCCCGAAAAAAGAGGAGAAAATCAAAAGATCCCGCGAAGCGTGCCACCCAGGTCAAATTTATTACAAATGTTATTGACACAGGCGCCTGCCTGACAAATATACATACCCTTAGCGGAGCAGCGAAGCTGCGTGAGCGCGGTGTGCCCCCGAAAAAGGAGGAGAAAATCAAAAGATCCCGCGAAGCGTGCCACCCAGGTCAAATTAATAATAATAATAATGATGTTTATTAGTTCGTTGAACTTTTAACAAATTTTTTTACAATTTTTCATTTCATATTTTACATTTTTGTGACTTTCTTACAAATTTAACAAATTTTAATTTACATAAATGTGCATTTAACTTGTATTTTTATATTTATTGGATTCTATTGGATTTTTTCAAAGTAAGAAATTAGTGTTTAAAAGATCTTTTAGTTTCCGTTTAAAAGGTAGTAATCTTGTTTCACTTTTTAAATCATGTGGGAGGTTGTTGAAGTAATTTAGTCCTGCATACATCAATGAATTTAGGGTACTGGTTCTGTGCCAGCGGCCTGGTCTGATGTCCTGATTGTTTCTTAAGTAGTACGGTTGTACTTCGTAAACTCTGGTAATATTGTCTTCTAGATATGACGGCAGCATTCCGTTTTTCATTTTGAAAATAAATAACATCGCATTGTAGGTTATATTCTGCTCAACATTCATCCACTGTAATGCTCCCAGCATTTGTCGTATTGGCGTATATCGGTTACACTTAAGAATGGATCTCATTGCTTTGTTTTGTAGTAGTTACATACGTTGTTTTATTTGGCTTTGGCATCCAAACAAGATTGTCGAACAATACAAAAAATGTGGAAGTACTATGACATTGTACAACAAAATCGCGTTTCCCATATTTAAAACAGGTCTTATTCGTTTAAGAAAAACAATTTTTTTTGATATTTAAGCACAGATGAATTTTGCATGGTCTTTGAAGTTAAGTTCAGAGTCTATTATCACTCCTAAGTACTTAATGTTTTCAACACATTCAATTTGGCAGCCATCAATAAGTACTGAAATAGGATCACGTATTTTTAGTTTCATGCATTTTGTTTTGTTAATATTAAGACTCAGTTTGTTTGCTTTTAGCCACATATTTATATTTTCTAGGTATTTATTTATTTTTATACACATATCTTTAGTATCATTCCCCGAAATGTATATTAGCGTGTCATCAGTAAATAATACAAGTTTACAGTATTCTAAAACATTTTGTATATCATTTATATACAACAGGAACAAGACAACACCCAATACAGCTCCCTGCGGGACACCCAATTCGACTCCAACAGATTCTGATAGCGTGTCTCCAAATTAAGTTCTCTGACTTCTTCCACTCAAGTAAGAATGAAACCATTTTAACTCCGTGCCCATGATTCCGTACAATTTCAATTTTGTTATTAGTATTTGTCGATCTATAGTTTCGAAAGCCCGTTTAAAGTCGAGAAACACTGCTATGATTCCTTTGCCGTCATCTATGCTTTTTCTCCAATCGTATACAAGATAGTTAATTGTTGTTTCACATGAATGGTTACTTCGAAAACCTGATTGTGCCTCTAATAATATGTTATGGTTTTCAATGTATTCAGTAAGCTGTTCACTAACTATGCGTTCTAACACTTTTTCAAAACTAGGTAACATGTTGATTGGGCGAAAGTTTTCACCGTTAATAGTGCCTTTTACTTTTTCTACTGGTATAACTGTAGATTCCTTCCAACCATTTGGAAAAATTCCTTGATAAAGTGAAGCATTTATTATTTTCATGAGCACTGGTCCTAAAACTTCAATTGAGTTATAAATTATGTCTTTATTTATCCCATATATGTCTTTTTTGTTATTGCACTCTTTTATTACATCACAGATTGTTCGTTCATCACAGAATTTAAACTTAAATCTAGTAGCTATGCTTATCACAGGAGGTTCATATTGCACAAAAGGAATAGGAATATTACGATATGAGTAGTGAATAGACGTGCTTTTGAGTCGGGCTATCTGTTTTTGCTTCCTTCACCTAAACTACCTCGCGAAAGTGCTAAAACAAGTCTTTGTTACGTTGCCATTACTGGATTGCATCATATAAAAATATTGTTTTTTTTTCTGAAAATCGTGCTACCGTCCCTAATAATAGAAATAAATATTTCTTTTTTGATTCATTTTGATTAAACTATGTCCCAAATACAAAAACGTGCCGTGAACCGTAAAACCAATACTAAGACGGGTTCACCAACTGTCTCTTGCTCACCGGACGGTAAAAAACTCGAATTTTCTCCCGCTGCACAGTCAACCGGTTCGAATGCAATGAAAGAAAAAGAGTGCAAAACAATGGATGATATGTTTAAAACGCAAAGTGATTATATTATCAAGTTATTAAAACAACAAATCATCGATTCAGAAGAAAGAATCAATAATAATATTGATAATAAAATAAAATGTTTGCAAAAAACTGTCAATGAAGCTACAGCCAAAGTAAATGAACTCGAATCAGCTCTTTTAATAACAAAAAACGATATTGTATCTCTAAACTCGGAAATATCTTTACTTAAAAATGCTTTCGTTCAAGTAAACAAAACAAACGTCACAACACAATCAGAACTCAGTGTACTTAAAAAAACAATTAATATTCAAGAAAACCGAATGGTAGCTAGCGATGCTCTTCTCTTTGGAATCCCACATTCACCAGACGAGGATTTAACAAACGTTTTCAATGTCATGTGTCAAACCATAAAAATCAAACCACCTACTTTGCGAAATATTTTCCGTATTCACACCCGCACACGAAATGAAGTCAAAGACACGCCGATTGTTATTAAATTTTGTTCACCCTTTGACCGAAATTATGTCTTAAAATCCATAACAATATTCCGTAAAGAACATAACAAAGAGCTATGCCTGCAACACTTTGGAATGGACTCCACAAAATTTGTTTATTTACGCGAAAGTCTCACAAAGCACAACAACGAAATTTTGCAGCACGCACTTGCTATGAGGAAAAGTAAACAAATATCATCTGCTTATACAGGGTGCGCCAGAGAAACTTACTTATTTGAAAAAATTCCCGCGCGGTGAGTTGGGAGGGTAGAGGGGCAAGAGGGGGCGCATCTGGAGGGGGAAGTTCCCAAGTTTGTTTCTCCCTCCAGTCAGTTGCCATCATGCTCTGGTCTAGAGAGCAGCGGGCCTTCGCAGTTGAGAGCTTCTTTTCTAACGGTCGGTCACTTGTTGCTACGCAACGTGCCTTCCGCGCACGCTCTCCAGATTTGACTCCATGCGATTTCTTTTTATGGGGTTATTTGAAATCCCTGGTTTATGTCGATCGACCACGGACCATAGCACACCTCAAGAACAACATTCGCGACGCCATTGCCAACATACCGATTGATATGCTGCGAAGAGTGGATACGAATTTCAAAAATCGACTTCATCAGTGTATGCGCAATGGGGGTCGCCATTTATCCGATGTCATTTTTAAGACTGTATAAAAAAAAAATTGGGATATTGTATTCTCAAATTAAAAAAAAATTTAAAACAATAACTGAAGTACTTTTTTTTTATTGACCTTTTAAATAAGTAAGTTTCTCTGGCGCACCCTGTACATCTCGTGGCTTAGTACCTACATGTGAAACGTCATTCCAATGACACTGCATTACCGATCAACAGTATGGAAGAACTAAACAGAATTGCCAGCACAGTATCTTAGTATTGTAAAATAAAATTATTCAAACCGCTTTACTTCTTAAATTAAATTTTCCTTTTTTTCCACACTTTTTTGTCTTTTTCTCATTTCTTCTTTCTCGTAAAGTTATTTTTATAGTCTTTCTTCATTTTTCTCCTTTTACTCATTAATTTTTCCTCTTTTGTAAGCTATTTATTTCTCTTTTTCATATAAAAATTTTACATAATGTTCATAAAGTTATTTTTATAGTCTTTCTTCATTTTTCTCCTTTTACTCATTAATTTTTCCTCTTTTGTAAGCTATTTATTTCTCTTTTTCATATAAAAATTTTACATAATGTTCAGTAACTTGCGTGCAATGGTGCAGGTATTGAGTGTACAAGGAACTGGCATCCGAATTTGTCACCTAAATACCCAAAGCTTGTTGCCGAAAATCGATGAATTCCGTGTAACGTTTGAAAATTCAATGGTTGATGTAATATGTTTATCCGAAACCTGGCTATCTTCCGCTCATAATAATTTAACATGCACATTGAGCGGGTATAATATGTTTAGATTCGATAGGAAGCGCGGTAGAGGTGGTGGTGTTGCAATTTATATTAAAAAAGGCATAAAATGCATAAAGAAATTCTCATCTGAGGATGAAAGTGAAATTGAGTTTGTTTTCCTTGAATTGTCTAACCACTTAGAAAAACTACTTATTGGGACTGTTTACAGGCCTAATCGTAATACTTGCATATCTTCCTTTGTTACTACCATTGAGCAAATATTATTAGCATACCCAAAAACTGTTATGTGTGGTGATTTTAATTGTAATTTGTTGCGTGATAACAATCTAGTCGATGAATTTCTAGCACTGAACCTTAGTCCAGTAAACATAAATACTCCTACACATTTCTCAAACCATGATCCCACACTACTTGATCTTTTTCTCGTCAGCAATAAGAATAGTGTTATAACATATGAGCAGCTCTCAGCACCGGCCTTCTCAAAACATGATTTGATATTTTTAATATACGACTTCAATGTTGTAAGCTCAGCTGAATCTTTTGAATACAGAGATTTCAAAAACATAAACTACCTTTTACTAGAACAAGATGTGCAAAATACATACTGGAGGAATTTATTCTTTATCCCATCTGCCGATGAACAGGTTCAGTTCCTGAACAATAATATCCTTGCTCTCTACGAAAGACATGTTCCTCTCAAAACAAAAATGTGTGTCCCATATGATAAGCCTTGGTTTACTAACGTCATTCGTAATTTAATAGCACAGCGGGACCTAGCCTATACCAGATGGAAAAGATTTCGACTCGACGAAATATATGAAGCTTTTCGAGTACTCCGTAACAAAACAGTTCTTGAAATTCGTAAAGCCAAAGCCAAACTGTATTCAAAGAAATTCAATTCAAACTTAAGTAATAAACACATTTGGAATAATTTAAAAAATATGGGAATCAGTAAAACTATATCTAGACCTACTGAAAACATAGATGTTAACCTGCTTAATCAAAAGTTTGTTGTTTCTCAATCAACTACAACTTCCGATTCACCATCACAATTTAACAGCGATGAAAATGAGAACTTTTTTTCTTTCTATAATATCACAGATGAGGATGTGGTGGAAGGGATTCTCTCCATTAAATCTAAAGCTGTCGGACTCGATCGTATCCACCCTTCTTTCCTAAACCTACTTTTACCTTTTATTCTTCCGTTCCTAACCCATATTTTCAACACAATCCTAACAACCGGAGAATATCCATTGCAGTGGAAAATTGCAAAGGTTATCCCTGTTCCAAAGACTGCTAGATCTGATGATTTTAGACCAATTTCAATTTTGGCATTCTTGTCCAAGGTTTTTGAAAGAATTATGCAAAAGCAAATTAGCGCTTTTCTCGAGCGTGAAAATCTTCTCACTTCTAAACAATCTGGTTTTCGAAAAAAAAAAATAACTGCGTTACTGCCCTTATAACTGTTTCTGAAAGAATATGATGAGGATCAAGTTACGTTTTTAGTCCTCCTTGACTTCTCTAAGGCGTTCGATATGGTTAATCACTCCAAATTGTGTAGGAAACTATCTCAACTATACAAATTTTCCTCTACTGCAGTAAAACTGATTTCTTCATATCTAACAGGTCGACAACAAGCGGTTGAGATAAACAATGTCTTATCTGATAATTTACCTACTGTCAGCGGAGTTCCACAGGGTTCAATTTTAGGTCCGCTTCTTTTCTCCCTATACATAAACTAACTTCCTTCTGTAATTCAACACTGTTCCATTCGCATGTATGCCGTGCCGATGATGTCCAAGTTTTTCGAAGTTGTCCTCTGGGTTTAATTGAACATTGCACAGCCCTAGTAAATGAAGATCTGGAAAGAATTTCGAACTGGTCACGTGACTTAGACCTTATCCTTAATCCCAAGAAATCTAAGTGCTTGGTCATATCAAAGAACTGTTTGGACCTTTCTTACTTCCCCCCTATCACTTTAACCGATTCCCCAGTAGAATTTGCAGAGTCCGCAAAAAACCTAGGTGTTATTTTTAATCGAAGTCTGACTTGGAATGATCATGTCAACCATATAGTTAGTGAAACGTATGGTGTTTTACGTTCCTTGTGGTCATCACAACACCTTACTCCAACTAAAATTCGCCTATTGCTTGCCAAAACTTTAGTTCTTCCGCTGCTAACCTATGGTTGCGAAATGTTTGCAAAATTAGATTTCGTTAGCAGAAGGAAAATGAACGTTGCATTTACCAGCACCGTGAGGTACGTACATGGTCTACGCCGCTACGACAGGATATCCCACCTTGCACCAACGCTGCTTAGGATGACATTCGATAATTTGCTCAACTTTCGTGCTATGGTTTTGTTTTCGGATATTCTTATTACCAATCAACCTGTCGATCTCTTTAATGAACTGCAATTTTTCAATTCAAATAGAAATAACCTCTTAGTTCTCCCTCGATTTAATTGCTTAACATCCAAACGTCAGTTTTTTGTTAACTCAATTCTCACTTGGAATGAATTACCTAGACATATAAGACAAATAAATAGCACCTCAAAAATCAAAAAAGAACTAACAAACTATTTTGAAAATAATTATTATACCTAATCAATGATATTGTTAAGTATTTTTGTTTTAGAATGAATTGTTTTCTGAATTTTTCTTATCTTTCTCAAAATGTTTTTATATTTTTATTTACATACAATCTTAAAAGCTCTCATATAAACTCAATTAATGTACTTTCACTATATTATAAGATATTTTATCTTGCAGTGTAAGTTATCTCTTAATTAAATAAATGAAAAAATGAAATAAATGAAATGTTTGGTTTATATCACAGACACTATCTACAAAGTATTTATTAAACTTATTAGCAATTTCAACTCTCTTATTAGCAATTTCAACTCTCTGGTCTCTGATTTTATCATTTCCGAATTTTATAATCGGATATACTTTTTTAACATCATCTTTCAATACAAGTGATTTTAACATTTTCCAAATTCCTTTTTGGTCACTTGCTCTGCTTTCAATTTGTCCCGAAATGTAACTGTTTTTGGCATTTTTGATTTCATCCTTATACGTTTTGCATAAATGTTTGTATCTCGTCCAACTGTCTTCAGTATTACTCAATGTTGCAATTCTGTACGCTCTATTTTTTTCCGTTTTTAAATTATGAAGTTCAGCTGTAAACCATTTAGAATCCCCTTCTATTCTTATAGATTTTTCAACTGTCAATGCATCAATACAGAACTTCATTTTAATATCAAAGCTTCTAAATAGTTCTTCGCTATCATTGATGAAAAACAAGTTGGAAAATCCGACTTGTTCTAGAACTCTGTCGAATGTTTCTTTTGAATATTTGAATATTCTGCACTTAAGTTCACTGGGTTTTAAAGCTTTGTTGTTTATTTCAATTTTGATTGTTTCATGCTCCGAAATTTTGTTATCACGGTCAATTTTCACATCTATTCTATTACATACTATTTTTTCGGATAAAACATAGTCGATTAGAGTTTTTGAAGTTTCTGTTATTCTCGTTGGTTCTTTGACTAACTGGCATAGGCCTTGGTCTGTAAAAGTGTCTTCCATTTTTGCTTTAATATTATTTTCAACCAAGAAGTCTATATTGAAGTCTCCGATGATAATACAGTTCTTATCTCTCTCAAAACACTGCGAGTACCAATTAAGATATGATTCTAAAAATTCATTAACGGTTGAACTTGGTGACCTGTAAACTACCCCAAAGGACCAATTTTCGTTTTGTATATTTACTTTTACTTTTAAGAACCATGCAACATAATCAAGTTTACTTACATTTTTTATTGAGTATTCTATGCCATTTTTAATGTACATACTCACTCCTCCGGTGTGTCTTGAAATGGATTTACAGGTGATGTGCGTGTAGGAGTTAATTTTTGTTTCACAGTCTTCTATCTCTTCTGTAATTCGAGTTTCAGAAAGCACTAGAATTTCAGGGGCACACTGATTGATTAATAATTCCACTTCATTCTTATTTGCTATCAGACTTTGGACATTTAAATAATAGATAAGGGTTTTCTTTTTTTTAAATTTATCTAATTGCTACCACTGTTTTTTTTTTTTCTACACTTATTTTTCTTTTATATACCTCACAATCATTGTCAAATGCATGGTGATTTACGTTAAAATTTAATTTGAGATCATTGTTAACTTTAACACAGTAAACACATTTCAATACTTCTGTCTGACATTCCGATCCAATATGTGAACCTGCACATTTATAACACACCTTGTTTTCGCTCGTGCACTTTTCACTAGTGTGGTTGAACCCTAAGCACTTATAACATCTTCTTACATACAGACCATCTTTAACTGCACATTGATCCCATCCAACACTAACTCTTCCGATTTGCATAACTTTGTTGTAGCTTTCAACATCCAATTCTATAACTGCAGTGTAAGAATCCTGCCCTCTAAATTTAAATTTATTCTTCCACTGAATTTTTACTTTCATCTGTGAACACTTTAAATTATCATTTTGTTCTTTAAGACACTTTATAACATCACTGTTTGACATCTGCTCAGACAAATTGAGAATTTTCATTCTAGGCTTTCTGTGCTCTAACACATTCACATTATATTCACTTCCCAGATTCACTTCTATGTTGTCTTTAAGCTTTTCCACTGACTGCTCATTATTACACGCCACTATTACAGCTCCACTGCTTAGTTTTTTTATTCCAGAAACCTGGACACCACAATTTGACGGATTTACTTTTGATTTGATTTCACTTTTAGTTAAATCTGCACTTTGATTATTTTTTGGTTCTATCATAACCGATGAACTTTTTTTTAAAGCATTTGCATATGTATTTTTCTCACTCAAACTACTACCAATAGCTTTTTTGATTTCAGAAATTACTGTTTTTTCGTTTGGCACAGCACTGTTATCACTTTTTTCCACTAACTTTTTAATTTTGACTCCAAGATCATTTAAATTATCTTTTATTTCTTTCATATCAACTCCAATTGAGGTCTGCACTGATATAAATTTCTCTCGACAAGTATCGCACAAAATTATTAAATATTTTGTTTTTGTTATTGCCGCTGCATCATATCCCGCAAGTCCAATACATTTAGTATGAAATGCACTCCGACAACCACCTTGACACAACACCGTCTCTGTTTGTCTACTTGCTTTCGTACATACAAGGCACTTCATGATCACCACCACAACACACGCTTGTATTGGCAACGGCACAAGATTTAAGCTTCGCGATTTTTAACTCAATGTTCGTATTATTTTTTCACAATTATTTCTTTAATAAAACAAAATATTCATGAAATATTTATACAATTCTGAAACCGCTTCCGTTTAATTATGTTTTAAAAAACAAATAAACAATCGCGGCTGCCTTCTTCACCACTTTGGTCTTAAAATTTGAAGAGCAGTCTTTAAACACGTCTCAAACTAACGATCTAAAATACAAATACAAATGTTATTGACACAGGCGCCTGCGTGACAAATATACATACCCTTAGCGGAGCTGCGTGAGCGCGGTGTGCCCCCGAAAAAGGAGTAGAAAATCAAAAGATCCCGCGAAGCGGGCCACCCAGGTCAAATTTATTACAAATGTTATTGACACAGGCGCCTGCCTGACAAATATACATACCTCTAGCGGAGCAGCGAAGCTGCGTGAGTGCGGTGTGCCCCCGAAAAAGGAGGAGAAAATCAAAAGATCCCGCGAAGCGGGCCACCCAGGTCAAATTTACTACAAATGTTATTGACACAGGCGCCTGCCTGACAAATATACATACCCCTAGCGGAGCAGCGAAGCTGCGTGAGCGCGGCGTGCCCCCGAAAAAGGAGGAGAAAATCAAAAGATCCTGCGAAGCGGGCCACCCAGGTCAAATTTATTACAAATGTTATTGACACAGGCGCCTGCCTGACAAATATACATACCCTTAGCGGAGCAGCGAAGCTGCGTGAGCGCGGTGTGCCCCCGAAAAAGGAGGAGAAAATCAAAAGATCCCGCGAAGCGCGCCACCCAGGTCAAATTAATTACAAATGTTATTGACACAGGCGCCTGCCTGACAAATATACATACTCTTAGCGGAGCAGCGAAGCTGCGTGAGCGCGGTGTGCCCCCGAAAAAGGAGGAGAAAATCAAAAGATCCCGCGAAGCGGGCCACCCAGGTGCAATTGATTACAAATACTATTGACACAGGCGCCTGCCTGACATATAAACATACCCTTAAAAAGGGGGTTAAAATCCCTAGATCCTGTGAAATGGGCCACCCAGGTACTGTTGATACCATAAACTGTTTGAGTTCGTCTGCCTGACGTCTGGAATGTGTGTTAGCACTGTATGGTAAGCAAGTTTACTCAAATACCAAAACTAATACAACTTGATTACAAAAGTAGTTTTGGAAATTTTCAATTTTCTCAGTAACTAGAAGACATAAAAAGATTCGGTTTTTTGCATTCGATTAAGAATTGATATAGGCACTGATGACAGAAAGCCAGTTTAGCACTTTATTTTACAATTTTGAAAGAAATCGGTGTAAACTTTTTTTTTTATTTTTTTTTTATCAAAATTTTGAGTTTGCATAAAAATAATTTTAAAACGATTGACATTTAGAATTTCGTTTTAATTTAAAATTAAAGAACAGATTTCTGGCTTTCAAAACCAGTGTAAAACTTCATTGTAGGTAAAGCCATTCTTTTTTAAGATTTTGATTTCCATTTTAAGTCATTTTTTCGAAAATCGCCCCTACCTTCTAAACGGGGTGAGATGGACCCCCCCTCCCGTAGTAAAAAATGCTTGTATTTTACCCCTCTATAAAAAACCGTTATCAATTCTTGGCGGCCAAGTTATCGTACTCGTGCCTAAAACGCTTTTTGTGTGTTACATTAGAATAGCCTCAACTATCTTTCTAACTTATTGTAAGCGAAAGTTTAGCAGCTCGATCATTATAAAGCTATCGGGAGTGATAATTGGTTAGTTTAAATGGGTAGACAACATTTTTAAAGGCAACGGAAAGTTTTATCAAAATCGTAGGATTTTTTCACTAAAAATCGTATGGCAGGTACCGTTAGTTTTAAAGCTAGAATGCTAATTCCAAAAACTCCTCTGTAGGAAGTCATAATACTGCTATCTACTAAGTTTGAAGCAAATCGGTCCAGCCGTTTAGGCTGTAGGTGCCGATATAGACGGACAGACAGACAGACAGACAGACAGACAGACAGACAGACAGAATTGTCGGACCCACTTTTTTAGGCTTCTCTATCATAGTAATGTTGTTTGATTGCCCAAAAAAATTTTTTTTACGAATGCATAACTTGCCTTAGGCCGCGTTTCCATTTGCAAGTGAACTCGCGGAAGTCTTGCAGTCGCGTTTACATTGTCATGTGAATTCTTGCAATTTCTTCTGCAATAAATGTCTTGTAAGAAGTTCGCGCATCATACTGTCGCAATTTATTGCAGATGTATTTACACCAAGAGAGCAATTAATGTCGCAAGAAATCTGGTTATTTACTTAAAATTGTGAAGTCAGTCATGGCGAGAAGACGTCAACGATTAGCAGCTGCGATGATAATTTTATTATTAAAAAGAAAAAAATTAACTTGGGTTCGAGATTGGATTTGAGAAGACGGGAAGCTGGTGCCTTCTATAATTTATTAAACGAATTAAATATAGAAGATGCTCAGCAATACTTTAATTTCACTCGCATGACCACGCAAAGAATACGTGAAGCATTCAGGGAGTATTTTATTTCTCTGCAAGTTGAAGTACCTTGGCAATATCAGCATATTTAATTAATTTAAAAATGATGTGTATAAATGTATGGTTAATAAAAAGAAATCAATACAAATCAGTCTTTTAATTTAAAAATGATAAATAAATACTTGTTTACATACCAATGTATCCGTACAAGGTGCTCTGCCAACGTATAAGAAGTTAAGGGCCTCGTAAAGATCATCCTGGCCACTTCCACTTTTCTTTATTTTTTTTTATTTCGCCACTGTCTCCTTAAGTTGTGAAGTTTCCGAGAAACTTCATTCTCATTCGTGTGAAACTCTTCCGCGATCTTATTAAGAACAGAATTTTTTTTAATTCGGCCCTTGTAATTTTCGTCTCGGTTATTCCATAAACATGGGTTACACTCGTAAACTTCAATTAAACGCATAACTTCTTTGCGAGGCCATTCACGACCTTTTATTTTACTCATTTTGTATAAAGCAAGGACGTCAACCAGCCACTTGCGCGAGATATACGAAACTGTTTCGATAAGCTGCAAGAACTGTCGCCACTCGATGCAAAAGTGTTTAAATTAGCAATTAATTGCACTTGCAAATACTCGCAAGAATTTATGAAAGTACTGTCGCGATAGAACTTGCTTGGTAGTTTCCACTTGCAATTCACTGTCGGACAGACTGTCGGACATTTATTGCAGAAATTTTCTTGCAAATGGAAACCCGGCCTTATAGTACCTATAATCGCTAGTAAAAATAATGGTGCAATACTATAAAAACAACAATTTTTCATTTCAATTTTACATTTGGATTTTTTTCTGTGTGAGATGTGCTATCGGCTCACGATTTCACCAATTGCAGTGTTTTACTTTTTATCCATTCACATTCAACAATATTTCCAATCACAAATGGAAATAAAGACGCTTCGACCTTATTACGCACGACCTTGTTGCAAGGCTCCTACTAATTGTTCTTTCATAAATATTGTTTAATATATGCAATATTTTTGAATTAAGTATAATTAAATTATTTATAGTTATTGTTATATTTTTAGTCTAGGTTCGAAAAATAAAAATTATTTTCTTTTACTTTTAAATCACCACTTTTATCTCTATAAATTTAACGCACTTTTATTTAGATTGAAACTCTTATTTCTTTATTTATCTAAGCACCACTAATTATACACATATTATATTTACTGGTATAAAACAGTCTCAAATGATCATCATTCACCTTGCCTCTTACACCTCTTTGAACAAAACGACATCATTGATTCTGGTGACAAATTTGTAAGGGTCTTTCCAATTTTGCTGGAGCTTCGGTGACAGTCGCTTTTTCCAATAAGGATTGTATAACCACACAAGATCTCCCAGTTGAAAACATTTCGTCGCTGCATGCGCATCATAAATTGTTTTCGTCCGATCACTCACATCCCTGATCTTTGTTCTGGTCTTTTTATGAATGCGCGTGAGCTTCTTTGAGATCGTCCCTTTTTTTTTTTTTTTTTTTTTTTATAATGCGCTCGCACTCAAAGGGTTATTAATACCTTTATAATGAAATAACATGTGCGAGCGAGGAAAGAGAAGGAATAGAAAGATAGGAAAGAAAGGTGGTACAGTGGTTTGAGATTTTAGGTGATAATTATCTCATGGAAATTCCACGGTTGAAACTTGGGAAATAAATAAAAATTGCTGCCCAGACTGGGTTTGAACTCCAAGCTCTCGGGTTGAGCAACCAAGCACTACATCCACTGTAAAAAATGTATATATTTATTTTTCTGTTATACGTATAAAAGAAAAATAAGCCTATGCCAACCGCGTATCCCTTTAGCTTGAGAGAAATCCTCCGACTGATGATATGAGCCCGGAAGACCAATGGCAGCTATGTCAACAAGCCATTAGAAGGGCTGCGTCAAAAGTATTGGACTTCCCGCAGCCTCCCGCCAGAAACCCCCGGTTCGCCTACGACGCAGGCATACGAGTCGTGGCTCCAGAGAGATACTAGAGCGTCCAGAAATCTCTCCGTTGAACGGAGAAAGGGTAAGAGAAGTAACTGTAGAGGAGTGCAATTACCAGAGAACAACATTCCAGAGCAACTCCCGTGATGGACCTCTTCGATGCTGGAACTGCAACAAGACCGGACATCTCCAGCGCCAGTGTCGTATGCCATTAAGAAGAGGAGTTTGTCGACATTGTGGCAGCAGGAAGAACAGCCAAGAAGAGACTCATAAGACCCCTGCTGCAACTGTTTCCCATCCAGGAAACGAGAAAGAACCAACTTCACGGCACAGAATCTGGTTCCGGGTATCGATGGCCCCAGAACTACGATCCAGGTCTCGCAGACTAAACGAGACAATGAAAGTCTGACAGTGGAAGCAGCTATAAGCGACAAGGAATATGTGGCAACTATCGATACCGGTGCCACCGCCTCCATTGTAAGAAGAGACGTAGTAAAGATGATGTGGCTACACAACACCAAAAGCTTCTTTCTGAAGACGACAACAGGTGAGTCAGCTACAGTATATGGGGAAGTACAACTAGTGATTCGATTGGCAGAACTAGAGTTTTCCCATAAATTCCTAGTGGCAGATATTTGCGATGAGTGCATCATCGGAATCGACTTCATGAAAGCACATGGAGTAATTCTGGATATCGGTAACCAGGTTTCGAATTTTAGAAATGTCGAGATTCCGATGATCTATGGTAATGAAAACTCGTCAACCCTGAGAACTGTCGTCAAAGAAGATCTACGCCTGCCTTCCTCTTCAGAAGTCTTTGTTTGGACAAACGTAAAAGGCTCTTCAGGGAACCATCGATACCTTTTTGTAGAACCGGACTCTGAACAACGTTCCCAAAACTACATCGCGGGAAAAACGCTTGCCGCACCTAAGAACAACATGGTGCCTGTAAGAATAGTGAACATCAAACCTTATGAAGTCAACCTTAAAACAGGAGAAGTTATTGGACAATGTGGTCCAGTCGCAGCAATAACAAGAATCACCGATGAAGAAGTACGAAATCCTGTAGAATTCAACTCTTTAAGGTCCAGAATTCTTAAATCCTGCAAACTAAATCAACAACAACAACAGGTTGCTGGAAGCCTTATTCATGAGTTTGCTGATATTTTCGCTTCAAAGGACAAACCATACGGAAGAACACAATTGGTGCAACATCGCATCGATACTGGTGATGCAAGGCCAATCCGTCAGCCTGCAAGGCGCCTTCCACTAGCCAAACAGGCGGAGGTTACGGATATGATCTCGACGATGCAGAAAGAAGGTTTGATCGAGAATTCCAAAAGCCCTTGGGCATCACCAGTGGTCCTAGTCAAAAAGAAGGATGGAAGCACCCGGTTCTGCGTGGATTACCGAAGGCTGAACGATGTCACAAAGAAAGACAGCTACCCTCTGCCCAGGATCAGCGACACTCTGGATGCAATGGCAGGAGCTCAATGGTTTTCAACTTTGGATCTGAAAAGTGGGTCCTGGCAGGTGGAAATTCACCCAGAAGATCGGGAGAAAACCGCATTTTCGGCAGGTAATGGTCTATGGCAATTCAAAGTTATGCCCTTTGGCCTGTGCAACGCTCCGGCAACATTTGAGTGTTTGATGGAATGCGTTTTACAAGGGCTTACTTGGAAGACATGCCTGGTTTACTTGGATGATGTCATCGTTTTTGGGAAAACATTTGACGAACACTGCCGGAACTTGAGAGACGTTTTCCGGAGGCTTCGAGAAGCTCATCTTAGGTTGAATCCAGACAAATGCACCTTTTTCAAGACGGAAGTGAAATATTTAGGGCATATTGTCTCGTCTCAAGGGGTTCAAACCGATCAAGAGAAAGTGGAAGCTGTGAAGAACTAGCCAACTCCACAAGATAAACATCAGCTGAGAAGTTTCCTTGGGTTAGCCACATATTACAGGCGATTCGTGAAAGACTTTGCTGGAGTTGCGAAAAGCCTTCACCAACTCACAGAGAAAGGAAAACCGTTCAAATGGTCAGGTGAGGGCGAGAAAAGCTTCCAGGAACTAAAAACACGCCTCTGTAACGCTCCAGTTCTGGCATATGCTACTCCTGGGAAACAGTTCATCATCGATGCAGACGCAAGCAACGTTGGAATTGGCGCTGTTTTGTCCCAAATTCAGATGGCTAAGAAAAGGTAGTAGCATGTTACAGCAAAGTGCTCTCGAAAACAGAAAGGAACTATTGTGTGACCAGGAGGGAACTTCTAGCACTGGTACTAGCTACAAAACATTTTCATAAGTACATCTATGGGCAGAAATTTCTCCTAAGAACAGACCATGGAGCGCTAAGGTGGCTTTTGAACTTTAAAAATCCCGAAGGACAAGTAGCAAGGTGGATTGAGAGGTTGCAGACATACCACTATGATATTCAACATCGAAAAGGAAAACTACACTCCAACGCAGATGCATTATCCCGACGACCATGTAAATCGAACTGCAAGCATTGTTCACGTTAGGAAGAAAAAGAGTCCCTAGTCATTCAACGAGTGAGAGCTGAGCCAATTGCCGGCTGGAATAACGAAGAAATCAGGAATGCTCAACAAGAAGATTCAGATATTGAACCCATTCTTGCATGGAAAGAGCACGGGGAGAAACCACAATAGGTTGACATTTCCGATAGAAGCCCGGTGCTAAAGGCCTATTGGGCTCAGTGGAACTCTCTGCATGTACATACAAGAAGGTGTACTCAAACGGAAGTGGGAATCCGCAGGTGGCAAGTCCTATATGATGCAGGTAGTTGTGCACCGTTTTAAAGTCAATGAAGTTCTCCGTGAAATGCATGATGGCACTTCTGGGGGCCATTTAGGAATCAACAAAACGCTGGAAAAGATCCGAAATCGTTTCTACTGGCTTCATGCAAGAGAAAACGTATAAAGATGGTGCATGAAATGTGACACTTGTGCTGCTACAAAAGGACCAGGCAGAAAAATTCAAAGTGCGATGCAGCAGTACAACGTTGGAGCACCCTTCGAAAGAATTGCAATGGATATTGCAGGTCATTTTCCTGAAACCAACGATGGAAACCGATATATTCTCGTGATCATGGATTACTTCAGCAAGTGGCCTGAAGCGTTTGCCATTCCAAATCAAGAAGCAAAAACGTTGTGGATCAGATTGTCTTCAATTGGATAAGTAGATTTGGTGTACCTAAAGAACTCCATTCAGACCAAGGGAGGAACTTCGAGTCCAATATCTTCCAACAGGTTTGCTCACTCCTTGGCATTCATAAGACAAGGACAACACCGCTGCATCCACAATCAGATGGAATGGTAGAACGGTAAACGGTTTAACAGAACGCTCAAAGAACACCTTTCCAAAGTAGTGGAAGACTGTCAACGAGAATGGGACCGATGCATTCCACTGTTTTTAATGAGCTATCGGAGCGCAGTACATAGCACTACAGGACATACTCCTTGGGAAATCTTGTTTGGTTTAACAATGCGGCTACCAAGTGAAGTGAAATTTGGATGCCCTCCAAATGAGCCACAAAGCCAAGAAGAATATGTGGAAGATCTCAAAAAGAGACTCATGTACATTCATGAAAGGACCAGAACAAAGATAAAGGATGCCAGTGATCGCATGAAAATACGTTACGATGTACATGCAACGACGAGAGGGTTTAAAGTGGAAGATCTTGTGTGGTTATATAACCCCCATCGGAAAAAAGGACTGTCACCGAAGCTCCAGCAAAATTGGGAAGGCCCTTACAAAGTTGTCACCAGAATCAATGATGTTGTTTACTGCATTCACAGAGGTGTTGAGGCAAGATGAAAGTTGTTCCCAGGGACCGACTATGCCGCTACTATGGCCATGAAAGTGAAATATTTGTTCGGGACGAACAATCTTAAGAAGGGGGCAATGTTATATGAATGGTTTTGTCTCTACTACAGTAAATATTGTTATGGTTTTTGTCTCTACTAGTAAATTATGCTGAATAATTCTGCTGAATGATTCTGCTGAAATAACAATGGGGAATTTGAAAGCTCTGAAAGCTTTCAAAGCATCTTGACAATTCCGAATGGTTCGAGACTTAGACTGTTCGGGAAACTTTGATCCCAGTATAAAGAGGACATTTTATTCGGAAATGGACACAGTTTCATTTTAACCGTGGTGGTAGCGAATAAATGGTGAATAATTAGTGGTGCTAAGATAAAGAAATAAATAAAGAGTTTGAACTTAGATAAAAGTGAGTTTTATTTGTAGAGATAGTAGTGATAATTTAAAAGTAAAAGAAAATAAATTTTATTTTCGAACCCAAGACTAAAAATATTACAATACATTAAAAAAAACTTGTAGATTTGACATCTAAAAGCATAATCACCGATTATGAGGTAGAACTTCAGAATGCTATAAAGGATTCACTTAATAATGGCCATTGTTGACAACATTACAGTTTATAATTAGTTGCTTTGTACCTACATCAAATCGTTTAAATTAATAAAATAAAATTGTTTTCCCACATTAGAAGTTTTTTCGTCTTTTTTTGTTAGGAGGTCATTCATATTATTAACTCTTAACTTTACGCTTTATTTCATTTTTTGATAAGAAGATATTACATCCCCAGTTAGGACTTATTTCATGTATACGTGCTAGCAATTATTGCAATCATTTTTTGGAATTTTTACATTAGGATTTATTTCATTAGGAATTATTACGTTAGGAGCTATTGCATAGACCCGTTGGAGGCTGGGCTGCAATCCATGAAATTCATCTACTTCGATTGGTTGGTTCAACAGTTTGAACGTTTGAAGAGCTTGCCTGAAACACCCTCGAATCTGTCTGTGAATACGTGTACATTTATGTTTGTGCATTTTGTGATGGCAACCATCCCTGCGTGTGCCATTTATGTTTGTGGTGTCCGGGAGAGCGTTACACTCTCAGAATAAATAGCACATCAGCTTGTAGGCAAAAATAGATACCATATAGTGAGTTGGCTATCTGTATCTTATTGGTCCGTGCTCCGTTCATCCTGAAACAAGGTTCCAGGGGGGAGGGGGCTGCCCCGGATTAATCTATAAACATTTATTTTTATATATTTTTGCTTTACATTCATTCTTATTGCTTAATTGAATTTCAATAGTTTTATTTACATTTTTTACTTGCCATTATAGGTACCTACTATAAGGCAAGTTATGCATTCGTCGAAAAAAAAAGTTTTGAGATAACAATCAAACATGACATTACGATGATAGCGAAGACGAAAAAAGATGGTTAACAAATTCTGTCCGTCTATATGTCTGTCTGTCTGTCTGTCTGTCTGTATGTATAGAGACCTACAGCTCAAACGGGTGGGCCGAATTGCTTCAAACTTGGTATATAGACTTTTTTAGGTATTGTACAGAGGGGAAATTGAAAATTTTTTTTAGCTCAATAAATAACGGTACCTGACATACAACCGTTACGTTAAAGCTTATTTTTCTCAAAAAGGGCTCTAACGATTTCTATTTAAAAAAATCAGTGTTGCTTTTTAGGTACGACCAATCACATGGCTGAACAAATTTTTTTTAAAATGGCTAAGAAAGGTACAGGACCGTTTTTTTTTACTTTCGACTAACTCGAAAACGACTCAACCGATTCTTTCGAAATTTCACACACATATAGCTTTGGCTTATTAGATTTTTTTTTAAAAATTTTAAATAAATGTATTTGCTGAATACCTATAAACTGGCGTTTTTGAACTTTTTTTAAATTTTTTTTCAAAAAGTTTTTCAAAAAAAACTTTTTCTCAAAAACCGCTCCACTGATTTTTATAAATTTATTTTCATAAATTCAAATTTATCCATGAAATAAAATGGCGTACTTTTTTTCAGCTCAAATTAGTTTAAGTATTTATTTAAGAATTTTGAAAATTTTGTTTTTATCAAAATCTCAAGCCCCTAGACCACTGTCACACATTCGAGCAAGTTCGTGCGACCCAGTCGTGCATTTTATTCTTGTCTGTTATACAAACCTAGAATCAATTTGCGTTTCTCTATACAAAAAAAAATAATTCCTCACTGTACTTATAATAATTGCATTGTCAAATCTTCTGATGTACTAAATTTTATGCACTGACCGGAACTTTTCTCTTACAATTCATATACATAATTGACTCGGCCACTTAGACAGAAAGAAAGAACTGATAAAGAGACAAACTTCCTCGCCTCCGTCCCCGCAAAACCTTTTGTTTTAATTTTTTATAACGAGTTGAATTCCTACCGGTGTACTAACATGTTAGGAGTAAGCAAAATTAACAAAACAATTGCTTATAGCCACAAGATACTGGAACAAATAAATTGTTAATACATAAAAACCCTTACTCTTTGCTATTTTTATCAAATAATTCTTAGAAAACAAGGTGGGAAATAACTTCACCAAATTTTAAGTTATATTATTTCCCACTCAAAGTGGAAAATAACTTCACTTCCATTTTCATCCATACAAATTTACATGAGATGAGTCAAACATTCCACTCGCCTTGCATCCTCGGATTTAAAGAAAATTTGAATATATTATAAAAACAAAATTAATTCATGAGTTGCTTAATATTGGTACATTTTAAAACCATAATATTATTGCATCTAGTATAAGTTAAAATTACATACAAGAGGATAGTTACCGATGTTTTTTTTTATAAGATAATAAATCAAACGTATTTGGTAATATGACAACTGAAAAAGATATAACAAGTGGTAATTTTAAATGATGCGAAGAAAAAGCAGATTTTAGTCTGAAGATAGAACACACAGTTAGGTGATAGAACGAGTTGTGATCCCACTTTGTGTTTTGACATCGGCAACACGTACTTTTTTTATCGAGACCGGGGTAGAGTTTTAAGACCCTACCGAGGCGGCACTCATTTGGAGGAAGATTCTCATTCCTCAAGATGACAAGATTTTTTTTTGTATAATGCACACGCGCTCAAGGGGTTCGTTATAGCCCTTTTAATGATAAGTCACAACGCGAGCGATAGGAAGTTAGGGAGGAAGGGAAAGGAGATGTCGATGAACATTGATCTTGAATGTTTGAAGATCATAATGACAAGGAAAAATTGTACCAGGCAATCCATTTCACATTCGTGTTGTACGGCTAAAGAAAGAATCCCTATATTTCACGGTACGTCCGAAATTGGGCTCAAGTGTAAACTGATTAGCGTTCCTAGCAAGACGAGTATTACGGGGGAAATGTTTAAGGGGTGGAACGCAGCTGGCTACCTCGAGTGAGAATTTTTTGTAAAAGAACCTGTAAAATAAACATTTCGACGATATTCGAGTGACGGAAATGCTTCCATAATGTTTCTCTCTCCTATCAATTTTAACGCTTTTTTCTGAACTCTGTGGAGCAGGTGGAGAACAGTTTCAGAAGCACCTGTCCAGAGATGGGAGTTATACTCGAGTTTAGGGCATATAAACGCTTTGTAAATTGTAGCCAGATCAGAAGGGGTGAAAAACTTCTTGCATCTATTAAGAAAGCCTAAGCATCTAGCAGCATTCTTGGCAATCTCAAGTATATGATCATTCCAACGAAGATTGTCACTGATACATATACCGAGTACTGATAGCTTTTCGGCCTCCTCGATGCAAGTACCATTCATGGATAATGGCATAGGGTGTATGTTTAGCTTTAACGACAAAAGACAGCATTGAGTTTTCGATGCATTAAACTATACACGATTTCTAATACCCCAATTCACAATGCTGTTTAAATCGGAGTTTAATGAGCTTATCATATGATTTCGTTGTAATAACACGTCCGAAGGCGAAGGCCGTGAATTATCAAACGTATATGAAAAGCTGAGGGTTGACGAACCTGAGCGATGGGTGACCATTTACTGAACGTCGCGTCGTCGCTGAGCGATTAGTTGCAAAATGCCATCGTCAAGTGTGGTTCTTCGTAGCTTTTTAGTTGAAAGTTGCGTTCATATTTATAGAGCTACTACGAGTAGCAGTCCGAGGTTTTCGTTGCTACGCCCAAAAAATGTAAAAAAAATTACGTTGATCATTAATTCGTCAAATTTGTCAAAAATAGTAGGTGGTTGGTTGGCGGTTTTATGTGGGGGTGGGGGGAAGGGATGAGCAAAAAACCAAAAATGGTGGGTGGTTGGTTGGTGGTGGAAGAGATACAACATAAACGTGAACTGTTTTGTGAACTGGTTATCACGTACAATTATCGTCCGTAAACCGACTTTACAGACAACCAAGTTTTTTTTATATTCTTGTATGTGTCTTGTCATAGCACTGGACGGCTTTGACCAACTGAAATCAAACTTTCTGTATTTATGTTGTCCATCTTATTACTACGTCGCTCAGCGATCGACTGAAAAATTAAAACAGATTTGATTGCAGAGCGACTTCCTTCTATCGCTTAAAAAAATCTCAAGTTGCTCAGGGTTTATGTGGCCACCAACATACAATTGTTTGTGTTTTAATAATGTTGCGTCGCTCAGCGACTTGGCGCTCAATCGCTTAGTCGCTCGTCGCTCATTGCGTATCCAAAGAATAACACATTTAATATTATACACATTACATTTTTCATATCAAACTTAAAGCTCTCATTCAACCAAACACCAAGTCACATCCTTGCTACCCGCCAATCTATTAAAAACCATCAACCGCCTGGCTGCCTACAGTGGATATACGAAACACTTTTGGCTGCTAAGAAACTCATAATGCATTCCGTGCCAGCTACCCACCGTTCTATTTTTAACCATCAGCCGCCGACCTACCCACAGTTGAAATGCAGAACCAGTTTGTGCTATTATAAAACAAACCTTACCTTACCTACAGCTCTCGCTCCATGGCTATGTGATTCATGCTACGTTTGCCCTTTCGCACTCTCTGCCAACCCGTATCAATCGCTCTCTCCATTTTCTGGAACGGAAGTCGCTCTTATTTATGCTGCATCAGTAAAAATTTTACCCTCATGCGCCTAAAGAAGCTTCACTTCAAAAAAAAAAAAATATTGAAAATCGTTGGACCCGTTTTTTTTTTAAAGTGGTTTCTTCAAAAACTTTTGAATATTGTTTTAAGTACGTTATTTAGAGATAATCTGTGGTTTTGATCTGGGAAAACAGTTTTTAAAAAATTCAATTCACCCGTTTCCAAAATATTTCGAAAACCAAATTTTTTCATGTTCGATTGTTTTGTGTTTTGCACGAATCCATAACTTGCCTTTTATCATAATCATAAGTAAAAAAAAAATCCAGAAATGTGTTTTAATTATAATGAAAAGATCAGCATTAAACTTTAACTCAAAAAACTTTTCCATCAACGAAGAGTACCACCTTTGAGTACCACTTTAATTTGAGGCTAACTTTGTCAATGGCCACGAGCGCTCAAAACTGCCCATACTCCTTTGAAGAAAATCCGCCTATCCGTTCAGGCTCTAGAGGTGCGAACAGACAGACAGACGACGGGCGGAATTTGCAGACCCATTATTTTTGACTTCTCTATCATCGTAATGTCATGTTCGATTGTTTTGTGTTTTGCACGAATCCATAACTTGCCTTTTATCATAATCATAAGTTAAAAAAAAATCCAGAAATGTGTTTTAATTATAATGAAAACATCAGCATTAAACATTGACTCAAAAAACTTTTCCATCAACGAAAGAGTACCACCTCGGCGAGCGGTTCGGAAATCCACAAACTTTGTCTTCTTCGACCCCTAAATAGCAATAAGAAAAGGTGAGTTACCACATAACGCAAGCCCAGCCGCAGAAGCTAGAGCACATTTTAGGAAGACAACAACAACAACAAATCATTTAAAGCACCGAATAATTTTTAAACTCAAAAGAAAATATAAGATTGACCTAGTTTTGAGGTTGCACAAAGTCGGACATGATGTTTGCATCAGAAGAGAGGGTGACGACAACTAGATGGCTCGCTTATGGTTACACTGCAATTGAAAGCAGTTTAAATAAAATGCACGACTGAGACGCACGTACTTACTCTGTGGTTGCAATAGCACGATGATAACAAATTCTTCGAGAAATAACAATTAGGGGAGAGTGGTCAGGAAGGACCACTTAAGCTTAAGACACTCCTATTCCTAAAAGAGAAGCAAATATTTTTTTCAAATAATACTATATCCTTGGAACTTCATCAAAGTAAACAATCAAAATAGTTGAACTTTGGTATATATCACACAATTAAACAACCTTATCTCGAAAGTCCGTTTTACCACAGTAGAGGGGAAAAGGACCTTTAAATGTGACAAAAAGAACCACTAATTGTTAATTTATAAAACTTTATCTCGAAATTCGATTTTGCCGTACAAGCGGAGAAAAAACGACAATTGAATGCGGCGAAACGAACCACTGATTGTTAAATGTTAAATTTCATCTCAGTACCTACATAGGAAATACATGTGAAGGAGTGTTCTGGCAACTCCCTTTAATAAAGTGAAATAAGGCAAATTTGGCAATATTTCACTTTGGATTGCTTTGTTTCCCCAAAATAAACTGAAAACCATCTCAATAATGCCAGAGCGTCTTTGTTTCCATTTGTATTTCTGCAATTGGTGAAATCGTGATCCAATAGCACATCTAAGAAAGGAAAAATTGTCTCGCTTAAGAAGCTTCGTAGTAAGTATACTATCGAATTCCTCCAAGAAGCTGCCAGTCCTATACAAAGCCCTATTGCACGATATTTTGTCGGGCCCTTCCTATATTTGTAAAGAGGAATGGTTTTTGAAAATATGTTTTAATGCGTCGAAAGAATAGCTTAACGATTGGGAAGGGGGAATGCGTACAGCGTAGAGAGGAGGAGTGCTGTTGGCGAGGATGGCTGTTGGTGCGAGCGGTACGGGTGGACGGTGAAGCGGGCGAAACTCTGCAATTAATCAAAAATTCGCTCCATTTTTTGATTGTTTGCAGTTTCACTCGCTTCACCGTCCACCCGTACCGCCCGCGCCAACAGCTACCCTCACCAATAGCCTTCATCGCGCTGCACGTACCTACTTTTTCAGTAAAGAAGGTTAATAGACGAGTGTAGGTATGTTTTAATATTTTTATCATAATTTTTCCGTATGGCAATGTTGACTTACGTGGTCATTATGAGCAAAGAATGCAATTAATAGCTGTTTAAGGCCAAAAGATGGAACCACATCGAAAATGCCATCCAAAAAATAATTTGGTCTGATAATTTGGGCAGGCTTAAAACTGCAGTTGCAATGGTTGGAGAAAGAAAAATGCAATACGAAAAACTATCCTCAACTACAGCGCCCCTATAAAACGGTTTGCTTTTTTCACTTTTTAGAGCATTTTGACTTATTTGACTTTGAATGAGTTAAAATTTGGCCTTATTTCACTCTAACAAAGCGTAATAAGGCCAAATCTCTCCATTTGGTCTTATTTCACGGAACTGATATTACATCCTTTAACAAATTCTTTATTTTTTATTTTTGATAACAGGATTCCTGCGATCAAGGTGGTGACCCCGACGTGATGGCTGAAGGAAATAATGAAGGTGCAGTACCTCCAGCTTTTGATGTAGATGCATTACCTTTAGCTATTGTAGATGTAGTACTTCCAGCTATTGTTCAACCAGTCGACGTAGCAGCCAACTACTATGCTCATCTCCAGATGCCACCTTTCGTTGAGTTGGATGTCGAAAACTGGTTTTTTATACTAAATTTTTATTTTCGGGCATCGGGAATCACGTAGGATAGCTGAAAATTCGACACCGTGTACGCACAGCTGCCACTCTCTAGAACTATCGAGCTTCGACCGATGGCTGAGGCAGCTACAGAATGCGAGATGTGCGAATATATCCCCTCCGAGCTCATCGACTATTTTGCTAGCAGCCAGAAAAAAGACTCCGTTAAGTTCTTCACGATATGCGACAAAAAACCGTTTCAGCTGTACTATGGTATGGTCCAAGCGTCTAAAGGCTCTCTAAGTGAACACATGTTGCTCCATTTATGGGCTGCACGCCTACCGCAATCTGTCCAGACAATGACTATTATTGTAAAAGGATCCCCAGTTGAAAAAAAAAACTAAAATTGCTGACATAATAATGGAAAATTATGAACTACGCCAATTAAATGCAATTACATCCAGCCCCGATGGATAAGCATTATTACCCAACGAACTTCAATCCTACGCCAAAACGAATGCACCAACTTCGTCCGAAATCGCCCATCTGACATATGAGGTGTCTAAACTAGTATCGCAGCGGTGGTATTAAAGACCGTCACAACAACATAATCACGCACCACCGAAACCAGGCCAACCGCAAATTTGCGGCCAACTCAGACGCGAGCAAGTCGATCAAGCAGCTCGACGACTGTTGGTTCCATCGCAAGTTTGGAAAAATGGCAATCTTGCCGCCTTGGTCGGCAACCCACATTAACATCATCTTCACAAAATTATTGCCATGGAATCGACACTTGTTAGAATCAATCAACAAATGATACAACTCCACAGCAACAGCAAATGAGATTCAACGAATATCAATAAAACGATTCCAATATTCATTCGTGATAAGGAATCGCGATACATGCATGTTGATAATAGTATATTAAACAAATATAAGTCCTTTAAGAGATTCTTTATTTTGGATTTTTGTTAACAGGATTCCTGCGACTAAATATATGAAACTAATTATTGTGAAAAAACTTCTTCGTGAGGGTTATGGAGCAAAACAGACTTATCTTAGGTTGTTATTTTCCTTTGAAAAAGGAATCAATACGTAGTGAAGCAAAACGGACTACCTGTCGGTTTTTTTCGGAAAGGAAAATTTTATAAGAAACTTCTGCTTCTTATATCTGTATTCATTTTGTAAGAAACTCGTTTCTTACGGAGGTAAATGGAGGAATATTACCGCCTACCAATATTTAACCCGTTCACACTTCTGCCGCGAATATATTTTTTTTTTATTTTAAATCTCCAACAATTACTGTGGTCTTCGGACCGCATATTCGTGAGACCAAAAGTCAAACAAAAGTCGTTGTCAAGAAACATTGAAGTTTGTAAATTATAAAGAAATGTTTGGATAAAACGATTGTTTGTTTTTAAAAGAAAATATATCTTCGAGTTATTATTTGGTTGGACCGAATTCCTGCTACATTGTCGTCTGGTTTTGATTGATTGATTGAGAATGTCCAATCCCAAGCCGTATGAATTATTGAGTTTAGTTAGTTTTGAAGTTAGTACCTACATTAGCTGTGAATTTTTTTTTTTTTTTTGAGAATTGACGTTCTTTCGTTTATGCAGAAATTAAAGACTTGATTAACTTAATACTTGATTTTCGTTTCCACACAAAATCGTCACTTTTCCGTAAAAGCCATTTAAAGATTGCACTGACTTTGGGAGAAAAATCAGAAAAGACTTTCTCAAAATATGGATTAAAAATGTTTGCCATGATAAATATTATCTAGAAAAAAGCCTATCCACCACTATCCTTTTCCACAGAGTCTTTATCTTTGAGATTGATATATACGTGTTATTCAACAAAAACTGTTGCAGTGTTTATCCTTGTTATAAATAAAAAAAAATCAAGCTTTTAAATTGAAAAGTACACCAAATGAAAGATTGTCTTTATTGATTTTTTTTCAGTTGTGTGGAATTTAAGTTTTGCTTTTTCATTTTAACAGCCGATTCGAATGCTTAAAAGAATTATATTTTATGATATACATTCTTCAGTCTTGAGATAAAAATATAAAGATTTATTCAATAATTACAAGAGTTTTATACTACATAGTTTGATGGCAGAACAGAAGGGAAGGTCATTAGGAGTGAAAATAGATACACAAATTGGACCCAATTCATATACCGTACACCCTCTTTTTGTAGTTTTGCGCAAAATGAGAACACTATCCTTTTTTTGATATCCTCTAAAACTTGAATACACAAATATTGTTGAATTTAAATTTACCTTGAAAATACAATCTTTACAGTATACGAAATCACAAAATTAAGTTTATAAATCAAAATACCTTGTCTTAATCGCAAGAGATTAGAAATTGTTGTCAACTCTAACCACCTCCGTGGGTAGGTAAATTTCGAATGTACCTATCTTCTAAGCTTATAAATTAACCGAGAGTAAAACGAAACACCCTTATTTTTCTTTTTCTTATATAATGTTAACAAGGATGTGCTATTAGTTCTCCAATAAGATTTATATATAAATACTATTTTTTTGTTCACAATTACCTTTTTATAAACAAATGTTATCCGTATACATATTTCGGTTGCCGTTTTTATGATGTTTTTTATATTTATTTAGAAGGATTCGCTTTTAGAAAAAGCGTCTGCACACTTCGATATATTTTATTGACACAAATACTCCAAACGCACCAAATCGATTGTTGATTGTTGAATATATTACGTTTGTTCCCCTTTCTACGTTAATAATTTAAATGTTGAAAGTGATTTAGATTTCTGGATAACTTAGCTCACAATATTCGTTGAAATAGAATAAAATACTTTACGGAAAATGTTTATGTTTTGAAGAGGTATTTTTTGTGTTTTATACTTGAATCTTCAAACTGTAAAATTAAATATAGTTAAGTTCTTCTTCTACAATGCGGTATTCGAGATACACTTCGAAAGGAAGAGAGATACTTATTGAGCTCAAATGTACAGAGAGAAGTTCTCCATACCGAAATGTATCCTAAAGGTCTCTAAGCTTTTTCTATATAGAAAAGTCAAAAAGGATTCAAAAGCAAAGCTTTGCGTTTTTAATGTACGCGGACTTTCGCAAAGTGTTAACAAGTTATTGGAAGACAAGAACGATTGATGAGATTTTGTGTTTCGGATGATTATGGCCCAGTATGTGGTAGCCCTAAACAAAATTAAGGCTGTAAGATTACAAATAAAGACTTCATTTAATTGGTACATTTCTTGGAGATGGCTTTTTACTTCCTTGAACTATGAGAGGAAAAATACTATTGCTTAAATTTCTTTTGAGGCTTCTTTGTATCATCGATTCACATATCTATATATTTAATTTAATAAGACTTGAAAATCCAGTTGTATTTAATTTAAGTGAACATGAACATACTTGGGCTTCTATTGGCAAAGTAGGATACATAGAACCTAAAATTTTATGACCGATTTGTTGGGTAGGGAATTACAGAAGATACCGACGCACATTGGTTTTGATTATTAGAAACTTGTTATTGGGATTGAAAATCGGGGTACATAAAGCATTCCACATTCTTGTAGTACGTTTAGAAAATAGGGTATCCTTAATAGTACGTCCAAAATAAATCTCAAGGTTAACTTTCTTGAAATTCCTAGAAATTCTTGTATAACGGGGTAATAACCTGATAATGCGTACCAGTTTAGCAAGGATTCTAAAGTTAGACATGGCACGATACAACTCAAATATATTAACACTGTCACTTAATAGGCTGCTTTAAATTCGACGAACAGCTGGTGGGTGTCAATGCTATATTCTTGGGTTTTTTGCAGGATCTGGCGTAATGTGAAAATTTGGTCGGTCGTAGATTTTCAAGGTCTGAAGCCGCATTGGTAAGGAGCTATAAGGTCATCAGCAAACAGCTTGAGACGTTCACATAAAACGCTGGACAGGATCTTTCACGCGATGTTTATAAGGATTATGCCTCTATACTTGGCGCAGATAAGGTGGTCTCCTTTTTTGTGGATCAGGCTGATGGTACTGGGATTCCACTCATCGGGCATACTTTCCTCCGACCATATTTTGCAGATGAGTTGACTCCTTACCAGGTCATCTCCAGCGTTCTTAAAAAGCTCAGCTTGTAAGCCACCGCAATGTTCAGATGTATGTGTGTTATACTCAAGATTAGGGCGAATCTAGTACATACGGCTTATGGATTGTAGCCGCAGTTTAGAATGTAAACAATATTCAAATATCCTTCAAAACGTGTTTAAAGTTCAGCTTATCAAGACAAATTTTACCAATGACAAAGACGTTCCTTTTTCAATGTGAATAGCATTTTTGATACTGTAACTAAAATCATTTTCTTCGAGATATAGATGTGGGCATTTCCTTAGTACTTCTCAACCACAAAATCACATATCTTAAACAAAATTTCAGAGTGATAACTTTGAGGCTATGTTTTGAGTGTGTTATTATTAAATATGGTTGCTATTTGATTGAAGCATTGTAGAGACTATGAAAAGGTTACTGGTTGTACATAAGTTCATATTCCGTCTAGTATGTATATGCGAGATAAAGTTTTTGCTATGCAGTTTTGTTTTTCATAATTCAGAAAACGTTCTCTTTTCAATCCTGTGGAAACAGACCCATATCCTCATTATTTTTGTTATTATTATTTGACATCGTGTCTATAACTAAATCTGAAAATCAAAAATATAAAACAACATCAACAATCTCTTAATAGCTGAGAGTGTATGCGAAGTTATACGCACATTTTAGCAGCTAATCTGCTACTCGTATATCTGTCAAATCAGCTTGTGATCTAAATTAAATGTTCTGAATTTATTAAACTATCCTTCAAATATTCTCTGGTTGTATGCTAAGTAAGATAATAAAGCCTTGATAGATAAAAGTCTGCTACAGGTTTTCTCAAGAAATTTTCAAAACATCCTTATCAAGGGTGTCAAACATCGTGTGTTCATGCTGTATGCAGACTTCAAACGATCAATAGAAATATTTGTCCGGTGACGTTTTGGAGTAAGAACAGTACAGAGCTTAGAAAATTTAATTACAACTTTATAAATTCGATCAAATGCAGGTTTCAGAGATCTTCGCACTGTATCTCTTTGAACGAACAAATGTGAAGTAGAGTTGAGCGGGTGTTGATTTGATGTCTTCTTTAAACGTAGATCTGAGTCCTTGTAGGATTTATGGTAGAACTCTACACCAGTCGTTGGTTTTTTGACAACGAATGGCAGCTTTTAAAGACTTATGCCAAGGTTCTATAATTCCGTTACATTGGGGATGGTAGGGTGTAGTTTTGAGGTATTTCATACCGTAAAGTTGACGTCCTAAGTCAGTAGTAACTCGTAAAGCTAAGGTACTCCAAAACGAGATATCTGCAATAGGGAACGCTTCCGGCCGCATCTAGAAAATCTGTCGACGCATGTTAAAATATATTGACGGTGCAGGGAACTAATTTCACGGGCACTACCTTCACATGGGAATTAATTTCACCACTGATGGGAACTAATTTCACTTTTTGTTGATGAAGTTAATTCCCACCGAAAGTGGGAATTAATTTCACCAAAAAATCGTGTGAAATTAATTCCTATCAAAAATTTGAAAATCTCAAGAGATAAAAACTGTGAAAAAATAAAAGGAATCATATGGATTTAAGCAATTTATTATAATGCATAACCAAGTTTTTCGTACGAAAGAACGTAGCACAGAAAGGTAACATAAAAAAGGTAAAAAAAGGAACAAAAAAAACATTCGTGGATATTTAAAAGAAATATGGGAATTCGATTGAATGATCAATTTGTGTGCATAATCTCAAATTAAATTTTCAAAACGAAGCATTTTGTTTTTCTTACAACTTGTTTTATTTATAAGTAATTGTTTTAATGCAAACTTCATTTCGTAAAAAGTTCGCGCGAATTTTGTATTAAAACAAATGAAGTTTGCATTAAAACAATTACTTTCGGTGGGAATTAACTTCATCAACAAAATGTGAAATTAGTTCCCATCAATGGTGAAATTAATTCCCTTGTGAAGGTAGTGCCCGTGAAGTTAATTCTCTGCACCGTGAAATTCAGCTAAGTTAACTTGGCGCGTGTGTGGTTCATAGCTACCATGTTAATATTGCCGAACAGCAGAAACTACATTCGTTTGACCTGATTAACATAATTTTAAGACTTAGCATATTGCGACCAACCAATCCATTCACTGACAGATAATATGGTGTTGTTCGGATCCGCAAAACCCCAAGTAGTTTGGTTGGCTCTTAGTGGGCTTCATCGGTTGTTAAATACATTGGCACACCAAAGCGTGCACTCCATCCGCTGCACAAAGTCCGCGCCACACTCTCCTCGGTGATATTTTCCACATGAAAAGCTTCGGGCCATTTTGAAAAGCGGTAGGCACATGTTAAGCAGTATACAGTTAAGGATGTCCTGGAAGAAGACTCCAAATAATACGTTAACGCTGGCCCAATGGTTCAACTTACTTAATTAAAAAATCAAGTTGATTTTAATTCATATTTATTCTTTTATTCTATAAATCGACCGTCTCCGTCTCACGTCACAATTAGACTGACTTAAAACTGATTTTATAACTGGAAGCTATCCCACGATTATAAGTACGCTGCGTCAGCGACCTTCAAAGTAACCGTGCATTTACCTCAATGATCTGTTAAGCGATATTCAGAAATCGTGGGAATGGATAGCAAATTCTAACATGATTTGCAAGGTCAGCAAGTCATATTAAGGCGCCTTCAAATGCATTATGATGTTATGTTGCTGCGCATACAAAATGCATTGTGCTTGCTTCTCCTCTTTTAAAAATCTACTTCCCGTAGATTATGTTTTCAATAACTTGCAGGTTGGACAAGGATCCCTTATCTAAGGGGACCAGACATAATATTTTGATAAAATTTTGAAATGGATTTTAAATTTCATTGACAAATGATTTAATTTTGTATAGAACCTACTCACTTTTTTTCTTTTATTGTAATAATAAATACTAAAATAATGCTCATTGAAAATTTATTTTTACTTGCGATTATAGGTACTATAAGGCAAGTTATGCATTCGTCGAAAAAAAAAGTTTTGAGATAACAATCAAACATGACATTACGATGATAGCGAAGACGAAAAAAGATGGTCTAAAAATTCTGTCCGTCTGTATGTCTGTCTGTCTGTCTGTCTGTATGTTATTTGAAAAAATCAGTGTTGCTTTTTAGGTACGACCAATCATATGGCTGAAAAAAAAGTTTTAAAAAATGGCTAAGAACGGTACT
Source organism: Platycheirus albimanus (assembly GCA_916050605.2). Lineage (NCBI taxonomy): Eukaryota > Metazoa > Arthropoda > Insecta > Diptera > Syrphidae > Platycheirus > Platycheirus albimanus. Next base: position 4,767,631 of record OU696699.1, on the reverse strand, counting down.
TTCCATAGGACCGTTTTTTTTGCTTTCGACTAACTCGAAATTGACTAAACCGATTCTTTCGAAATTTCACACACATATAGCTGTAGGTAGCTCAATTTTTATTGCATACCAACATTTTTGAAAAATATTTTTTTGTATTTTTAAAAGCATTTTTTAAAAAAAAATTTAAAAAATTAATATTTTGAAAACTGCTTATTAAATTTTTTTCTTAAAATTTTAAATAAATGTATTTGCTGAATACCTATGAACTGGCGTTTTTGAATTTTTTTTGAAAAATTATTTCAAAAAGTTTTTCAAAAAAAACTTTTTTTCTCAAAAACCGCTCCACAGATTTTTATAAATTTATTCTCATAAATTTAAATTTATAAAAGAAATAAAATGGCGTACTTTTTTTTCAGCTCAAATTAGTTAAAGTATTTATTTAAGAATTTTGAAAATTTTTTTTTTATCAAAATCTCAAGCCCCTAAACCACTGTCACTCATTAGAGCAAGTTCGTGCGACCCAGTCGTGCATTTTATTTTTTATTGTTTTGAAAAGAGGAATTGCAGTTTTCGTGTTTTTTTACCAAAACGATGTATAATTTTGAAACACTGGAAACCGTATGGTGTAAGGACTTTTTGTTGCACAGTTGTTCAAAAATAGTTGAACCTACTTCTTCACAAAAACACGAAGAAATTGGCTTTTAATGATCATTTGGGCTATCGTAAGGTTAGATTTTCTTGTTCGTATGAAGGAGTAGGTTCGGTTATTTTTGAATAGCTTTGCAACAAAAAGTCCTTAAACCATATGGTTTCCAGTGTTTCATTTAGAATTAAAAAAAGCTTTACATTTTGAAAACAAAAACAGTAGGTACCTACTTAAACACATAAGATTTTGAAAAATAATAGTTTGAATTTTTTTTCAAAATTTTGAGTTTGAAAATTTATTTTTCAAAAACGGTTCACTAAAACTATTTAATCTAAGAACAAAATGAAAGAAGAGGTTTCTAGCTTTACAAACAAGTAAAATGGGGCATTGAATGAGTATTACGACCATTATTTTTAAATATTTTTTTCCTGTTTTATGTCATAGGTATATTTCGAAAATTGCCCCTTGCGGCTAAACGGAGGGGAATAGACTTTCCCTCCCGTACGATTTTTTTCTTGTATTGACACAATATACTTGCTCTTGCTTTTCGCTCGCGAATCGAGTATGTAGCATGTATAAATTTCTTGATGTAAAAATTACGAATTGCTCGATTTAATTTAATTTTTAAGATTTTTAAATTTTCCGCTTTTTACTTGCGATTATAGGTACTATAAGGCAAGTTATGCCTTCGTAAAAAAAAATTCTAACAATCAAACATGACATGACGATGATAGAGAAGTCGAAAAAAGTGGGTCCGACAATTCTGTCTGTCTGTCTCTCTGTCTGCCCGTGTGTCTGTCTGTCTGTATATTTACCTACTGCCTTAACGGCTGGACCGATTTGCTTCAAACTTGGTACATAGTATTATTATGACGTCCTTCAGAGGGATTTTCGGAATTAGCATTCTAGCTCCAAAACTAACGGTACCTGCCATACGATTTTTTGTGAAAAATTAATTTTTCTCAAAAACGGCTCCTACGATTTTAATAAAACTTTCTGAATGATGTTTTGTGTGCAAACTTTTTGTTTTGGTTGGAATAAATTTTTCAGGAAGTCTTATAACGGTACCTCCCACAACCTGGTTTTTTTGAAATCCGATTTTCTCGTAAGCCACTTGACGGATTTCGATAAAATTTTTAATGCAGGAGCCCTTTTATAAACAAAATAATAAAACTTTTAAATTTATTTTATATTATATATTCTTAAATATATTCTTAAATTTTCCAACAAATGTTTTTTTGAGTTTTTAAAAAAAGTTTCAAAATTTTTTTTAACTTTTGTTTCCTCCAAAAACGGTTTAATCTACACTTGCGAGCAAAAAAATCGGCCCAGCTGAAACACAATTGATCAAAAAATAAAATTATTGAGTATGAACTTTTGATACTGTGTGAAGGAAGGTTTTATAAACTTAATTTATACATATACCCAACCTTTTTCTAAAAGAACCGTTATTGCAAAGATCCACTCGAATCGTAAGATAAATGATATTTAGTTTTGAATAACGTTATCTCTCTGTTGAGTGCGCATCAAATTTTTCTCTCGATGCGTACGGGGTCGGTCGATTTTTGTGCACGTAAGTGTATATTTAAATTTTATTTTTCTGATGAAAACTACAAAGTGCTAGAAGATGGCATACTCAAAAATTGAAAAAATCTGGTTGAACGAGTTTAAAAAAAAGTCTTGAAAAGTCAAAAACGTAAAAGAAACCTGATGGCTTACTTCATTTTCTCCAAAAAACGTGTTAGGTATTGATTTTAAAGTGATTTATAAAATTTCATATGATTTTTTCAACGCTTTTTTCCCAAAATCTCAAGCACCCAAGACCATTTTAACACGTTAGAGCAAGTTCGTACGACCCAGCCGTGCACTTTATTTTAACTTGACAACCCTGTTCCTTAGGGCTAAGGATTTATATTCATTTTAATTTATTCTATCGACCCTTGTCCTTGCAAACAGCATTAATATTTGATTTAAAGAATAATGAAACTTAATAATGTATGTTTTGAACTTACTCAATTAAAAACACTGAATGAAAAGAAATATAAATTGAAAACACTGAATGAAATCGCTTAATATATATATAAAAGCGTGTTGTTTTGAACCAGCTAAATGAACGGCTGAGCTTAAATTATTTCACTCTTATGAAGATAGAGCGGCCTTGAAACCCATTTTTCATTGACCACCAGCTGCATAAAGGACCGACCAACGAAATTAGAACCGCAATTCAGTAAAATTGTGTGGTTTCATCGAGCGGCGCGAGAAAATCATTTCTCATCTACCACCAGCTGCACTTGACTCCTACCGCAGAATTTTGCGACGAGACCAAAAAATAATTGCAACAACAAACCATAAGTGAACCCTTTTTACTTGCGATGATAGGTATCTACTAAGGCAAGTTATGCAATAATAAAATAAAATGCACGACTGGGTCGCACGTACTTGCTCTGTTGGTGCAATAGTACGATGAAAACAAACTTTTCGATCAATAAGAACAATTCATTTTTGAAAAATTTGGTAAAAACCAAAAAAAAATTGGCTAAAACTGGAAAACTCGATATACGGGAGGTAACGTTAAGAAACCTTTAATATTTAAAATTAAGACGTTATCTTTTGGGTGTTATAAATGATACAAATGTCCACGTATGGGTTATGGCCTAATTAATAATACAGTGGAACTTCCATAAGTCGAAATCGCAAAATGAGAGAACAAAAATTCGAGTTATAGAAACTTCGATTTAGAGAAATATAAAAACATTTTTAGATTTATTGTTTTATTTATTTTATTTTAAAGAACAATAAAATTTTTCAGACAGAAGCTTTGAAAAAGTCAGTAATCGTTCGTTGACGTTTTCTTTCATTGCATTTAAGTTTGTAAAAAGTTTCAATCTCGTGAATAACATTAAAAAACCAATCCGGCGTGTTCTCTTCAGTAAATAGAACATCGCGTATTGTTTCCAACGCTTCAACGACCTTAACTTGCTTGGGTTGCACGATTAAACCTTCAACTAGGTCGGTATCAGCATCAACTTCATCGTCACTGACGGTTTCTAACTCAGTCACCACTGATAACAAAATTTCTGGATCAGACTGGATGTGTGAAGTAATAATTTCAGTATCCAAGTTAATGTATTCTTGAAGGCTGCATTCTATGTCTTGTAAATTTTGTATTCGCGAAAAGTCCTCTTGCATTTCCCTGAACTCTAGTATGGGCACACCAAAGTCTTCATGAATTCTATACTCTGCCAAAATTACATCGTCTTCTTCATCCCAAAGAGAATGTTTGCCAAATCCAGCTTTGATAAAGGAATTTCGTATGGTCGAGCTCTTTACATCGCAGTCCCACGACATTGAAACATTTTTTATGCAGTCAAGTAAGGTTATTTTTGGACAAACATTTCCACCTTCTAGAGAAGCCAGTATTTTGCTGATGATTCTCTTTCTGTAGAAACACTTGAAATTTTGTATCACTCCTTGGTCCATTGGTTGTAAGGCTGCGGTCATGTTTGGTGGAAAAAATGCAAGCTTAATAGACTTTAAATTTGTTGGTGATTTGTGGGCACTGCAGTTGTCGACAAACATCAGAACCTTTCGTTTTTGATTAAAAAATTTCTTGTCCCATTCCTTTAACCACTCTTCAAAAAAATCAGTAACCATCCACGATTTTTTATTTCCTCGGTATTGAACAGGCAATGATTTTACACCTTGTAAACATCGTGGTTTATTGCTTTTACCGATAAAAAGAATCTTAAGCTTTTCTTTTCCACTCATATTTGCGGCAATCATACATGTGACTCGTTCCTTGCTATGCTTACCACCGTGACATTTCTCACCTTTAAAAGCCAAGGTTTTATTTGGAAGACATTTATAAAAAAGGCCGGTTTCATCTGCATTAAAAATGTCGTCTTCGCTGTAGTCTTCAATTAGTTTTGGAAGAACGTTGCGTTTCCAATGCTCACAGTCTTCCTGATTGATCGCTGCACTTTCTCCAGAAAGCGTTTTTTGCACAATGCCATTTCTTATGAAAAAAATCAGTAAAACAAATTTTTTCTGTACAATTTTTTTTTTTTTGTTCTTACCTTTTTTTGAATTTATCAAGCCAACCTGTACTTGCAGCAAACTGAGTTTCTCCCATTTCGGTTGCAAACATCTTAGCCTTCTCCTTTATGATTACTCCTGAAATTGGTAAGTTTACATTTCTGGCTTCCGTAAACCGTTTTGAGACGGCCCTGTTAACACCATCATATTTAAGAGGTTTTCTTCTCTTTGAGGTTTGCGCGTTTCCTGAAGTTTCAGCATTTGTTTTTATATTTTCTCTGGTCTTCAGTATAGTGGAGAGTGTACTTGGAGGTAAACCATATTTTAAGGCTACATCCTTCTTTTTAACACCACTCTCAACTTCACTAATGACCTTCAGTTTTTGTTCAAAAGTAAGTTGCTTCAATTTTCTTCCTGACATTTCGATTCCTCATTTAAAATGTGTGGTTTACTCATGGAAATCCGAAATCCAGATGACAATTATAATCTTAAACCAATCGCAGTAGACCCAGGTTAATTTCAAAAAAATAAAAATAAACTAAGTATGAACATAAATGTATACATAATATGTACGAACCATTCCTCTATGGTATGCACAGCGCACATATGTATATACGAATATGTACGAGTATTTAACAAATTTCCAATATAATCAGAGTAGACTAGATTGAATTTTAAAAATTTCGTGTTAACAGTTCGACTTAAAGGGATTTTATTGCTAATAAACGCAATAAAAAAGTTCGAGATATAGAGAAATTCGTGTTATAGAAGTTCGAGTTATGGAGGGAAAAATGTATGAAAATAAAGTTGAAAACGCAAAGTTCTCATTTAAACTTCGAATAATAGAGAAATTCGACTTAAAGAAGTTCGAGTTATGGAAGTTCGACTGTACTGTTAAAAGCAATTTCCGCTATTATCATGTATAGCCAAAAACTAAAAATGCAGTTTTCCTTGAAGTATTCTATATATGTTACATACAAAGTTTCATAAAAATCGGGGGAGCCTTTTTTGAGTAAATTAGAAAAAATGAAAAAATTGGCCAAAATCTAGTGGCTCTTTGTATAGGAGCCACCATTTAAAAAAGAGAAACTGAAAAAAAATCAATGCCATCTGATAGGAAGCTGTAAGGAACTATACGAAACAAAGTTTGAGTGAATTCGATGCAACCGTTGACAACTTATGGCCATTTGAAAAAAAGCCGTTAAGAGCAGATCTCCGTTATTTGCATTTTTAGCCAAAAACTAAAAACGCAGTTCTCTTAAAAACACTAAAAGAATATAACACACAAAGTTTAATCAAAATCGTTAGAGCCATTTTCGAGAAAATTAGAAAAAAACCAAAAAAAGTTGGCTAAAACTCAACGGCTCGTTGTATGGAAGCCACCGTTTAGAAAGGCGTCAGTGAAAAATTTACTAAATCCTATAGAACACTATTAAAAACTGTGTCAAACAAAGTTTTAGTTGATTCAATCAAGCCGTTGTGAACTTATGGCTATTTGAAAAAAAGCCGTTAAAACCTGATTTTCGTTACGACCATTTGAGGCAAAAACAAAAAACGCAGTTTTGTTAGAAATGCTTAAAGTAAGCTAAATTATAAATTTAATCAAAATCGTTAGAGCCGTTTTCGAGAAAATCCAAATTGAAAAAAACCGTTACTTGAAAGGTACCAGTTTGAGCCGGGCTAAAACGAAATAAAAAAAACCTCGACAACCGTTTTCCTTCAAACTACTATATATCAAGTTTGAAGAAAATCCGTCAAGCCGTTTAGGCTGTAGCATGACGTGAAAAAGCGCACATCCGCACAGACGCACAGACAGACCGACGGACGGTATGGCGAAAACCACTTTTTTGGGCTTCTCTATCATCGTAATGTCATGTTTGATTAAAACCTCGATTTTTTTTTTCTGCACGAAACCAATACTTGCCCTATAGAGCAAGTAAAAAATTCTAACAATCAAACATGACACTACGAAGATAGAGAAGTCGAAAAAATTAGGTCCGACAATAATTCAGTCTGTCTGTCTGTCCGTTCGTACCTGCCATACAATTTTTAGTAAACAAATAATTTTTCTCAAAAACGGCTACTACGATTTTGATAAAACTTTCTGAAAAGTGTTTTATGTGAAAATTGTATGTTTTGGTTGGAATGCATTTTTCAGGAAAAGTCTTATAACGGTACCTCCCATAGAACCGGTTTTTTTAAATCCGATTTTCTCGTAAGCCACTTAACGAACTTCGATGAAATTTTTTACATAGAAGCCCTTTTATAAAAGAAATAATATAAATTCTTAAATTTAAAAAAAAAAAAGATTTTTTTTCAGTTTTTTAAAAAAGTTTTAATTTTTTTTTTTCAAAAAACGGTTTAATCTATTTTTTTCTGATAAAAACTACGAAGGGCTAGAAGTTGGCATACTCAAAAAAAAATTTGGAATATATTTTCGAAAAGTTTTTCAAAAAAATCTTTTTTTGAAAAAACTGGTCGAACGATTTTGAAAAAAATTTTTGTTAAAATTCAAAAAAGTAAAAGAAACTTGATGGTTTACTTCATTTTCCCCAAAAAACATTTTAAGTATTGGTTTTTAAGTGATTAATGAAATTTCGTATGATTTTTTCAATGTTTTTTTTCACAAAATCTTGAGCCCTAAGACACATTAGAGCAAGTTCATACGACCCAGTCGTGAACTTTGTTTCTTCTCAATTGATAGTCCCGTTGGCATAAACAAAATCGTAATGCAAAAATATTCTGGTATGTGTTATTCTTGAGATACTTTTTAACTGTTCTTCCAAGAACGACTCAACGCACTTAAAAGTTTTGGCAGCTTTTCTATAGAAAATTAAATTATTCTTTTTTACACAGAATATGACTTAAACGTTCACGTTCAGTTAAAGAGTTCTGTGAAAAAATTTTCAACATGAAATTAAAAATTAAATCCATGTTTACGATTCGTAAGCAATGTTCATTGTCTACAAGGTGGCACAATAGTATAGGAAGTAGAGATTTATTCGACCAAGGTCCAGAGTCAAGGGGCATCCTATGGAAATCCATAAAAAAGGTGAAAAAATGACCAATTAGTCCAAATTCTGTTTTGTATTTAAGGCAAAAGAAAAGTTCTATATTAAAATGAAGCACACTGGATGATGATCAAAATGAGAATTAAATCGAGACACCTGCTGGCGGTGGATATGTCAGTGAAAAAACCGGTGTACCAACTTATAAAAATAAAATTTGCATAAGAAAAGACACACGTTGAGGCGATAAAAAACATAGTATTTTTAACGGTCCATGTACAAAAGGTAAGTGTTCGCACCAACGAAAATTAGTGATCTGAACATTCCGGCAGCCTTGCAGTCGCATGCAAAGAAAAGGAAATATGTATGTATGTTATAAGTTAATTTAGTAGATGTTTTTTAATTAACTTCTGTAAAGTATACCTTCTCCCCAATCAGTGCCGGATTAAGCAAGCGCGGGGCCCGTAGCAAATTCTTTCAAAGAGCCCTCGATCTACTACCTATGGGGTCTTAAGTATAAAGTGGTAAAAAAAACAATTCAATACTCAATACTCAATACGTTTATTTGCTATCTATAGGTTACAATTTTGTGGGTAATTAATAGTGTAGTAAATTACTATAGGCGCTGTTAGGCTCTGACAAGTTCAAAAAGCCTGAGATGAAATTTCCTGGCAATTTAGAATAATTTTGATAGGAAACTAACAATTGAAAACTGATGATACTACACAAATTATTTTTTTCAATACATATTTCAGAGTTTAAGCTTAATACAAAGTATATTATATTTTTAGGAATAGCTAAAATGTTATATTTTATCAATGGTATACTTTAAATAATGCTTATATTTTATATTTATTTATCTGTTCCCTTATTATTTTTTAAACTTTTACAAAGTAGCTTTTCTAGATTTCATGTGGGCAAATTTAGAAATAATACTACCAATTCGTATCAATTTTTTTGAGCAAATCATATTCTATATTCATCAAAGCGAGATAATTCAGACGTTCTTGACTCATAGTATTCCTTAACTCATTTTTTATGCGCTTTAATGTCGAAAATGAACGTTCGCCACTGCAGTTAGTGATCATGAGAGATAAATAAATGCGCAAAGCAATTTCTAAATTGGGGAAACATGATTCTACTGAATTGTCCATTAGGAATTTATAATATTGAATTTCCAGAGCTTCGTTTTTCGTACTGTCAATCGCACTAGCCACATCCGTTTTCAGCAGCTCGGCAAACTGCACTAATTCGTTGTCTAGGCTGTCTTCCAAATCATTTTCATAAGCACTGACTATAATTAATGTTTTTTTTTTAAATCTCGTCTGCTGTAATAGATTTTAACTGTCGAAATATTCCAAAAACACTAGTTAGTTTTTGATATGCTTTCATGCGTTTGTCTAAAGCAGATAGTGTGTTATCAATAATGACAACAAACACCTCAATTTCAAACTTTTTACCAGGTGTTTATTTCTCAACAAATTCGTCAATTGTACTATAACCGCTAAAATCGTCGTACTTTGTGTTCCGCTTGCGTCGTCTTGAAGGCTGTTGCTGATATTCATGACAGCTTGTCAGCTCTTTGGCTTGTGCTTCAATATTTGAAAATGTAGATCGCATTGTTTGGACATATCCATGTAATGATTCATAAAGGCTGTATCCCGTATTAAGGTCTATTTTAGACGATTGCAGCGACGCACTAGTTGCTTGCATGCGTTCTAGGATTCCATTCCACGTAATTGTCATTATTCCCGTTTCCAACTTATTCATCTTTGAAACAAGTCCGTAAGCTTGATTACGACACTCTGACTTTTGATCTATATTATTGGAAATGGCATCCAAAACTTGCTTGATAGTGGTAAAACCACATAAAAGTGCCTTCGTAGCATCAGCTCTGGCGGACCACCTAGTATCCAACAACCTTTTCAAAATCGGAATTTTCGAAGTAAGAGCTTCCGTAAGAAGACTCCAACGATGTGTAGAAGCGGAACAAAAAATTATAGAGACTCTCGCGTCTAGAATTTCAACTTCTTTGGTTCTGGAAATAGTTTATTGAATGCATTGCTCTTTATGAATTTGGTAATGATCTTACTATATCAGGATTACGAAATGGTTATGGAAAATTCAATTTGAGGAAATCTCTCTTTTAAGATTAATATTAATAAGTTATATTTTATAATTAATATTTTAAACCAATTTATTACTTTAGTAATAAAATATTTTTTTTCGGTCATAACTTCTATAACCCAATATACTTATATTCTAGAAAGTAGATTTTTGGTATATGGTTACTAAATTATACTAAAAATAATGTAGTCTGTTAATCTTACAAATAAAGAGATAATTTTAACCCATTTCAATTCTGCTACACATCCACACTAAGTGTCGGGTAAGAGTGCTTGCATACGTCAGACTTTTTGTAGAGCTGATTATCAGGCCGACTGAAATTCTACACATTTATGCAAGCAACTTTTTGCAGAACTTGTGCGTTTACCGTATGAAATTCGTTGATTTATTTACGCCAAGGAAATAGTCGGGTACCGAGTGTCTGACGTGGATTGTCTTAATACGAAAAGTTGTAACGTTTCACGTTCTTGTGACATCAAAAAATTCAATATACCACATCTTAATAAGTTTCACTAAAAAAAATTACGCTCAGGCAGAGATGAGTGGATTTAAATATGCGGGGCCCCCTTTAGCGCGGGGCCCGTAGCAATTGCTACTCTTGCTACGTGGTTAATCCGGCACTGTCCCCAATAGAACATTTTTCAACTACCTGCTTAATTTTATCTAAATGAGCATTTTCATTTTTGTTCTTAAAAACTAGTTAAGTCTTTTTCTCATTCATATTGAAATTCTTTTCAAGTTAATTTATGTTTGGATTTAAAATATCTATAAGGGTTTAAGAGGTTTAAAAGAGAATATGAGCTCCGAAGGTGACTTGGCAATTGTGGTACACGGAGTATTGTTGTAAACCATTAAAAAATAAAATATATTATTTTCCAAATTGTATCTATTGTTTTTAGTTAGTGCGATTTTACTTAACGACTTCTTAGCAGTTTGAACACCCCGTTCTGCCAAGACATTACTTTGGATGTGATATGGTGGAGTCGACTTGTAATAAACTTTGTTTTCTTGACAGTATTGCCTAAAAAAAGATGCGCTAAATGGTGGACCGTTATCAGTGACCAAGCATTTTGGATAGCCAAAAATGACGAAAATATCCTTAAGTTTAGTAAGTAAAAAAGACAATGTGATTGAATTCATGGCTTTGACAGTCAAATATTTGCTAAAAACATCAACCGCTATAAGACACGTTTTACCAAATATGTGAAAGAAATCGAGATGAATTTTATCAAAAGGTTGAAATACCTTGGGCCACGAAGTAAGGCACTTCTCTTTTGGAATATTTTCCGTCATTTTACATGCAATGCAAGACCCGACATACATTTCAATGTCATTATCGACACCAGGCCACCATGGCTCTATGCAATAACTCCTAACGTATTAACTCCCAACAAAAAAATGTGAAATAAAATATAACATTTCCATACAAATGTGGGTGTTATTACAAATGAAAAAACACCTAAATGTTAAGTTTATTTTCATCAAAGTTAAGACTTGCTGCATTGCTTTTAGTTAAGCCTAGTACCTAACACTCACATCGCGCTAAAATTTATCTTCCATACAAATTTCTTCCAAAGGTGAGTTTTAACTTGGGTTCTTAACTGAGCAGTACCTACTCACTTCAAGCTAAATTCCAGCATATCAGACTACCGGCTGAGAAAAAAACTCTCCACAAAATTTAGCTTGCGAAAGAATGTAAAATACATTATTTCACAAGATAAATTTTGACGTTTTTCACTTCTTGTCAAAGAATATGGTCTTGACTTTTTGAGTGGACTCATAATTTCATGGGAAAACAAGTTAGCTTTATAATTTCTTTGTTTTGCAATTGAAATGTCCAGACAAAACATGCCAGTTAGATACAAAAAAAGTGGTGCAAGTTCCATTGATCGGTGACTCGAGTTGGGCATCTTTGTTTAGCCATTGTTCCAGTGAATATACGAACCACGGTGCCGTGACATAAGGCCATGTGTCATAAGGCCATATTTCGAATTATGGCCTTATGACGCTTTTGTAAAGCGTCATAAGACCATATTCGAACATATGGCCTTATGATGCTTTACCAAAGTGTCATAAGGCCATATACTTTTGTTACACAGGGGCATATTCGCGCGAATTTTAAGCTATTATTTTTGTTTAATCAAAGTCATGTCAATATGATAATTAAAGTTAAAAGAATTTGCAATTACATTTTTTTCCTAAGTTCTTTACTGTTTGGATGCTTATGTGGAGCACTAGATTTTGGTATGCGCACAAGAGTTTGGTTTTGAAAGTCAACAATAGCACTAGCATTACACGTTTTATTGTAGCAGATGTAATGTCTACTTATTTTAGAACTATATTTGAAACGATAGAGATGTTTGGTTTCAGGAATATAAAGAATATTACTGCCTCTTCTTAAACCTTCACAAAATTCAAAATTATATATCACGTCACTTGAATTTTCCATTTTGCACACTAAACAACGCGTTCCACTCGAAATCAAACTTAACAAAGTGACATACAGCCATAATGGTCTTATGACGCTTCTGATAGCGTCGTATGGCCATATGTTCGAATATGGTCTTGTGACGCTTTACAAAAGCGTCATAAGGCCATAATTCGAAATATGGCCTCATGACACATGGCCTTATGTCACGGCACCACGAACCACATGTGAGGACCACATATATTGAATATTTAATTTTCCTTCCAGTTCCTTTGATGTCAAGGCTCTGTCCAATTGATACATATAAAGTTTATAAAAGAGGTGCTAATGTCCGTATCAATACTACTCTATTAGGTTTTAATAATTCAACATGGCAGCTAGGGAATCGATCATACATTTTCAAGTAATCAAATCAAATCATAATCAAATATCTAATTCCTCAGCTATAAGAAAACGAAATACAATTACTGCTTTCAGGTAATTTCAACCACTAAAAACATGTTTCCCTTCAACCACCTTTTCTTTTTCGATCGGTCGTGCAGAAAACTTGTTTCCTGCCAATTGTTGGTTGTTTTTTGCATCACCTTCGCAGATTCGACGTCCAAAAGCTACGCAATTAACAACCCTTATCAATGCGAAATGGGAATTTGTTGACTTGGATCAACAAGAAGGAAGATATCTCTTGGCTTGTGCTTTAAAATACACGCACACGGTAATACTTTAATTAAATGTATTTTTTATATCAATTTAATTGATTGTCTCAATCTTCAACCAGTGCTAGAGTAGCCTTCATTTCTTATGTCGAAGGAGGAAATATTTCTTAAAAAGATAAACTCATTCGGCTCGTGTGGGCTTATCTCAAACATTGCCCGGATACAATGGCTTGGAAGTGGCATTGAAATGGTTGAAAACACCAAAAGGCCCTTTTAATGATTTCCCGGTAAGATAAATAATTGCACATTATTTATCATGAAATATCCATAACCTGGTCAACACTCCTCCCGAGGGAAACCAAAACCAGATTCAATATGCCGCAAGATATTAAAGAAAATCACTCGGTTGTCAAATTGCCACCCAAAGAGGCAAAACAATTACAATTTGATGTAGTCGCTGTGGTTGATCCTGCGTCAAGAAGTGCACAGAAACTAGCTTCGATATTGATCCTTCTGCCAAATGTCAAATGCGTGTGTTTATGCTGCCCGTTGCACAGCATACTGATATGCCAGTAAGAAAGTATATGCAAATATTATTATATCATAGTAATTATTAATCCTATGATTTTTTTTTTTAAGATTCTACCGGTATGTTGTTGAACCTGAAATTCAATTCTTACCCAATGGCAAGCAATATGAGGGACCGATAGCAAAGTTCAGTGGATTGCCAGCTAATCCATTGCTTACTCAAAATGTTCAAGTAAATATACACATTGTTTTATGATGATACATAAACTCATACCTGCTAACTGTTGCCTAGGTTCCAGAAAATTGGCTGGTTGAGGTTGAGCGTTCAGTCTACCATCTTGATAATATCAAATTGGTTGAAATCGGAGGACCAGTACATATAGCGAATTCGAATTCGAATACCTATTGTTGGAAGGGCATTGCTTCGACGCAATGACTTTAGCACCACGAAGAGGTCTACAAGTTGCATTGGGCACTAAGGACAACCCAACAATGGTTGATATTATTGTGGTGGCCAATTTGGGAGTTACGACTACGTGATGGCAAAAGTTCAGACATCTATGAAATATCCAAGTAAAATAAGAACATAAGTTTTTAAGTATTGACAAATAATTGAATTCCTTCTTAAACTAGTGCTGAAGGTACAAACACAACCCATACCAACGATAACGAACAAACAAGTGTGATGATAAGTTCTTTGCGTTCGCATGTTGTCGAAAATCGAAGACCACGAAAACAGTGAATACGATGAGCTTTCAGAACAAAGTCAAGAACAAGAAGAAGAAGAAGAAGCTGATGTCTCGCATCCAACCTCCAACCGAACAGTGAATTGTTATCAAAAACATTAAAACTCCATACACATCCGTAAATAGAATAAATGTAAATCCCTAAGAATACAAAAAAAACTCAATACTTTTTATTTGTGAGTTAAAGAACACAAACGAATTCATTTTTTATTTAATTTAACACTATTCTGGGTTAATTCTTCACATTATTGATTTGTAACAACTTATTATTTAATACTGCCGTGATTGGGATCCAAAACCCAGTCCAACCCCCCGCATAGTGTGTGTAACTTGTCGGGCTACTTCTTATTGCTGCTCTATGTTAGAAAACATTGCCTGCCTTGATTTGACTTCGGGACCCTTCTTTTCTGCCGCAGGAGCATCGGCTGGACTATCGCCGGGTTAAGGTGCGGATTTAATGCCCATTATTTATTTATTTATTTATTTATTTCAATGATTTGCTTGAACACAGTAAGATACATATCTTATAAATTAGAAAAGTAATATAAAAATTAAAATAAAATGAAAGCTACATGAGTTTGAAATGGAAAGAGAAAAAAAAATCAGTTATACATATATAAAAGAGAGAAGAAAAAGGAATATAACATAAACTAATAAATATAAATATTTCAACATAATAAGATATGAACTGTTGATGAAATGCCTAGAAATTACAAATAAAATGTGCTTTTAGTATGCTTGTAAATCCCGCTGTACTATTCATAATTCTTATCTCACTGGGCAAAGAAATCCACAACCGAATGGAGCTTATGAAAAATTGACGTTCCGAAGTCAAGCAAGAAAACCGAGGGGGGATTAACTGAGCAGATCTTATTGAGGAGGTAAATCTTTGATCGAATCGTTTGACAAGAGACTTAACTGACGAAACTTTAAAATGTTGTCGAATGACATGTTGTACAAATAGCTAGTATAGTTTGAAACGCGAGTAAGACGCTGCAGTCCAAAAACATAGCGCACTATGCTGTTAAACGCAACATTAAGTTTGCGTTTGGAGGCATAGCTACAATTGTAAAATGTTTCACAACCAAAGATAAGAATGGGCACGGCGACTGATTTAGCGAGTAGGCATCGGGTTTTAAAGGGGGTAAAGGAATGAGTCACCCATAGTGTCCGAAGTATACCGTACGTCTTCCCAACAGACGAATTAATATGATTGTCCCAGGTTAAGCTCCTATCAAAGGTCACTCCGAGGTTTTTAGCTGTTTCCACATACTTTATTTGTTCGCCATTAAGAAAGATGGAGGGAAAATATGACAGATCTATTGGCTTTTTAGTAATAATCATGCAATTAGATTTCTTGGGATTCAAGACTAGACTACAAAGATTTGACCATCGAGCTATTCCTTTAAGATCTTCATTCATACAAAAAGCACCGTGATCTATTAAACCCAGTGGACAACTCAAGGTGAGTTGAACGTCATCGGCATACATATGAATCGAACAGTGCTTAATAAGAGTAGGAAGCTCATTGATGTACAGTGAAAAGAGAAGGGGTCCCAAAATAGATCCCTGTGGAACACCACTAGTTACAGAAAGAAAGTCCGATAAGTTATCATTTATGGCAACTGCTTGTGTTCTATCTGTTAGGTAAGACAGAATAAATTTAACGGCACATGGCGAGAAAATGTAAAATAGTTTAAGCTTGTGACATAAGGTAGAATGGTCTACCATATCGAACGCCTTAGAAAAGTCTAATAGGACCAAAAAAGACACCTGATTATCATCAAGCGCAAGACGTATTTCCTCAGATACTCCTATTCCAGCAGTAGTACAACTGTGTTTCTGTCTAAATCTAGATTGTCTAGAAGACAAAAGACTGTGTCCAGCCCCCAGCAATATGAAGTTGAATTTGTTTTTGTAAAACCTTTTCAAATGCCTTTGATAAGAAGGAAAGGATGGAAATAGGTCTGAATTCCGTTCCCTTGGAATTTTTAGGAACGGGAATGATTTTGGCTGACTTACATTCAGAGGGAAAAATATCTGTTGTTAGAATTGAATTGAACGTATGAGTTATATACGGTAAAATAACAGGTACAATTATTTTCACGAATAAGGGATGTATTTCATCAAGCCCAACAGCATTAAGTTTAATGCAGAGTATACTTTCGAGTACATCAATGGAGCTAACCGCAGTAAAACAGAAGATAGGGCAACGAGCAGTAATGGAAGAATTTTCAGTAATTTGAGAAATTTGATGAGTGTTGTTAGCTGGCTGTGAGGATACAAATTGAATATTAAGCGCATTAGGGTCCAGTCCATCAGAGTTGAAACATTTGGGCTTCCCAATCCCAATGTTACGTACGTTCTGCCAGAGAGTTTTACCACCAAGGGACACATTAAGACGATTTGAATAAGTTTGAGTTTTTGCTGTTCGTAGGAGTAGTAGTGTTGACAGGAAACAAGTTAAGTGATTCCATTTCATCAACAAGATTGTTTTCAACAAGGAGATTGCTATTGAAATCCCCACACAATATAATACTTGGGCTAGATATGGATATAAGTTCCAATTCAGCTATAAATGGCAACAAGTTAACGTTCCTATTAGGTCGGTAAGCAGTACCAACAAGCATTTTACTGTCATTATTTCCAAGTTCTATGAACAAATACTCAATATCGGAGCCCACGGAGGATATATCGTTTTGTTTACATTCGATGCCATTCCTTACATAGATTGCAACGCCACCTCCGACGCGGCCAACCCTGTCACAGCGAAAAGTACGGTAACCATTAAGACAACACATTGCATTATTAAAGTCATCCCTTAGCCACGTTTCAGACACACATATCACATCAACCAAGGATTTTTCAAACAAATCACGGAATTCGTCAATCTTAGGTAGAAGACTTTGTGCATTAATATGACAAACATGTAGCCCGTAGTTTTATCCTCTGAAAACCTTAATCATATTACTTAAACATTCCGACATTTAAAATATGTTATTAAAAACAAAACAAACAAAAAAGTTGGATGTCCCCATTTAGCTGATGTTTCCTCTGCCTTTTTTGCGCCCCATATTAATTTTCTTTTTCGAACTTGCTCTACGTATTTTGTTGGATTGATGATATTGGGATTATAATAAGCTGGGGAGGGCAATTTAGAAGGAGAACGCGATTTTGAACTATTGCGATGACGACTGCTAGATGTATTGTGATCTTTGCTACTGGGTGTAGGAGATTCTGAGGATCTTCTTCGCTTGCCTTTATCACGATGGGAACTTTCTTTTGCATACCTGTCGCGACAATGTTTGTCAGAACGGTCTCCGTCACGGTCATAATCACGTCGATCCCTATCTACGTCTCGATCACGTTCTCGGTGGCTTTCTTTTCGCCTTCGTTCATCCTTTGAATCCCTCTTCTTTTCGTGAGATCAACCAGAACGTCTGTCATCGCAATGAGAGTGTTGGATGAATGCCGAGCACTCCGAATGCTTTCGTCTTTATGAGAACTCTGTACATAATGATAGATTTACATTAATCTGCATCCTTACTTCTTCAAAAAAGAAGGATACAACATATACAAATCATCCGCGTTCGATAGAGAGGGGAGATAAAAATGAAGAACATCTTCATAAATCAAGATTATAGGAAATAGGAGAAATGAAGATGAAGATTATGGTGAAGACAAACATGTTCATCTTCATTATAGCATCTTCTTCCGCATTTGGATGTTCCTATTATTTCAATAGTTCAGGCCAGCAGTTTCTTTCGATTTGACACCAATTTTCAAATTTTCATGTTCAAAAATGAAATTTTCGCTTTTGAATCCCAATAACCTGAACACAACAAAGTCAAGTACCTACTACAACTGTCAAATTTTTTTTTCATTGATTGCCATTTGCCAAACAACAATTAAATAGCGGCAAAATGGAAAAAACATACAAAAAGGTTAAAAAGTAAGTAATAATACCTAAATTATTATTATTAACTATTATTCATAAACTTGTTTTTCAGAAGATAAACATTCCTGCCAGGAGAACTTTTCCAAGAACCCCAACGAAGACGATGGTTTATTTGTCTTAATTGTTTGTGCAGCATGTTTCATATCTGTGTATTATTTTCAGACTTAATTTGAGCAAAGTCAACAAGCACATCGACGACTGACGACTCGTGTAATTCTATTCCCAAAGACAACTTCTATTTTCTAGATACTATCGCTGGACAGAATAGATTGTCACTGAAGCTATAAAGTTCCAAGTTCGCTGAAGAGAAGGTTGCCCAATCCACGAAGTGAAAAAAAAAAAAAAAATATATGAAAATGATTAAGTTCTTTAGCAAGACATGTATTTAAACAGTATCTACGTATATTTATATTTTTGTGAACCAATTTAAAACATATTTTTGGCAGCTGGACATTGATACCAAACATCTGGAAGAGAACCTTACATCAGTGTTAATAGACGTCCATTTGGGCATCCTAAGAGCGAAGCTAAATTCATGATACGAGTACCTCTAAAAAGTCTTCGGAGTGGTTAAAAATATTATCTCTTTTACTATGTGCCAGCAGAGAGAAGTGACAACAACTACAAAAACAAAACAGAACCCAAGAAGTCGAAGAAGAAGAGGAAGATGAAGCAACCAATTAAAACCAAAATTATCAAATATAGGACAAGGAGTCAGTTTAATATAAACTATACAGTTAATATAATTAAAAAAAATTGTTAAATAATCTTTCGATTTGATTTTTTTTATGTTGTTGTTCTGTTGTGGAGTTGGTCCATTTTAACTTGTCTGTGCACTGCCCAGCAGCACAATGGCGTTTGTTTGAGTACAGGCCTTCGATGTGCCGGAAATGTGCGTTTGATGGTGAAGTTACCTGAAAGTGGGTGGTTTCATTATTTTCGTATAAAAATAATACATATTTTTTGTTACCTTTTGATTTGATTTGCTTGCACTTCGGAGCACTGTAGTTTGGCTTCACAGTTAGGATCTTCATAAGTTGGAAACTTAAAATACAAGGGCATCATTGAATCCGTAGGTTCTACCAACGCTTGTGCTGGTGTCGGTCCCGCTGCTGCTGCTGCTGGAAAAAGATAGATTCAATGCTTATTTATGTTATGTGAACATTCTGTTGAAGGAAAACTAACTGGAAAATGCGTCCAGGGTTCTTGTGTGCTATTCTTTATCCCTACCATTGAACGTAATCGACGACGACAACAACCACGACGGCACGGGCACTTGGTTTTTTGTATATAGTTCCATCGATATGTTTTGCATTTTCTTTTGAAGATCTTTTGTTTCGGGAGGTGGATGCCGGGAATTTATGTACTGATTAAGAACTTCACCATCTCTTACAAGAGTTTTGATTGGGAAGTCTGTAAGCAAGGGGTAATAGCTCTATTGAGTGCTTCGACTGTTTTTTGGTATGTTGAGGTTTCTTTTCTTAATTGTACCTCGATGATGGCGATGTTTTAATTCGTCTTTGTCGAATTTTTTATTTAATTCTGGATCGACACACATTGCGTACATTTGATTTGAGGTATAATAGATAGATTTGAGCTGAGAGACGATTTCTTGTTAAGATTTTATTAAACTCATTTTAAAAGTATATTAGTTTTGGAGTAGAGGAAATTGTTGACGCCCATTTTCTGCGAACGCGATTTACTGGGATACACAAAACTGTATTTTCCTATTCCAAAATTTTAGACACAAAAATCAGAAACTGACAAAAGTTATTTTAATTTATCTCACATCTTATTAATATTTAATTCTGTCTTTTCAATTGAAATCTGTCATATTTTTGACAGCAAAATTAAATGACTGTGACATTGACTTCCGTCAAAGAGCTATAAAACATTATGGCAAGGAAAAACGAGTACGTATAATGTGTATTCTTTCACTCTTGTGTATAATCACGTATATCTCCCCCGCTTTACTTTTCTTGAAATTTGAAGATGAAGATGTCGCAGAATAATGTAAATCCACCATAAAAAGTCGTAAGTTAGGCGAATGTTTTTTTTTCGTTATGAGGTGAGAACAGGGCCGTCGAGAGGGGGTGGTAAGGGGGGAATCTCCCCGGGCCCGGGATTTTTAAGGGGCCCGGAAATTTGAAGCCATACGTGTAATCGTAATTTTTTCATATAGATTTTTCATACAAACTGGGGCCCAGTTCCTCATCAACCATTAACATATTCCCGTGATTTTCAAGGGGCCCGAAATTTGAAACAAAAAGTTGAATTGCAATTTTTGTTTGTAATTTTTTTTATTTGAGATAGATTTTTCATGCATCTTGGGGCCCTGATCAGCAAGCATTAATATATTCTCGTGATTTTCTAGCGGCTCGGAAACTTGAAAAATCAATCACGCTTTCATAATCAGGGCCCTATGTGAACGTTATCTTTTAAGAAAAACTCACACTTGCGGATTTGGGCCCCTGAATAATGTTGACATGTTTTTTTTTTTAAATATCTAGAGACAAATCGACCGACTCCGGCGATTTAAAGAAAATGATAGAAAATCACTTAGCTTTTATATTAGTGAGCACAAACTATTTTGTAATTTAAAGTAAATTTTGAAATTTTGTATCGGCCTCAGTCTTAATAAGGGGCCCGGAATTTCGAAAAACACAAAATATATATTTTTTTTTATTCGGATTTTTCTTCGTATCTATTTAATTTCTGTTTGTTACTTAGAAATTATTTGTTCTTATCGAGAAAGGGTTTTCGCTAGGACCGTTATTTGCAAATCTCTATAAAATATCGCTGATTTGACTTTAAGATTTCGAAGTTAATATTGAATATTCTTGTGTAGAAAACCTAACTAGGTGTTGAAATATAAAATAAAGTGTTGATGAAGTGAGTTATAAACGTGTAGATTCCGCGGAATGTTGTACTGCGTCAATCACATTTTTCGGAGTTGTTCAAAAGTATTTCAACATGTTAAGCAGCAGTGCACAACGTTGGCAAATTCTTAAGGAAAATGTGCCGGGATTCCTTCACAAACTATCCGACACAAGATGGCCAGCTAGAATTGAAGCAGTGAAACCATTTGCAAATCATCTCAATAAACTAAGAAAATCACTAGAAGGATGAAGTGATCTCACTTTAACTGCTGAAGCTAGAAGAAATGTACATGACGTATTAAAATATATGCACAAACAAACTTCAAAAGAAACACCTTTTACGTCATATTTGATTCTATAATATCTGGAATTTCTCGTCGGTTCGATGCCATGAAAAATTTGAATTCAACCTTTTCACTTTAATTGCAGTTTTCAACAATGGACGAAACTGAGATTCGAATTTCTGCTACAAGCTTTATTCAAAGTACAAATTGCATGTATCTCAAGAATTGGAGGAAGAATTAATTCATCTAAAACACATTTATGAAGCCAATTTCAAAGCAGAATTTCCACCATTGAGTTTGCTGAATGCAATTTTTTCCCAGAACTTGGAGACGATTTTATCAAATGTGTGTGTTGCTCTGCGTGTGTTTTGCACCATACCTGTCACCGTAGCTAGTGCCGAACGTTCCTTCAGCGTCCTTGCCAGAGTAAAAAAATTTCATCGCTCGTGCTCATAGCAAGATCGTGTTTCGGGACTTGCTACACTATGCATAGAAGCACCTTTGGCAAATTAATTGAATTTCGATGTAAATATAAGTAGTTTTGCTGCTCAGAAATCTGGGAAAGCTCGTATTCACTAAGGAAATATTTCGTCGAATATAAACCAACTCTAAAGGCAATATTGTGATAATATTTGGAATGTAAAAAAAAGAATGCAAAAGTTGAAATGAAAACGTTTTACAATACATAGCTTTTAAAATAAAGAAAAAAAGAACGAACGTGTTTTTCTTTCACTTACAAGCATGCGGTTGGCAATAACGCACTGAATGCAGAGCTTGATTGATAACTTCTAGATGTGGATTCGAACCGATCTACTCGTATGCCGAATTATTTTCTTTACATCCCCTGTTCCAACTGGACGAAACCCGTGGGAATGATCAGATAATGGACACTTTTTTTCGGTCCATTGTGCTTACAAAAAATATTTCATCCTTTCTTCTCATTGTTACTAGTGCCATGCTATAGCAATAGGTATTTGGCCGTAGCAGGAGTAGACATGTAGTAAAAAAAAAGAGTATAGGGCCCGGGATTTGTCCGTCCTGGGCCCGGAATTCCTCTCGACGGCCCTGGGTGAGAAAAAATCTCACTGAAATTATTCAATAGACCACAAATCTGCAAAAAAGGTGTGTACCGAGGCGACTTGACTGATTCTGAAAATGTCATATATTATCTAAGGAATCAACGTTTTTAAAACTTGAATTGTGGCGTATGGTTCGAGAAAAAATTGCATAAACTTTGAATAAAATTAAAATTATCAGAATTATTTATAAAGTATATTTTACAAACTATCACAGTTCACAGATTTGTAAAACAGCTGTTTTCTCTCCAACTTCATAATAAGCGCGCCTTTTTAGCAAGGGTGTGTAGAGATAGACATTGTAGATATAAAATTTAGTTTAGCGCGATCTGAGTAGGTACTAGGCTTTAGGAGTTATTTCATAGTGAAATAACTCCTAAAATTATGCAAATGAAATAAATACTAATTAGCAAATATTTTACTAAAAATTATGTTAGAAGTTATTCCATAAATGTTAGGACTTATTTTTTAGAAAATAGTGGTTTGCATACGGTATTTTTTCAATTAACCGTTAAACTAAAAAAAAAGCACGACTGGGTCGCACGTTCTTCCTCTGTGGGTGCAATAGTACGATGAAAACAAAGTTTTCGAGCAATATGAAGAACTCATTTTTGAAAAAATTGGGAAAAACTAAAAAAGTTTGGCTAAAACTGGAAAACCCCAGCTGTATTTACCGTCGAAGTAGTTTTTATCTGCTAAGTTATAGTTGAGTCTGCTATATACTACTCTGAACAATGACCCGGATGCTTCCGCTTCGAACTCCGCTCTGCAACGTTCATCTTCTTTCTGAATAATCTCATATAACTTGACCTTAAATCTTCCTGACTCCACGTTGTTGATGCTAAACTCCGTTCTACATCCTTCGGCCAGCTCTCTCCACTCCTCGTACCAGCTGTTTTTATCGAGCATAGCCTTATGAGCTACAACTTTTGGAAGACGATTTTCCTGCATGTGAAGGACTTTATCCAGGTAGTCTGCTTGCAGCTTAAGTGTTTTGATGAATAAGGGGGGACTGGTTTCCAACATAATCACATAGTTTGGCGTGTTCGGAGCTAGGTGAAATGTCCTCTTCACATAGTACGTTAAGAGCTTCTCGACTGTATTGTACTTTTTCCTCCCCAGACTTGTGCCCCATAGAAGAGAATGGACTCGGCAACTGCTTCAAACACCTTAAACTTACCGCTTTGTAATACGTTTTTGTTCATGAAACATCTTTTCCATGTTATGTTTAAAGCAGTTTTCGACTTTTCTAACTTTTCTTTGAGATGTCTTTCCAAGCTTAGGTTTTTTGAAAAATGTACTCAAAAGTATTTATATTCAGTCACTACCTCTAATAGGGTTCTGTTTTCAAAATTTGGGTACGGAACCCTAAAAAAGAAGATAATTTTGACTTAATAAGAACATTATATAAATGATATGCAGTATGAGAATGATTATCTAGGCAGCATTTAAGATGTTTCATATTCCCCTTTTTATATTTTTTATGGAACATCTGAACAAGTGCGCAATGTGCATATATCAAAAATACTGTCGTTCTGCAGGCAAGGTGTCAAAAATAAGCATTGATGCCACAGGCAGCTTAGTGCAAAATATAACGAGACCGAAGGGTCCAAATCAGCCCATATATTCCTGTATTGCATAGTTATAAATTTTGACAAATTCACTCTGTCAGTGTATCAAATACTAACTGAAGTGCAGGATACTCACACCATTACTCTGGGGCTAAGCAGGTTTATTAAAAGAACCAATAATAAAAACCAAAAGAGATCTCTGTGGATTATTTTCGTGCGCTCTTGCGAGCTTGTGCAATGGCATTCAATGATGTGTCGCTAAATATGTACGTTGAGATGTTTTTTAAATCCATAATGGGTCAACTTTTTTTCAAATTGATCGAATTTCATTCAGACTTACGAGTATGTGCGAGTTGATGTAGCGCATTTAATGCATCTAGCATGTCATTGGAAATGTTGGAAAAAAGTTCAACTATTGGCATATAAACATAGCAAACCACCTCAATACCTTTCAATCCGAGGATTTAGATAATATTGATAGTAATAACTATTTAATTGACAACGACGCTGACGTACCAAATCCAAATGTAGAAGGTGTTTGTACAGGGTGGGAGAGTAGAAGTCATCCATCCGATGTTGTTTGGCTCTTTTTTTTTCTAAATGAAAAACTTCGATTCTGTTTTTTGATTATGTTTATCTAAACCTTAAGAACTGTATTGATCAAGTCGAGAAGATGATATCGGCCGAATGGGCGCCGTCACAATTGATTGCTCGTTTTATTGCATTTTTCGTCACTTCAGCGAGAACTTCGGGCGACAGATTCTCGCACTCCTGTCTAACGTTGTCCTTGAGGGCTTCCAGAGTCTCAAGCTTGTTCACGTAAACATGGGACCTCAAAAAACCCAAAAAAAAAAGTCTGAAACCTTTAAATCGTGCGATCTTGCGGGCCAGTGCAAATCGCCAAAACCAGAGATGAGGCGGCCCGGGAACACCGCCTTCAGAATATTTGTTCATGTCGGTTCATGTATCGCTCCATGGCTTGTTCACTTGTATTTTGCATCTGTCTAGTCCACAAATGTCAAAACAGATTTGACATTGCAATCCATTTGCCAAAATGAGAGCATCTTCCAATAGGGTGCTTTCTTTTTGCCCACCTTGTAGTTACATAAACAATATCATGTACAGTGCTCAAATCGTAATTGCGGAAGGAAGTGATATTAATGCATTCTATATTCAAGAGTTCGGTAACAATCTTATCCGCAATAGTAAGAAACTTCTGTTGTGGACAGGGGTAGCTATGCGCTATGTTAGTGAACACGCTTCTTCAAGCTGTTCCGAAACTAATTTAAAACACTTGTTTTAAAGAACTATAACAAAAATGTACGTGTAGACAAATTTGTACGTATTCATTTGCTTGTTTTTATTAGGGCAGCAAGAAGAATGGACTCAAATTTGAATAATTTCATTCAAAAGAGATGTGCTCCTCCTTCCCCCAAAGAAAAAAGTCTATGGTCAAAAAGAGCAAAAGAAAACGAAGTTGATACCTTGGATGTAAATGATCGGGAAAACTGGCGGAATAAATCCGATGTTCCAATGTTTCACAATATATATTTTGTAGAGTTACCAAATGGTACTGAGCAAAATTTGGATACTAATGGTCTAAATGATACAAAAAACAAAAAGAAAAGAAACTAATGATACGAGAAAAGAAAAAAATCAGAAATATTTGAATGAAAACAAGTGTTCTTAATTTTTCAGTAAGCACCTGGAAATTTTGTAGAGGCTGTGGCACTTCTTCGTCTTTAGGGTCCCTGCCGGGCTTAGCATTGTCGATATTTTGTAAGCTGGCTATCCAATCAAGAATGTGGTTGAGATGGAAGTTGGAACTTGAGAGGGCATAGATGTGCCTATCCTACACCTCCGCATGGCAACCCGGGAACAATATGAATGGCAGGAAAATTGTAGTAAATGAAATAGGAGTGAGTATCTACAGCTATATTTCCTTTTCTTGAAGTATTGATTCCTTACCGGAAACGTATGCAAGGTAAAACTTGTATGCGGCAAAGAGAGGAAAGCTGGATGTGCGTATTTGGCTGTTTGCTTCTACCTTGGCAAATGGTTGAGTGCGTATATCTAAGGCTGCCAGGCCTTGAGTATTGATGGTGGTCATCTGGAAGTGACCTTGCGGTTGCGAGGCAAGATGCGACTTTGCCATACAAACTATAGTACTATATAGATATAATTACTATTCTATTGAGTTTGTTCTAGGTGCAGCTGCTATTTTTAGATTAAATTGTATAAAGCTTTGACACACTATATTATATGTATATTATGTTTATGGCATAAAGCTATTAGAAACGAAGTGTTGCGGCACGAGACAGCAGCATAGTCAAACACCTTCTCCAGAGTACTATAGATCGTCGCATCATTGTATATAGAACCGTTAGTAATATCACTTGGGAGTTTTTAGTAATGTCTTGTTTTGCCGTTAAGAGTGCTGCGGATGCAGCAAATGTGTATAGAAACAAAATGCATTTTATTTGTTCCTCCCTTGAATACTTGTCAATTTTTGAAATCGTCTAATGTAGAGCTTTCGCTTCGTTATTATTTTCAATGATAACAATATTATCAGCATGTTCTTTTCTCCCTTCCATCTCTTCCTTCTTCACCAACAATTTAAAATGAGTTACTGCCTTATTTTGCCGTCCGCTCCCAAGTGATATTACTATAGGTTCTATATACTATGGTCGCATTTACCTACAAACCATAACGGTCGTTTTTAAATTTCATCTGTAGAAACGTTTGACATCTATGATGTGTTCGCAATTTCATCCTTGAAATGTGCTATATTTTACCTTAAGCTGCATATACACTGGTCAGAATCTCATCAAAGTTATTGGTGAAAAACCAAAACATTTTGATTTTTCTTCAAGTATTTAACGTATACGTATTTAAATTTCAATTTAACAGACACACATGCTTGATGAGATTTTGACCAGTGAATATGTCGCTTTACTGCTGGAACATACAGAATCGACGGTGCCGGCCTCGCACGCATCCACACTGTTTACTCATTTAACAGACTGTGTGGACTTTAAGAATGAAGGGACTCACGTTGCAGAGAATAGGATAAAATGGAAGGAATCACAATTGAGTGCTTATGAATTCTGTATGTGTGGAATTGGCTTTTGAGGCTGGGCATTGCATATATAAACTATGGTATAACCACTTCAGGTGCGCCATCTATCGACGAAAAACTAAGGTCTAGAATACCATGGGAAGCAATAACAACAATTTTTTTTACGTTGTTGTTTTTTTTAGATTAGATTAGATCAGATTTATTCAACAAATTCATAGATACACATATTATTAATTATAATTAAATCTTTAAGGCATGGCCACAAGGGCAGCCAGCCAGATGATAGCCTGTGTAACAAATTTTAAAATATATACATACATAGTTAACTAAGTTTATTATATATTTGTATTCCAAAATATTCCCTTATTATTTTATTGCTGTATATTAAGGAGGCTTTAACAAATTTTACTAGTTTTTCCCAGACTTACTTACTTACTTATGATGGCGCCACTAAAGCGTGGTGCTCCTGGGCCAGACTTAGAATGCCCCTCCAGCCAGCTCGATCTCTAGCCTGCTGTCTACAATTTCGCACTCCAAGTTGACGGAGATCTCCCTCTACCTGGTCGCTCCATCGAAGATGAGGTCTACCTTGGCTTCTGACTTCCTCGGCTTTGGTGTTGAAGATTTTACGAGATTTTACAAATGGAAATAAAGCCCCTTCGACCTTATTGCGCACGACCTTATTGCACGGCACCGGTCCGTGATTCTATTCTCCTTCGCATTTTTGCTGCCATTGACATTGACAGCGGCCTCCAACGACCAGCGTTGCCGAAGTGGTTCAATCGTGCTTTTTTGACACAGCAATTTTCACATGGCACGGTGGCACGAAAAATTTCAATATGGCACACTTTTTTTAATATGATAGTTAGTACCTATTTGTTGAATTTATTATTATTTTTGTATAAATTTCCTATTTTTTGTATTAAGTTATGACAAAATTCAAAAGTTTGGGAAAATTGATTCGAAGGAGTTACTTATTTTATTTTTTCTTTACATATATAACATGAATAAATAGGAATCTTTTAAATTTTTTTGTATAGCAATAGCAAAATACCAATAAAATTTAGTTTTTTTTAAATTATTGAAAAATTGTAGTTTTTCCATTTTGGCACGGTAGTGGCACGCTCTATTAGAAAATGTGGCACGTTAATTTTCTTTCCAGCGGCAACGCTGCGACCAACCATCACGTATTAAATACTCATTGACGCCAGTACTATAGTGTCTATATACAAAGCGCAGACGCAGATTTTTAGGTCTGTTTGATGTTCCCTGCCCCCGGGCGCACTGGAGAATTTCAGTGCATTTCGTTCAACTGACAAAAAACTGCATAGCCGCTCGGGTTTTAATTTAACATTGAACGGCCCAGTGTAACACATTCAATTTTTTGACATTTCTATCATATAAATTTAGTTTCTATAAGCAGTGGCAAATAAATAAAATTTTATAAAATGACGAACGAAAACAACAAGAAAGTTCTATTAGCAGTACATACGTTATTGGAAACAAGCTACTGCAGGGATGAATCTGAAGATGATTTTATTCTCTGTGATTCAGATAGTGACGATGGAAATTTGGTAGAAAAAAATAAATTACAAGATAATCTAGAAAATATTTTATAAACCAGATATAATACATCAAACTGTCAAGATTCATTTATTTCTCCTCAGAAATTGAACTTCTGCTAACAGCTCATTTAAATTTTGACAGATCTGATTTCTTACCCCAAGTAAACACATGGGGTGCGTGAGAGTGCCCCGAGTTCACGTCGAACACAGTGCAAAAATACTGGGGTGAAGAAGTTTCTCATAAAACGCTTCAGTGCGTGTTGATGTAGAATCTGTACCCTTCCGGCCACACGATTCGTTAACGTACAGCTAGCGGCAAATTTTATAATGAAAGTTGTTGAAAACGTTGCGACAAAACGTAACGCAAGCGATAATAAAACGTTTCAGACGCGTAGGAGAATGGATACTTTTTGACGAAGAGGTTTTAGAACCACTGAAGTGACTTGCCGTATAGTATTCGCTTAAAACGCTTCGTTTACGAAACGATTCGACGTAGTGAAAGCGGTAGGCGGAGCTGAAATCTAAATAAAAACGCAGCCATTTTGTTTTATTTTTTATTTTCTTGGAACGCAAATCACAAATAACACAAAAAATTATTGTTTTAATATTAGACATCCTTCTAAGGTCCTTAGTTGGTATCATCATTAAGAAATAAACAAAAATAATTTAATATAAATATTATAATGAGATTATTGCTATTGGAAAGAATAATGAAATACTAACGTACAATTGGTTTGCGTTTTTCTTTTCTGCAATACTGGAAGAGCAACATCCTGCCTCTTTGAATGACTGATGACGACTGAACATGATAAAAACTTCTCCGAAGAACATCAAACTTTAATCCATCTAGTAGCATGCGGTGACATCTAGTGTAATATACTTTAAGCAATTTATATTGCGTACAAAAGTACTTTTTCATCCCGTAAACTGTACGCCTTAAGGCCCGACCCATAGAATCCGTTGTGTCCGTGCGTCCGGCAAATCAACTGACAGCTCGATTTAATACACGTGTTCTTACGAGAAGTGGTCTATGTACAACGCATGCGGCAACGCAACGGACAGAACTAGTCGAACTTTAAACTTTTTCTTCTCCGGCAATCCGTTGACAGCTGGCTGACAGAAATTTTTTTTTCGATTTGAAGTGGTTTCGTTTTGGCCATGGACCTAATAAGTATGGACTGCTAAGAGCCAACTTCACGTTGGTTCCAAATTAGCGCCTTGAAAGTCATGGTTGTCAAACATGGAAACAAAATGATCTTGACAGATGAGAAACAGCTGATTGCAAAATTGCGCTTTTATATTTTCATTCAAAATAAAATTCAAAGTTTAAAATTGATTATTGTTCAAGTGAGAATAAGACAAGAATAAAATAAAAAATTAAAAAAAAACAAAGCAATTGAAAAACAAAAATGAAGTGTTTAGTAAACGGATGCAAAGAAAAATATCCCGGCGGCGCAGGGAATTTTTCGTTCCATAAGTAAGTGCAAGTGAATAATATTAATATCAGCAAATTCAAAAATTCGTTTTTTTTATAGGATCTATCAGAATGGAGCTTATAAAAAAGAGTGGGTTGAGGCCCTAAGGCGGTTTAATCACCAAGAGACTGACTGCTTAATAACATTTTCTAAGATCTGCAGCAGCCACTTCGAAAGAAGCATGTTGAGGAATCTGGGATGTCAGTTTCGTTTGGTGGAAAATGCTGTCCCAACCATTTTTCCAATGGTCGGAAAAGTAACGTAAGTACAAAAAAATAATTATTAATCTTATATATCTTAGATTGGAGTTAATCGTGGATGTTATATAACTTTTCTAGGATAAATAGTTTTGTAAAGGGATTTTTAACAACGTTGATAAAAAATTTTTGGGGAAACTCAAAATGCTATCCTTGCCAAACTATTTGGCCTAGGAATGTGATTGCAACGTATTAAAGTCCTGTTGTGTATCTTCTTACTAGTCGATACAAACATTTTAATTAAAAAAAAAAAATTCGAAAAATTTTCACATCAAGTCAAGAATCCTATTTTATGGAAATCGCTAACTTTTTTCTTAACTAAAAACGATGCCCTTGCCAAACTATTTGGTCTAAAAATGTGATATAAATGCATTTAAGTCCTATTTTGTATCCTCTTACTAGTCGATACAAACATTTTAATTAAAAAAAAAAATTTCGAAAAATTTTCACATCAAGTCAAAAATCCTAAAGTATTTGATTTTTTTGTTTGTCGTTGTAGAGCTGTTGAGCAACCTTCTAGCTCGAATGCTGCGATAGTGCCAGATACCTTGACTGACCCTTTGACTCCAAAGTCTTCGGCCCAAAAGAGGAAACGCACGGTAACGAGGAGGCTTGATGACTCTAACGAAGAAGCTACACCTCGAACGCTCAAGTGTACTGTTCTTCGGTTGAAACGTCGCTTAGTCGAAAAGACTAGGATATTAAAGTCAACCCAGCGACAGCTTCAGAGGCAAAGGAAGCAATTTGGCAATTTAACAGGTTTGATATCGCAGTTGAGGAATCAAATTATGATTTCGGAAAATGCAGCTCAAACCATTCAGGTAATTTTGTGTCTTTAATTTTGTATGGATTCTTTTTTTGAGTGTACCAATTATTTATAATATATATATATACAAAATATTATTAATTTTCAACAACTACTTATCCCAGTTTAAAAAAGTGGAATCTTATCACCAAATGCCAGGCGCTTTGTCTTGACAATTAAGTTAGGTATGAAATTATGAAAATTATGAACATTATATTTATTGTCTGTTATTTTATATTAATAAATATATTTAGTACTTTCTGTTTCTCTAATTATAATATCTACATTTTAGAAATTAAAGTAATTCAGTTATTTAAATATACTGTTAAAAAAAGTTTGGACATAATTTCAAAAAAGGCCTATGCCAAACCAACCGAAACGAGATTTTCGATTTTTTTCAAAAATCTATATCGTACATATCAGATTTGAAACTCTGAAATGAAAAAATTTTACAGACAAAAAATAAAACCGGCTTTATAGGTTTTATTATAGGCATGCAAAATTTGAAAAAAATGTTTATACTCTATGTAGAAGAAAAACATATTTTATATTATATCCTGAGCTACAAGCTTTCTCAAGATCATCTTGAACTATTTTTCTCTAGCATTAGGTCGAGGGGAGGCTGCAATAATAACCCAAGTGCTGGACAATTTTCTGCAGCTTACAAAAGATTGCTCATCCATAATGAGGTTAAATCTTCAACTGAAGCTAACTGTATTCCTTTTGACGAAACAAGCATTTTATTAGCCTCCTCTTCTAAAGATAGACGAAAACAACAAGAAGAAGCAAGCTTAAATGAGGATGAAGCTATCATTTTTGATATAATCCCAGAAAATTACTTGCTTAATTCTCCATTTGATGAGATTATTTTATACATTAGTGGGTTCGTCGAGTTTAAACTCCTTCGAGACTACAAATGTAAAAAATGTAAACAGTTTTTGATTACTTGCCCTACTGAACAATCAAATCTAATTTCAATTAAATCGAAAGGATACT
Source organism: Platycheirus albimanus (assembly GCA_916050605.2). Taxonomy (NCBI): domain Eukaryota; kingdom Metazoa; phylum Arthropoda; class Insecta; order Diptera; family Syrphidae; genus Platycheirus; species Platycheirus albimanus. Next base: position 4,735,533 of record OU696699.1, on the reverse strand, counting down.
TAAGATATCCGCATAAGGACACCGCAAAGATCTGCAGAGTAGTTCAAAAAATAATTGCAAATTTCCAAAGTAGTGACAAAATCAAATCTCCCAATGTACATGCCCTAATAGTGATGAGTTCACTGAGAAATTTAGATTTATGCAATATGTACACTGAACTAGACAATCACACACTAGACGGTGACGTACTAGCTAATCATAAATACGAACTCATCAAGGAAGTCATACATATTTGTTCAAAAGTGCTTCTACACTATATAGTAGGGAAACAAATTAATTTGGAGCAGCATAAAAAACAAGTAAGGAGCAAATACACCAAACTCATACAATTTATGGGCCAGTGAAATAGCCCATACTATTAATCCGTCCGTCTGCAGGTCCGTTTGTCCGTCTGTAAGACTATCTGCTCGTCTGGTTGTCCGTCTGTACGTCTATCTTTACGTCCGGTTGTCCGTCTGAACGTCCGTTTCTGTCTGAACGTCCGGTTATCCGTCTGAACGTCCGGTTGTCCGTCTGAACGTCCGGTTGTCCGTCTGAACGTCCGTTTGAAAGTCATTTAGTCCGGCCGAGCGTCCGTTCGTCCTTCCGTTGTTGTTAGCTAGGTAGGTTCGTTAGGCGGGTAGGCCTGTTCGACTGTCCGTCCGTTTGTAAGTCCATTTTTGTCCATCAGTCCATCTTTTCGCCCAACGGATAGGTAGGCGTTAGATAAATAGGTTAGAAAGGTAGGTGCGTTAGGTAGGTAGGTCCATATGTTTGTCTGTCCGTTGACCTGTGGATTAGGCCTACAGGAGACACCACATTAAAAAAAACGCGCTTTAAACTCTACCTCTGTGGTGGCGTGGAAAAGAGTTTACATCGAAGTATTAGAAGTAACATAACGCGTTCCAAATTCGATTTTTATCTCAACTTTTCTTTCTTTCACCTTTGAGACCAAGCAGCATGATACCTGTTTGAATCCGGTGTTTTGAAGCACAGGCAGCCTTGATTCCATAAATTGAATCATATTCAATAGCAATAATACATTTTAGTTTAATTCGTATTGTTATTTTATTATTTATCACTTATAAACAGTCTTAACAATGTAAACATTTTTAACACTTACCATACACTCAAGAAGAACAAATGGAAAAATTGCATAACCCATAAAAATACGAGTTGTCAGGCGTGTTAAAATATCATAAAACATACGTGTAAATTGGGTTATCTGTAATCGATGACGGAACATGCGTCTAGCCTGGAGACAAACACACAAAAATTCAAAAATGTATATCATTTTGCATTACCAAATAATAAATTAAAAAACTTACAGATCGTGCAGCTGTGACAAAAACTGCCCCAGTGTAAATGTTAAATAATATCCAGGATAGAACCATGCCAAACAGCGCTAAGTGCAAAAGTAAGTATGGTGCCGTATTTTTAAGGTACACGGTCATAAACTGTAGTTCGGAGCCCAATATTTGTTCCAATGTTCCAGTTGTTTATAGGATCACGGAAGTTTAATGCAAGCTAGAAAAAAGAAAAAAATGTATGTAATTGGTGTATGGTCCAATAACTATCGAACACTGAGACACATGGTTTTTTTGGATTAATATATTATTTATTTTAATATTATTTATTTATTTTTAATATTAAAGAAAACGTCATCAGATAGTTTTTGTACACTAATCATGAGTTATCATAGGTGTCCCAAGGTACGAATACTAGTCATCATTTAAAAAGATCGAAAAATTGAATATTTTTTTTTTGACTCAAGATTACATTTTTAAAAAAGGTACTTTTTCGATTTATTGTAGAATAGTGTTTTATCTTTACATTTGTAAGACAAGAAAGAAGTAAACGTAACAATAATTATGAAAAACGTAGATACTTACAAAAAAAACTGCCACAAGTTATGATGAATATAATATTAAATGCAAGATCCACGACACGACAAATTTGATGTCCTGAGGGAAATTAAAAGAACAAGCCATTAATTCAAACCTTCCCAACACTCTCAATATCCAAACAAGTCAAAATTAAAAGGCATAAGATTCAGATATTAAATTGTACACTAATCAGAGGCAAATCATAGGTGTCCCAAGGTAAATGCTTCATCACTATGATCTCTTTTTTTTGGAATAAAAACAATCTGAAAACTCACCTTTGTTCTTTTGCCAAATCAATCCCATGCTCCTGTTCGCAATGAAAAATACCTGCAAAAACAAAACAAAAATCAACTATTAACTCAAGGCCATCGTTTCAAATAAAATTGTTAATTCTTTTCATAATTTTCAGTATTTTTTCTAAATCAAAGAAATTCATAGTCTAACATATTATGAATCATCACAAAAATATACAAACAAAACTAAACAAACAAATCTACACACCTTAAAACGCATAACGTGTTCGGATGTCTTCAAGCATCTTGCAGATTTGATTTGGTGTGCGGTACATGTCCCCAGCTATGCTCTTCTGCTTTGCCGGGTCAATCGATAAATACTGCTCGCACAAATCTCCATCAAGAACATTCTTAACAGGATAATATGCACTTCTGTAGCTCAAGTGATCCCTGCCACACAGTGGTGGGTTCTCATTTCTCATGTGCATTTCCAGATGCTGGAAAAAGTCAAAATCTTCTCGACTTGTAAATGGTACCAGCACTCCCACAGTTCCACTCAATGTCGCATAGATAAGAGATTCAGAGCCTCCAGGAATCAGCGTGGCTTTCTGAAGTGACATTATGATTTCTCCAATATGGAATGTGCAAATGTTCTCAGCTTTCTGAGACGCACCACTCAAGAGGCCACGATCCCAAAGTGACTTTGTTCCAGTTGGATCTTCATCGACGTCGTCAGTAACCGAATGAGGAAGACGCAGAATAGATACATTGCCAAACTTATCTTCGGTAGCGATAGTGTCGTAGTCTAATAATGTTGTGGCAGTAATCCAACGTGGGTGAGTATCATCTGCAAAAATGATCAACTGATTTTCAGCACGTTTGTAACGCACAAAGAACACAGACTCTTGTACATCTGAGACATAAATGCGATGACCCATTGCTTGAATATTGACAATTTGGTAGGGAATGTGTTTGTTTTCGCACTTTCGCAAAAGTTTTTTCTTGCCCAGGTCATAAATACGAAGAATACGACCAATTCCTGCCAATAGCCGTCCCTGGAAACCACAAAGGGCTCCTGGTATTTCATCGCATTCGGTCCGATGCAAAAATTCCAACAACGAACAGGTTGGATCTATGCGATACACATCGATGGCGCCACCATTTGATATTCTAGGATTAAGTTGAAGATCTTTGGCGACTCCCACAACAAGGTAGTACCGTCCATCAGCGGCTGCTGCGAATTTCATTGTTGCCATTGACATCATAGCATCGTTCTGCGTCAGAGGAATTTTGAACGTTGTTTGTCCATGAATTGGATCTACAACACGTATATGAGAAGCCCACAGTCCTAATCCGGCTTTGGGGGAAGAGAATACATCTTCTGGCAAGACTTCGTTTATGAACGCATCGGCCATTTCATTTGCCAGTTCCTGCTCATCCTCTCCAGCCGCTGTTCGCATCTCCTCAGCCATCTGATTCTTTCGGGCATTTTTCATTTCTTCCGTATAAGCATTGTGGTCAGTTTCAGCAATGATCATTCGGCCAGTGTCTTGATGTACAGCAAAAATACGTGGCGTGTACTCCAAAGGATACGAGACTTGATTGAAAACTGTTCCCAGCTTTTCCAAGGCCAAGATCCGCAGTGTATTTGTTGAGATTGCCACAATACCTTCATTACACTGTTCACTGGAAAACCCAGAAGCATACTCCAAGGTTTCATACGACAGCGGTGTCAAATGGAATCAGTTTTGGTAGTAATACGAGAGCCACGTTCGACTGGACATTGCCAATACTGCCTCAGATCCCTGCATTTTTATACGAAATAGCTTAACCGGCCTTGAGCCCAGAACATGCTCCTCTAGTTCTAATGATGAATTTTCCATTGATATCTGATTGCCGTTAATCAGGTCTTCCTTGTAACCCTTTTCATAGTGAAACAAAGCGTCAGCATAATTCCCCCTGAAAAATTATCACACAATATGAAACACAATTGTTATGCAAGTATGGATTTCCTACGTAAATTCCAATTGATGTGCGTATTCGCGGGCAATATAAGGAACCTTATCGGGGTCATGTTTCGAAGCCAGTAGCATAGCTTGTTCCCATTTCAACAGATCTCTTCAAATATCTAATGCTTCTTTGGTATTGAAACTTTTAGCAAAATACTCCTTGGCATCTTCAGATTTTTCCAACAAAAGACAACAAAACCCAGAGAGTGTGTTTATATCTTCCACATGGCTAATTTCCTCTAGTGCTGCCACCATTGATGCTTCGCCGATCTTACGATATACCTTGACAGCTGAGAGAATTTTATGTTTTAAGAAAGCAATTTTATCATTTACAAATGAAATCGATAGACTACAAACCAAAATCAGGCTCCAAATCACATATAGCCTGTTGAGCTAATTCTAACCATGATGTTCTTAATTTAATTTGTTCGCATACCTTATAGGCTTCGGCATATTTTCTAAGCCGTATTAGGTTTTGCAAATTTGTTGAGACTTAAGACCTCACAATTTAGTTAATTTTTATCCGAAACTTTTGAAATATCATAATTTTTGAGAGATTTTTCTTTTGATATTACTGTGCTTGCTGAGTTAAATTTATTATTATCAATCAATTTGCAAATGTTTCTGTCAAACGAAACGTCATTTCCATGCAGGTGCGTACACTGGTAGAGGCAGCAGGGCAACTAACCCCTATCAACTTTTAAAAATATATATCAGAAAGATAACCAATTATAAATTTGAGCTACAACTTTCTGTTTTAAAATATGATTCTTTTGCGAAACTTCATACTTTTGCTTGTTGTATTCTACTTAAGAAAGGTTAAAGGCAATTTAAATTTAGAGTAAACTGCTGCAACACCCCCTCGCTCATATCCTAGACACGCCTATGAAAAAAAAGTTTCGTGTAGGGAAATATTTCACAACTTGCTTTTTCAGTGAGCTAGTTTCGTTGGCGACACGATTTTCACAGATATTGTATGGAAACGATATCAACTAGCAGTCCATACTTATTAGGTCCATGGTTTTGGCATTGAAGAAAAAAAATATATGTCTTCTTCTAAGGGTTTTGGTTACAGTTGTAATTATGTAAAGCATGATTTTTTGCTTGCTTGTTCGAAGAAAAAAAAGATGCAAAAATGGAACGTCAACGCATTCATTGGGTCACCCCCATTAGGCGGATTTCGTTTTTGTGCTGGGAGGGTAGTTATAGTAATATCACTTGGGAATTTTCTGGTTAGGCTGGTTAGGAGCGGACGGCAAAACAAGGCATTAACTCATTTAAAACTATACTTGAAGAAGGAAGATTTATGAATTATGATTTACAATTTCTATGATTTATTTATTTTATAAGAGTTGGAAGGGAGTAAAGACAATGCTGAGAATTGTCATCATTGAAAATAATAATGAAACGGAAGCTCTACATAATACGATTTCAAAAAAAACAAGTAAGTATTGGACGGAGAAAAAAATAAATTTAATTTTGTTTTTACACATTTGTTGCATCAGCAGCACTCTTAAGCGGCAAAACAAGACAATACTAAAAAATACCCAAGTAATATTACTATGGGTTCTATATACAATGGCGCAGATGTATCGCATGTCAAATGTAAACGTAAATCTCATACGATTTGACATGTGTTTAGATCTTTAATATTTGTTTAGGATTGAATGTAAAGCCATCACACCACGGAGACTCTATGGTCTCTCTTTTTGTCTACAAGCTGAAAATCAGCTGATATGCCATTTACTTTGATTGACGCTTCACTTGCTTTTTAAATGGGAGCAGTTAACACAATAACAAAATAAATGGCATACGCAGGGATGGTTGACATCACAAAATGCACAGGCAGAGATGCAGACGTGTTCACAGACACGAAAAAATATTTCGAGGGTGTTTCCGGCAAGAGGAGTACGAGTTGGTGGTCTGTATTGGTCTGTACATCACACATTCCTTCACATTTTTTGTTTGACATGTCGAACTACACTGTGGGATAGTGTGGAAATACCTTACTGGCTGCGCACAATGGTGTAGCAGCAGCAGTAGCACGCAGCAATGTGAATGTTAAATGTATGTAAATCGTATTGCACGTCTACAATGTGAAGTCGCAGCTGCAGCAGAGAGAGTCGCTGAAGTACAAGTCGACTCGACTTGAACTTCTCGACCCTGCTGCGCTGGAAAATAACAACAAACCGAAATGGCAGACGTGATTTTTGTTTGAGTTCAGTGCTACACATTGTATTCGTGTATGCTGCTTTGTGAGCTACTTTTTTGACATTTACTTTGACATTGCTGCGTGCTACTGCTTCTGCTACACCATTGTACACAGCCAGTTAAGGTCCACGGCTGTAACCATTGTATTTAATGTATATACAATGGCTGTGACCATAGACATACCGCCAACTCGTAAAACTCTTGCCTGCATCACCCTTAAAATATTTTTTTGGGTTTGTTTATACGTGTACAAATCTGTCTATGTGTTTTGTGATCACAGCCATCCCTGCGTGTGCCATTTATTTTCGTCCTGTTTGCTGCTCCAATTTAAAATATTTATTCAGCTGTTTTTTGGCTTGTTGGCAAAAAGAGAGACAATAATGTGAGTTGGCGGTCTGTATCTATATGTCCGTGGCTGTGACCACTAATCTCTATAATACACTGGATAGCGTATCCCATATAAGGTATAACAGTTTTTGTAATCCCATTTGAACATGACACTTGATGAGCTAAGTGGGTTTTGTCATATACGTCAAAACTATTTGACAGTTCTTTTCCTAGAAAAAGCGATTAGTAGAAGGTGAGAGTTGCTGGAAGGCATAGAGGATCGATAGCTATCATTATTTAAACGCTTAGCTAATGATACCCGGCTTTCCGAATTTTTAGCTAAACAAAGAAAGTTTGATAGATCTAGAATATAAGGGAGAATTAAGGACTACATAATGTAGATATACACCAAGTACCACCTTCGTGTAGTGCGGCTAAAATGAGTCTCTATACTTGACAGTATGTCTGACTAACTTCAGACGAGGGTAAATTGATGGGAATTCCTAGCGATACGAGTTGTAGTGTTGGCTCGCCAATGCACGCACGCGCTCTTCGGTGGTTGGATACAAACTGAAACTGACCTACTTTCTAGTAGTGCATGTACACCACAGAGGACCTAAAGGAGAGTGAAATCTTTCGTACGTATCACCCTCCGACACCCATTTCCGGTTTTTTTTTTTTTTTATTTTAAATCGTGTCTGTGAATAAATGCAACAACAACAACACAAAATTATATCATACCAACTGTGCGTGTATGTGAGTTTTTACGCACACATTCGCAGATGGTATGATTTATCTGTCAAATCAGCTTGTAGGCAAAATCCCATTTCCAGCCTACATTAAACTCTCTTTCATATATCCTCTCTGATGTACACGAGTCAACATGTATAGATGAGATACATGGAACATTGAGAACACCTGTAACAAATACTTACGCATGTATATCATAAGGTCGGGCGTCGGGCGCATATTAAGTCATGCTACTAAAACCATGATGTTAATACACTACATCTCTTTCATGTTTTGTAATTTTGTATTTATTCTGTTATCATTGCTTTTTTTTAATAATTAGTATACAAAAATTCAGATTTAATTTATTTTAATACAGTTTTATAATTAAACTTCAATTTAATTTAGTCTGTAACTAACTAAAACATAACGTTAATCAAATTCATAATTTATCAATAAACATAATTAAATCTTTTAATCATTATAATCTTTTATAGTTCTCCACTCCCCTCTACCTTCTTTAGATGAAAAATGTTTCTTTTTAATTGTTCATTTTTGTCATCATTTCTAACTTTTGTATCTCCTTCATTACTGCTTTCTATAGGACTAAAGTTTGGAGTAAGTTTATTTTGTTTTACACATTTTTTTATGTAAACCTTATCACCTATAAAATAATATCAGGACTTTCAGCTTTTCTTTTTCTATCTGTATATTCTTTTCCTTTTTCTTTATTCTCTTTATCTCTAACCTCTGAATCAGTGATTTTTGTATCTATAGATTCTAGTGCAGGCACTTTGTCCCTATTTAATCTATTAAGAAATACCACATTTCTTTCCTATCTTTCTATTCCTCCTCTCCTTGCTCGCACTTGTTAAATCATTATAAGGGTATTCATATCCCCTTGAGTGCGAGTGCATTAAAAAAAGGTCTGACGGTGTTTTTCCTGTTGTTGAGTGCTATTGTACATCATTATATATTCCCACAGTGATTCTCTAAAAAACTTACCTTAAATGTTCCCAATTTTCAATCATTTTAATATATCTCGGTTTTGCCTTTCAACTTCGCCATTTTGTTGTGGCCAATATGGAATGCTGTTAAACAGTATTATATTGCATTCATTACAAAATGCCCTAAATTTGTCCCTTATGAATTGTTTTCCATTATCTGATGTTATCGAAACCGAGTCTGCTAAAAATCTCTTTCAACACCTTTATAATGTTCGAGGAAGCTATACTCTTGCTAATTTTGATTTCCTTGAATCGGCTGTAATAATCTACTACAACGAACAGGTACTCATTATTTGAAAGTGGTCCCATGAGGTCAATGGCAATGTCAATCCATGAAGTGATTGGAAGATCACGCCTTTTTAATGGGAACTGGAGGATGAGGCAATGCAACCATTGTACAACTTTTGTAAGTCTGAACAAAATTCTCTAACTCTTTGTCCATTCCGAGCCACCAGGTCTTTGTTTTGTCAATTATGTGCATATGTACAAAGCTTTAAAAATATAGATTCATCTAATTTGAAATAGTTTAAGAAAAAAAAATTACAAACAAATTTTTAATAAATAAAAAATAAGTAATATTTTTGGATCTTAAATATTAAATATGATCAACATCGATTTTGTATTGTAGTGTTTAAAATTCAAAGCCCATTAGCCTATTTATTTTGTTTCAAGATAGAGGCTATATAATGTAAGCTTGCGAATTTTTCTGATGATTGACACCACTGTAGAGACTATTATATAATTCATAACTGGCAAGTAGTTTAATAGTTGCAATATATTCGAATTTATTGCATTCTGCCTGTCAATCTTAAACGTTATGGTAGGAAACCAAAAATATTGCATGTAAATTTGATTGTACTGCATGTGAGTATTACGCGGGAAAAAGGATAAGTAGGTATGCTATGTTAATAAGAAAAGTCATGAATTCCACGTCAATCGAAACAAAATATTCACGACACAAAAGTAATGCATGTGACGGTAGGCTGGAACAAAGAGACTGAAAAAGAGTTCCACCGAAAATAAGTCCCCTTTGATATGCAACAATGAGATGTTCTGGCAGCCACAAATACTCTTTGAGGTGGAGTATTTAAAAAAAAGTACAAGTGCTGACAATGTTGTGATGACAAAAACCAGAAGACAAGTTCCTTTCGTTGGTCTCATCACAGGAGTAATTTCCATTTTGGAAATATTTGACCACTATGTGAAACCACTCGATTCCCAACTAAAATATTTGCTGACTTATAAGTTCAGCCAGAACCACTTAGAACTCTTTTTTGTGCGATAAGAAGTTGTGGTGGCTGGTGTCCCAATCCAACTGCACCACAATTCATATCTGCATACAAAATATTATTAATCCACCACGAAGTCAAGGCTGCAAACGCCAATGTGACAGCTATAGACTCAACAACCATTCTATCTGTACCATCTTCTCGACCTGTTAAGATTGGCCTTTACGACCCAACCACCTATGACAATGTACTCAATGCCAGAGTTTCGAAAAAGTAAGGGTTGGATAATGACGAAAGAGGCTCGCATCCTTAGGGAAGTAACTATTCATCACAAAAGTTTCAGATCACAGAAATTAGAAAAACAACAAACTTTTCAACTACCAGAAACAGCCATCCCACTACACGTGCCATCAACAACTTTCAAAAAGCTATGATCCACCATCCAACAAACTATGCCACATAGAAAGATCAGCCAGATACATCCGCTCAGCTATATGATGTTGAGAATGCTTTCCACTTATCGCTCCCAACTCGCCGGCGGCGTCTCGGGAGCACACATAAGAGTTGAAGTGTGCTTGAAGTCATCTGGTTTATTAAAGACATTACCGATTGCCTCTAACATCTTGTTACATTGCTGAATTAGTGAGAGTTTTCGGTCGTGGGGAAAGATAAGGGCACAATTTTTTAAACATTTATTCTCTTCGAGTAACTTGTTCCATCGATGATGGATATCACATTTAGCTTGTTCCTTTAGTTCTTTAGTTCTTTAGTTTCCAAATACTGACCATCCTTTTCCAGATTGAATTTTCGTTTTGTCACAGATCCATCATCTAAAAGAAGAAGGGTTTTATGATATAACAACAAAATATAGTAAAGGATGTTGGAGGTACCATTTTGAAGAAGACAATCATCGAAGTTATTCCAATAATCTGCCAGGTAAATGATGTCCTCTTTTGAGACTTGACACATCTCTTCGATAACAGTTTCATTCATTAGTCTCAAAATTGGCACACAAAGCCAACAGAAGAATATGTTCATATCATTCACACAATCAATGATTTGCTGGAGTTCAAGAATTTTCATTAGAAAGGCACCGCACGCTCGCACAGCTTAATCGGTTGCTTCCGCATCGATTAGATTCTAAACGAATACAAAGAATGCAGTAAAGTTTGGGAAACTGTAGTTTCTAACAACTTACTTTGTAGAAAAACGTGTTTCGACTCATATCTTTGAAGGTGTTTAGGAAAAAACACATATTTATTGTTGCACTTAAGAGGAGCTTTGTAACCAAGTTTTGAATTGTTGAGTAACTCAATTCGATCGAGTTCCCCAGTTTCTTGATTCCCTTTTCTGATAATTCACTGAAGGAGGAGACAAATAAGAAATAACAAAACGAAAATTATACAAAGACGTCAAGACAAAATGAGACAAAATTTGGAAGAAATAAACATTTAACTTTAATCTCCTTGATATTTTGCCTACTGTTCCTAAAAAGGGTAACATAGCATGACAGTTGGAGTTGCTGAATAAAGGCAACTTCTGTGTCCAGTTGGAAAATAAGAGTGCGGAGCTCTTATAATTTGTTCTGGCATAACCACATCATTAATTAAAAACTCTACGGGTAGGCTGGAATTAATCTAATTGATGTTATGTAATGTTTGTATGTTTAGTAACACACTTATTACACCACTTATAGCTTTCAATGCACCAGCCCGAACAGTCTTCAATTGCAACTCGGAGGGCCGACGCAGCTCTGGAAGACCCCAACTAAGGTGGCGGGATCAAGTGGAGAACTACCTCAACCAACTTGGTGTGCGCAACTGGAGGCCACTGGGCTAGGGACCGGCCTAGTTGGCGAGGATTGTTAGTTGAGGCCGTGGTCCCTAATTGACTGTCTGCGCCACATTAAGTAAGCCAGTAAGTATCTGTTGCTACATCATTGTTTAACAAAGGCAATTGCTCTGTGTCTGGAGTTATGGCAATTTTTTGCGACAATTCCATCCAACCTTTGATGTGGTTGTACATTGCAACACCGTTCTTTTGGAAATGTTCGACAATTTGTTCACGGGATATTGGTAGCGGATTAGATAGTAGTTTCGTCGTGGATTGAACTAATTTATTGATGGCCGTCTCGTTGTACATGCGTGATTTTTCTGTACCTTGTTGTGTACCTAAAAAAATAAGTGGGAAATTAACTATGTTATTGAGCTGTTATGTCTGTCTAAGTGATTAAATTCATATCAATAACTTACACTTTGAATTTAAAGAGAGGAGGAGAGAACTTAACGATAGGGATTATCTGTCCGCTGTGGTACTTTTACTATTTACTTGCAGATCTCAGTTAGGCCGAACTACTTGGTGAACACCTTATATGGGCTACTCAGACAGAGAGAAGATACTATAGAGAGAGACAACTTTCCTCGCCTCCGTCATCGCACAGATTTTTGTTTACATTTTTTATAACGAGTTGAATTCCTATCGGTGTATACATGTTTTCACCTCGAGCAGAACAAAAAAAAAAAAACAAAAAAAAAAAATCAATCTAGTCAGCGGTGAGATTCTGACATTTGTGATGAAAAGCGTGATGTGTGATTTGGAAGAAGTTTGTAATTTAAACAATAATCTTTTTTTTTGCATTCTTTTTACTTTATAAATATTTCTTTTTTGCAGGAATACTCAAATACAATAAAGAAGACCTTGATAAGATCTCTCAGCGATTTATAGTTGGCAAATATTTGCATAATAAATTACTTATCGGACAAAAAAAAATGAACTGCGAGTGAAGTGAAGAAAATCACAAGATATTAAAAACACGGGCACAAGAATCGAGAAACAAAATGTTAAAATCGTGGATTATGATATAAAAAAGAAGAAGTCGAAGCTGTACCTACTTATTGTGAGAAGTTATCAAGTGGAATCGAAAAAAAAGTCCAAATTAATTGCATTTTTCTCCAAGTAACCCACTACCGAGTAATTTTCTATCAAAATGTTCACTGACTTCTCGGAAAATCGTTTAACAGCACCGAGATTATCTATCAGCCAAAGAAAAAGAATATTAAAATGGTAGGGAAGTACCTGATGGGTGGTGTTCTGGGCGAGGGATCCTATGGCAAAGTTAAGGAAGTTCTTGAACCGGAGAATCTTACGAGGAGAGCTGTACAGATAAGGTACTTTCTGAGTTGATTGCATTGTCTTCTCAGCTTAATTTTTTTTTAGAATATTAAAGCAACCTAGTTTTAAAAATGATTCTTTTAATTTTCCTTTCAGGCAGTGAGCTATGTTTCAAATAAAAATTCTATTCGGATCCAATGGTTTTCAAAAGCATACATGAGGATTTGCCAGATCTGGAGCTACCTATGTGGGCGAATTGTCCGGAGGATTTTATTGCAAAACACCGAGAGGCACTCGAGAGTCAGCATGTAACATGTTGAACACTTTTATAAACCAAAAAACAGATTCTTACAAAAACTTTTTTGGAACAATAAATTGCGCGAATAGTTCTAAAGGTAGATCGTGGTGTATTTTATTTTTGGGTGTTAAGAATCATATAACTGTCTCTTTCTCTCTTATTTAAAAGTCCCTTGGTTGTAAGAAAAGTACAAGAGAATTCTAAAGTAGATAGTTCTGTTCAGAAAGTTTGTAATTTATAATTTCAGAACTCTTCTTTTCCACTTTTAAGAATTTTGAGTAAAACGAAAGAAACTGTTATGCGGGCCTTACACCACGCAATATTATTGCGCAGTACTCGGTATTGCACAGTTATATTGACCGTGTAAGGTCCTTATTGCGCAGTAATTTCGGTTTGCCCAATATATTGTGGAATGTTAAATCAATTTAATATTTTTTGGAACTTCTTCAATATATTGCGCAGCATACTGCGTCGTGTAAGGCAAATTAAAGACAAATCTCAATATTTGCTTCACATACATACTTTTTTTTTTATTAAATACAAACACAGCTTGTGTGTATGAAGGCAATAATATTGTATCGTGTAAGGACAACGCACTTTTACGCAATATTTTTGGCCAATATCTTGAGCAATAATATTGCGTGGTGTAAGGCCCACATTAGAAGTTGCTAAAATGATATTGGCTATTGGTCTGAAGCTGAAGGCAACGTTATAAGTTTGTAATAATCTTTACCATTTTCCTATGGTTTCAAACCTACCTTATTTACTACTTCCCCTGCGCCGTAGAGTATACCCCTGCAAGCAAGAAAGTACGGTAACAATCGATGATATATGTACATCAAAGGAAGTAGTTTGCTTTCTCCTGAAAAAACTATTAACGATTCCCTTTTGAATTGTGCGAAGGAGAAATCCAGGATGTAATGCAAAATGTTGTCTCTTTTTTTTCTTGCTGTCGTTTGTCTTTTTGTCAGAGTGATCTTCGATTCAAAACATAATCATCAACAGTTTTTAAGTTGAGTTGAGTTTGTTGTGTATAATTTGAGAATATGGCGAATCCTTCTTTTATGAAAGTTATTTTATTGCTTGTGATATTTTTGTTTGTTTTTAATAATAAATATATTTTTAATAATACAAATGTAAATAATAATATAATATATTTAATAATAAAATTATTATCATAAAAATGCATTTCCTATTTTTTTTTTTTTTGATTTCATGTCTATTTCGGTTCGTAGTTCTACGCTGCGCTGTGCATCTATGGAAGTACGAATATAACTGGTGGAATATGCACTTCAAAAAAGTACTTCAGATGTGCATCCATTGAAGTAGGTGCATCCCCAGAAGTACTTTGGAAGTACTTTTATTGGCGGGGAAGTGCAGTATTTTTTTGATATTTTGCTTTTGTAGAAAGAGATAGTGCCTTCATATATTCTTATATACAGTTGGCATATAACTGAATTTTTTCCCGATCGCCTATCCTTTTTCAGTGGAAAGGAAGTACTTCTTTTACGTACATATTCCACTGGTTATTTCTGTACTTCTAAGTTTGCAGGGTATAAGGCAGACCTAAAAATTATAAAAAATCTTTTTAATTTGGAAAAGAATAGTTTTAAAAATAACGGAGTTTTGAAAGAAACAAATTTTTTTAAAGATTTAATTATTAATTTTTTTTATTATATAAAAGAAATAACTAAAAACATAAAACCTTCAGTCTTCAAAGACATCACGATGTAATAATTTAAAAAAAAAAAGAAACTAAAATAACTTCACAGCATTTAAATTATTTATAAAAATAGAAACAAAAACAAATAAAAAAACTTAAAGTTATATGCGAAGATCTTAAGCTTTTCAGCTTGTTTGGCTGAGAAAATTCGAATTTTCTTTCGCCCTTTTCCCAATAGAACTTCGTTTATATACTCCGATGGCTCCATGATCTATTAATACAAAATAATTTACTTATTTAATAAAAATAATCTCATAGAATCACTATTTTCATCTGCGAGCTTACCAAAGATTTTTATTCTTTTTTTTTTTTAATTGGGGGTCGTAATTATTTCATTAAAACCCATAGGTGAAATCCAACTGAAGAAAAAAAAAAGACCTAGAGGTCAAGTCCAATATCATGTACCTACATTTGAATCTCCATCCAGCGTATACCTTCTATAGTAAAAGTAAATAAAATAAAGAAAAAGAAGGTAGATAATCATGTGTCAAACAAAATACACAAACTAAGATGAAAACACATTTTTTAGCAAATTTCCAAATGACCTCATTTCGGCTCTAATGAAAACTTAGTATAAAAACACCATCAATTTTGATTTCCAACTTTTTCGCGCCATTAAAGAATACAAATAACAAGCACTGACAGCTGTCAAAAAAGCTGAGTGAGATATGGAATACAAACATTTTTCGATTTTGTTCCATCATTGTATATGAAATCTATAGTAATATGGATAGCAGGATCGACTGTGGCGACACCGTGAGCCTTTTTTTCAAATTTCTCGTTTTGGAGAGAAAATGTAAGTGGGAAGGTTTAAATATGTGATAATTATCAGCGACTTCTATGTGTCTCCAATCCCCGTTATCTCTTACTCGTTCCCCAGACTACTATAGATTTCATATACAATGGTTCCACTTACAAAATCTCAGAGGTCTCAGTTGGTAGAACTACCATAATTTATTTTCACGAATGTTTTCATTATCTGCAAGTAATGTAGCTCCATCTGGCTTAAATTAGAATTAATTCTATATCTCTGTTGTAAATTAACTTAAAAAACTAAATCCCAATGGAACACTTTTTTTAATATAGAGCAAATAAAAATTATTCTGAAACTCATATTTCCTGAACATAACCCAACAGCTGACTACATCTGACATTTTCCGGACATGGTGAATAAGTACAGCAACTTGCATCTGTATTGTCCCCACATTTTTTTTATATGGAGTTTAATACAGATGCAAGTTGCTGGCCGAATCGCAGCTTGTAGGCTAAAAGAGAGCCATCGTCGAAGTTGCATCTCTCTATAAGTATCTTCTCTCTGACTCAGACATATTCAGAGCACAGGTCTATAAGGAGCGGCTAAGCCGACCTCTCGTCCTTGGAGTCAGTAAAGGACCTGGCCCTCCAGGTGGGGGGCTCCTGCCGCTGGGGTAACTGCCCGACGTAGGAGTATTTTTCCTAGTTATGAACCAACTACAAGCCTCGGATATGGAAGATCCAAATGTTGACGACCTAAGCAACCAAAAACTGGACAATGAATTTCGGATCTCCACGTGGAATATCCGGACCTTAAATAGGCCACGTGCAGCCGAACAATTAGTGGATACCCTGTATAGGTATAAAGCTGACATCACAGCCATCCAGGAAGTGCGATGGGATGGAGAAGGCATGTGCAAGATGAAAAACTGCGATATCTACCACGGAAAGTGCTTTAAGGAACAGAAACAGCGGTTGTTTGGGTGCGGCTTTGTGATAAGTGGGAGACTTAGGCAAGAAGTCATATGCTTTAAGTATATAAGCGAACGCCTTGTCACAATCCGCATCCGAGCAAAATTTAAAAACATCACGCTGATCTGTGCCCATGCCCCAACAGAGGAAAAGGATGACCAAACCAAAGAAGAATTCTACGGTCTTCTGGAGGAGACGTATTATAAGTGCCACAAGTACGACGTCAAGATTATACTTGGCGATTTTAACGCCAAGATCGGAAAAGAGGGTATCTTTGGTTCAACAGTCGGAAAGCATAGCCTGCACGAAAACACCTCCGGTAACGGACGCAGGCTGATCGACTTTGCAGCGGGGTGAAATGTCATCATATATCAAGCACTCGATTCCCACACCTCAATATACACAAAGGGACTTGGCGGTCTCCAGATCATCAAACCGTCAACCAAATTGATCACGTCGCGATTGATGCCAGGCATGCCTCCAATATCCTGGATGTCCGAACGTTCCGAGGAGGCAACATTGACTCGGATCACTCCCTTGTTGTCGCTAAACTTCGAATACGGATATCCATGGCACCGCAACAAAGACCGGGTATTGTAAGAAGGTTTGACGTCAAAAGACTAGAAGAACAGAATACCGCCAGAACTTTTGCTGACCGCGTCTCTTGTTATCTCTCAGAGGACCCACCACCAGGTCCAAATGTAGAAGACCAGTGGATACACTGTCAAGAAGCCATCAGAAAGGCCGCAACTGATGTGCTGGGTTTCACTAGGTGACCAAACCGAAACCCCTGGTTCGACGAAGAATGTAGGCGAGCGCATGCAGCCAAGGACGAGGCCTATAAATCCATGCTTCAGGCAAGAACCAGAACTGCTGAGAGAGCAGCCCGTGAGATCTACATCCAAAAAAGGAGAGAGGAACACCGAATTTTAAGACAGAAGAAGAGACAACACGAAAAGAAGCGGTCGAGTCTATCGAGGGATGCTACGGCAGGGGTAACATCAGAAAATTCTAAAAAAGGGTGAAACAATCTACGCAAGGATATCAGCCCAAAATAGAAGCCTGCCGTGATGAAAACGGGAATATAGTAGGAGATACGCAGATGGTGCTGAGGATTTGGAAAGACCACTTTTCCAAACTGCTTAACGGTGAAGATGCCCACAATTCCACTTTAAGGCAGAACATTCCATTCTTCTTGGACGATGACGGCCAAAATATCCGACCACCCGACCTACAAGATGTGAAAACAGCGATCGAAAGACTCAAATCGCATAAAGCTGCTGGTGCGGATGGCCTACCGGCCGAATTGTTTAAAGAAGCTGGAGATGACCTGGTCAGGAGCATACACCAACTCATCTGTGATATATGGTCGGAAGAAAGTATGCCCAATGAATGGAAACTCGGTATAGTATGCCCTATCTACAAGAAAGGAGACGCTCTGAATTGCGCCAACTACAGAGGTATAAGTCAACTTAACATCGCATATAAAATTTTGTCGGCTATATTGTGTGATCGCTTAGAACCTTTTGCCAACGACCTGATAGGCCCCTATCAGTGTGGTTTTAGGCGGGGTAAATCTACCATCGACCGAATCTTCACACTCCAACAGATTTTAGAAAAAACCCAAGAATACCAAATCGATACACACCATCTATTTATCGATTTTAAAGTCGCCTATGATAGCGTAAATAGAGACGAGCTATATAGAGCCATGTCGCGTCTCGGCATTCCTGCCAAACTCGTTCGCTTGTGCAGGATGACCATAGAGAAATCTCGCTGCTCCGTCAAAGTCGGCCAGAACATCACCGAAGCCTTTGATGTCGAGAAAGGTTTACGACAAGGCGATGCGCTATCATGCAACCTCTTTAACATCGTGCTTGAAGGAATTGTGCGCAACTCAGAAGTCAACACCAGTGGCACAATTTTTCAAAAATCCGTTCAACTTTTGGCTTACGCGGATGACATTGACATTATCGGAAGAACGAAGCGAGCTGTTAGTGGTGCGTTTGCTGGAATCGAGACGGAGGCGGCAAAAATGGGTTTGGCAGTGAATGAGGCAAAAACAAAGTATATGCTGTCATCGAGAAGAGAGACGCAACACCACCGACTCGGTCAGAACATCACAATGGACAGATATAATTTTGAAGAAGTCAGAGACTTTGTATACTTGGGTTCCACTATAACCTCGCACAATGACATCAGTGCAGAGATAAAGCGTAGAATCACTCTTGCCAATCGCTGTTTCTTCGGGCTAAGAAGGCATTTAAGCAGTAAAGCCCTCTCTCAAAGAACCAAGGAAGCCCTGTACAAGACCTTAATCATCCCAGTCCTGCTGTATGGGGCGGAGGCTTGGACATTGACAAGAGCGGATGAAAACCTTCTGGGTTGCTTTGAGAGAAAGATTCTTCGGGTAATGTTCGGTCCAGTGTGCATCGGCGGAGAGTGGAGGAGAAGATACAATCACGAGCTATACGGGCTTTACAGCGACATCGACCTGGTCAGAAAGCTAAAAATTCAGCGGTTAAGATGGCTGCGTCATGTGGAGCGTAAGAACATCGATGCACCAGCCCGTGGTGTTTTTGTTTCCAACCCCAATGGGCAACGTGGGAGAGGAAGATCTCATCTTAGGTGGCGCGCTCAGCTGGAGAACAACCTCAACCAACTCGATGTGCGGAACTGGAGACAACTAGCTAGGGACCGAGCTGGTTGGAGAGGCTTGTTGGTTGAGGCCGAGATTCACCCTCGACTGTGAGCGCCACCTTAAGTAAGTAAGTAAGAATTATAGAATAGGACAATTAAGAAATAATTGGATGAAGACATCATGCTATAGAAATAGAGTTGGACAGTCCATAAAGGTCATATGTTTTAAATGATATTCAAGAATCGATACAGATGGAATTTTGCTGCCCTATGCTGCTGTACCTAGGGCCGGATAACATACGATTCAACAAAGTTATGTTAATATTCCAATCAAATGAACCAACAAATCAACTTAAACTGATTAACTGAAAGCAATGCTGACGCTGGTAGTACCCCGTGGTGTAGTGGTTAGTGTGTCGGACTGCCACGCCGAAGGCTCTGAGGTCTGAGCATAAATAACTTCGCAACAAAGCCAAGGTATTGGGAGCTTTCTTGAAGATGGGATTTTCCATGAAGCTTTCATTTTTCGAAGTATCCTAGCCAGTGATTTGGAGAATTTGATTGCTGAAAGAAAAATAATTTTTGTTAGAAAAAATTTACTATTTATAAGGTTCTTGCAGAAAATTATAAATATAATAAATTGAAAAAAATTGACTTGACATTTGTCTCAAAACAAAAACAAGCCACCATTTTGCCAATTGGGTCATTTTTATACTGTTATACTTTTATGCTGAAGTGGGTTTTGCCATAGTATAACAATCTTCAAATCGGCACAACTTTTTTGTATGAGTACGCTATCCAGTTCTTTTTCTTACCATATTCAACATTTGTTCTTATGTCAAAAAAAATTGTTATTATTTGTTGCAGAACAAATAATGAAAGACAATAATTTCGTGATTGGAAATGAAAACTCATTCTCAGATTCTGAATATTTGTGTTTCTGGCCATATAAAAGGTCAATTTTTGGTAGCTTTTCTTTTCAAAAAACTGAATAGGCATCAAATCAAAATTGTGGTATTGGAGTTTGTTAGAAGAGATCATTACTGACTCAGCATGAACATAATCAAGATGATCTGATAAGTACCTTGTGAGATCTAGCCCTTTCGTTACCCCTGAGAGGCATATGGCCAAAGAAACAGTCCTTGTATGACAATTTTCTTGAATACATTTTTAAGTTAGAAACAGGGGATGCAGAAAGTAGCGGACTATCCAGCAAAACTAGAAAATAATTGCCAATTCAATTGAAAAATCTTAACGTTGTGATTGTTGACAATTCATAGCTCCATTACAATTGATTTGGATTTCTTTAAGTCGAGAATAAACTAAACAACTTTCCCTATAAATTTAAATTTAATTACTTAACACCCTTTTTTTGCATCCAAAAATCACAAATTTTAGAAAAGTATTTCATTTGATGCCTCGGAGCGAGAGAAAAAGATGTATATTGTCATTCGCTTAAATGGTCTATTGACAGATCAACAATCTCAACTCATATCATGGAGGTGAGTTGGAAACAGTAACAAATCGTAACTATTTGACACTTCAACGTGAGATTAGGATCGCTGTTATGACGTCATATAGTTACAAATCTATCTATAGGTAGTTCCACACTATCCCACAGTGTAGTACGACATGTCAAAAAAAGTGTGAAGGAATGTGTGATGGTTTTACATTCAATCCAAAAAAAAATTTCAGATCTAAACACATGTCAAATCGTATGAGATCTGCGCTGTCATATTCTGTTTCCACACTATTATACATCTGTTTCATCACACATTTTTGACATGTCATATTACACTGTGGGATAGTGTGGAACTACCTTAATTTGGTTTAAAAGAACGCCTTTGACTGTTAACAAATGTTGACTATCGTTAAAAAAAGAACGCAGCATATGCATTTTTGGTTGAATTTCTAGCCATTGGGGCGCTTCACATTAAAATTTGGAAAAAAAAGTAAAGTTCCGCTAAAATAGGCAATAAAGACTAAGTGCAACAATACAAATAAGTGTACCATTTAAAAAAAATATTTTTCTGAACTAAAATAATACGCTGCGATCATATTGCTGATTTCCAAATAATTAAATTGTATTGTGCTGTATTCCACAAAACTGAAGAGGGAGAGCATATTCAATAATGTGAATGATTTCCTATTATTGCAAAATTTAGTTTTTTCTGCAATTACATTAAATTACGTATTTTGGTTTGCCTGTTTAGTATTGTTTCATTCATCCCAAAATATAAAGTGAAACATTAAGTGATCCACATGAGAGTGAAGTTTAATTGAAAGTAATTCAACACCTTGTATCGTAGGCGTCATCGTCGCCCTTAAATAATATCTCTTACAATTGGCGAAATTGAATTTTTTTTTCTCGCCACCAGGTACCTTGTATACAATTTCATTAAAACGAGTTAATCCCTCGCAACTACAAAATACACATAACTTAAGAGTCGTTTTCGATAAAATGCCTTTTAGATATTTGTTTGCAACGAAGTTAATTGTTTTGTAAAACTTAAGCTGGGTAAATTTCTCAGTGGGGGAGTGGCGTTACTGGGCCTTGTCGATGTCAAATCATCGTAATTCCACTGGCAGCAACGGGCCAAAGTGAACAAAAATTACTAAATGAAAGTGAACGAAAATACATCATATGTGTGAGAAGAATACATTTCTGGATTCATGACGTGCTGACAGATTGCTCATTCTATTTGTCCAATTCAACTGCTCTGATCCCACCATCCTTTGATTATTTTAGCACCAGTTATGGCGACTTTTGATGTTTTCGATAAAAATAGGTAAGTTTATTTTAACATTTCTTAAGCAAACCATCTTTATGTCACTGATATCATAAATCTTTGTTAACTTAGTTAAGAAATTAGCTTAGGCGTTGCCAAATAATTTTTACAACGGGTTTGGTTTGTTATGTGAATACTATGAGAATATGGATCTGCTGGGGAGCGCCTGGGCAGAACCTTATTATATGACACAACGTTTAGCTTAGGATCTGTAGTTATATTATAAAGTTTTTGTTATTCTGTTGTGTTTGTTTCCCCATAAAAAACTAGGAACTTATCATTTATCTGTTCTCATCTGCTTTATTTTTATTTAAAAAAAAAAAAACATGTCCAATTCTTATTGCTATGATAGATAGACAGATACAAAAATGTGTGATTAATTGTGTTCTTTACTCATGATGGCATATCTGACATCCTATTGTTGGTATTACCGCGCAATATCTTAGCTAGTTTCCACCAATCGCTTGGTGCCCTAACAAACGGTAGTTGACTTGCGATATTTAAATAGTAGTAGTTATTGCTATGATATGTGTCAAGTTCAAAAATAGCAATAACAGGTACCGTATACGGTTTTGATTATCTGTAATCCGATGCTTTGAGTAAGTTAATTTTCTCGCAGAAGTCCGTTAGTTTCTTTTTTCACTCATACAATTGCTTAGAATTTCAAATGGGTACTCTGAGCAGCATAAACGTACCTTACAATTTCATATTTGACCATGAATTTTTCTTATACAAAATGTAAAAAAATATCAATTTATTTTTGTATTATTAGCAATTACTTGTAACAAAATAGTATTTAATATGTAACACCAAATCGAAAATAAACACAGCAAAGATAAAAAATGTAAGGGTATCAACATGTACCTATCATACTTACTGTATACATCTGTATATAAAACTTTACTAAAATAATCGAAAATAATAATAATAATTTTGCAGATTAATATAAAATATATTCACTATAACTAACTTAAGAGCCAATAATATTTACTTCAGTTATACATTTTTGGTTTTTAAAATATAAAAGATAGATTAATTTTTTCAGATATGTGTGTTTTCGAAAACAGACTGGGGGAAGGCGTTCGTGAGTGGAGGTGGAATTGCAGTCATTTTCTTCTTTGTGTCTAGAATATCTTGGGTGAAATTTCTCAGGATTAAATTTCTTGTAGTTTTGTTGGTTAAGCCTCTACTCTACGTTTTGTGTATCTCTGATGGTTTTAAAGTACAATCACAAAATACGAAGGTTCTTTGCCGAGTCAGCATTTACGTTTTCTTCTTAGATTCTAACACATTCAGTTTAATAAAACAAACGAAAGTTGTAAATTTAAAATGAAAAGTTTTTTTTCTATTTAATAAAATAATCAACAAGATATTAATCCAGAGATTATGCGTATTTTTTAATTAAATAAATAAAATTAATTTTTAATTTTTACCAACATGCCAAACGTTCTTTTTATTTTACTCATATCTATCTTAAGTGAGTTTTTTTTTAAATGTATTTATTTAAATTAATTTATATATTATATGTCAAAAGATTAATACAAAAAAAAAAACAAATTATATATACAAAATTAAAGTTGATTTGACTATCTGTACTAAAAAAAACTTTTTGAAAATTGAATCTTTAATTGGCCCATCGACACTATTCCTTTGTTTTTGTTTTTAAATATGTAAAATGATTCAAATGCATCTAGCTCATAACTATTGTTTACATACACTAATTAGTTTTAGATTTTGCAAGCTAAAACTATGATTCTCTGGCATGTGTTTTGCATTAGTCGACTTCTCTGATTCATTATATTCACCACGAGCAAAATGTTCTTTAAATCTTTTTAGATTAGATCGTCTTGTCTGTCCAAAATATTCGTTTGTGCAATCATTACATCCAATGGAGTAAACTCCTGATTTTTGAAAGCACCCAATTTTGTCTTTCGAGTCACTAATAAGATTTTTAATTTTTATCTTACTACATTCGCTTACTCGGATATTGTGCTTACTGAAAATTGGTTTAAGTTTTGATTATATTTCCGGATAAAATTATTATTTAGAATATTCCTAATTAAATCTAAAGTAGTATAGTTTCTTAAATTCTGTTTTTATGTGGGAGTGTTTGGTCTTTTTAACTCTTCAGTGTATCCGTTGACTTTGGCTTTATCTTTATTTGTTTGTATTTCTCTATATTCTTTTTCTTTTGTCATCGGAATATTAGGAGCTCTAAAATTCATCGAGTGAAAAGCAGATAATCTTTTGTTCAAACGAATGGAAAGAATCTGATGTATTATATCTCAAATTGTTTGTTGGTTTTCCGTAAATATCAAATTTAAAATTTTCTCCATTTCTAATAACAGCTAAATCAAAAAAATTCAATTTTCCTTCGATTTCATCTTCATACGTAAATTTAATAGAGGGGTAATTTAATTTAACTTGTTTAGTAAGCAACGGAGTTCATGTTTTTTGACAATTGCCTTGATTTTTCATTTCAGTTTCTAAATGTGCCACACTAGGTTTGCTAAGAAAGGACTCATTCATATGTGATCCGATACTGCGACCAAATTTTTTTTTTATCAAACTGAAACCAATTTTCGGCCATGCATAGTTTTGTAAGAGATATAAATTCATTAATCTTTGTTGTTCAGATATCTGTTTTTTGCTGT
Source organism: Platycheirus albimanus (assembly GCA_916050605.2). Lineage (NCBI taxonomy): Eukaryota > Metazoa > Arthropoda > Insecta > Diptera > Syrphidae > Platycheirus > Platycheirus albimanus. Next base: position 4,710,983 of record OU696699.1, on the reverse strand, counting down.
TTATATCTCTTGTAGCGCGTTATCCAAAGTTAAACAATTTGGTATTAATTCAGAGATTATGCGTGTTTTTTAATTCAATAAAATAATACAATTTTTACTTATCTTTAAATTTTTAAAAGGGATTTTTCTTCATATTTATATATTTTTTCGTTTATTTCTACAATCATTTCATCTTGTTCATTGATTTCCAAATGGTTGGTATTGATTTTATTTTATTATTTTCATTTAGTGACATATAATTAAAATTACAATTCTAATGCATGATCGAGAAGAAGCAACAAAGGCTTTCGGCTCTAAGGTTAGGAAAAATATGAATTATTATTTTTTTATTTATAAAGACTAACATAGTAATCTTAAATTGCTATGTTAGTACTAGGATAAGAGAGCACTAGCTGCACAGGCTTTCGGCTCGCCAAAAAAAGATTAGATTAAAGAAAAAAAAATGTATAGTTATAAATTTAAGTTATGTTTATGTATTATTTTTTGGACAGTGTCGTAAGTTTTTCATATTGATGTTTTTAAGTGTTTCGTATATGATGGAATAGGAGGTTGTTGATGTCTAGTGCTTCTGAGCAGTTGGTACATACTGGAGGGATTTCCTATGACCTAATCGGAGGTTTAAGAGCCCTTTTTTTCTGCCTGCACTGGGTATATACATACGTTGTGTTTTGTTGTTATTTATGCTCGAGTAGTGATGTCTATATGTCAACCAGTTGTTGGCTTGCGCAGCTTTGAGTTCTTGTTTAATAGTTCTTAAAAGATCACACTCACTGTATTTATGAAATAAGATTGTAATCGTTCTAATGACTGAGTTTGAAGCTTTATCAGCGTATTCGATGCCCAAAACGCCTATGTGAGCAGGAACCCACATAATCTTAGTTTTGTTTTGTGTTTTTATAACAAAATCTCTCAGCCTTACAACTTCTGCGGAATTATTGTTTAAGTTCGTGATGGCGTGGATAACACTAGCTTCGTAGATCGCCAGTGCTTCTGCGGATGGATGGGTATTCAAGTAGAAGAACTTGCCTCAGAAGTATACCATCTTGGCGACACTGGTGTCTCGGTGCGTGTGAATAAACAACTTCCATGATAAAAGTCAAACAGAAGTCAGTGGTCAGTGCCTCTTAGGGGCCAGTTATAGCGACACGGAAACCCAAACCGGAAAAATTTTCAGATGGAAAATTTTGTATGTTATAAATCGATTTTGAACACAAATGCTACACTGATCGATGCTAAATAACTCAGAGAATTTTCTTTGCTAATAAAAGTTTTTAATTGAACTAATATTTTTTGTTAAAAATGTATTTATTCTTTTTTATGGTTAAATTTGGTTTTTCGCCACAGCTGATTGACAATTCCACCAAAATGGAACAAATAGTCTTTGCTGTTTCAATCCAATTGTTTTCGCTTTCCACTGGAAGGTGAGCTGTCAAAGCATTGTTTTCGTTGTAAGGGGCCAGTTATAGCGATTCGGAAAACCAAACCGAAAAGGGTGGAACGAGATGAAAATAATATTTTTTTCGGTTTTAGCGTTTATAGCGATCAAGAAAACGATGCCAGAAAAAATATTTCACTCTGACATTTCACAAAACAGGTGTTTATCTACACGCACGCAGTGTATTAATTTTCTGCATTGTGTAAAAATGAAATTTTCAATAAAGATGAAAAAAAAACTACTAAAAAATTATTTCGGGAAACGAAGTCGGATGAATGAGAGTGAGCAAGAAAAAGGATTTTAAATGAAATTATAGTGCGAATCGATTCTTACGTGATTTTTGTTGGTGCGTCGGATCAATTTTTTCTTGATCTCAGATCAGACTTCAGATCAAATTTAACACACATTTGCACATATACTTAAATAATTTGACATTTCTCAAGCGTCAAATCTGTTTTTTTTTTAATTCTGTGAAATTCATTGTGGAAAATTTTTTTTGTAGAAAAGTGATTAAAGTTTTTAAATAAATAAAGGAGTGTAATGAATTGATTAATGTATTTTTCCGCAAGTGAACAAATAAATGTGAATTAAAATCATTAGTTTTCTTATATTTGTATAGCTTATATATAATAAGAACGTCAAAAGAAACACAATTAACACAATTACAAAAACAGACCAAATCTGTTTCAATTTCTTTTGGACGGGAAATCAGATCAAATCTACATTTCGAAGAAAAAATCACATGCAACCGATTTGATCTGTTTTCGTTATTGTGTTATTTGTGTTCTTTTGACGTTCTTAATATCTAAACTTTAAAAATATAAGAAAAATAATGATTTTAATTCACATTTATTTGTGCACTTGCGGAAAAATACATTAATCAATTCATTAATTAAATTAAATTATGTTTGTATGTTTCTCCTAAATAAATAAAAATAAAATATTTATGAATCCAAAATTAATTTTAAAAGAATTCTCTTTCCACAAATCTGCATTTACCAAAAAAATCACATTACAAATCATTACCACACTCACACTGCGTTGCTGGCGACACTGGTGGCTTGGTGCGTGTGAATAAACAACTTCCTTGATAAATGTAAAACAGAAGTCAGTGGTCAGTGCCTCTGTCTCAGTCTGACTTATGATATTTTGTTCAAAAATTGCAACGAAAAACTTTTCATGGCCCAATTTAGGGGCCAGTTATAGCGACACGGAAACCCAAACCGGAAAAATTTTCAGATGGAAAATTTTGTATGTTATAAATCGATTTTAAACACAAATGCTACACTGATCGATGCTAAATAACTCAGAGAATTTTTTTTGCTAATAAAAGTTTCAATTGAACTAATATTTTTTGTTAAAAATGTATTTATTCTTTTTTATGGTTAAATTTGGTTTTTCGCCACAGCTGATTGACAATTCCACCAAAATGGAACAAATAGTCTTTGCTGTTTCAATCCAATTGTTTTCGCTTTCCACTGGAAGGTGAGCTGTCAAAACATTGTTTTCGTTGTAAATTGGGCCATGAAAAGTCTTTCGTTGTAATTTTTGAACAAAATATCATAAGTCAGACTGAGACAGAGGCACTGACCACTGACTTCTGTTTGACATTTATCAAGGAAGTTGTTTATTCACACGCACCGAGCCACCAGTGTCGCCAGCAACGCAGTGTCGTAATGATTTGTAATGTGATTTTTTTGGTAAATGCAGATTTGTGGAAAGAGAATTCTTTTAAAATTAATTTTGGATTCATAAATATTTTATTTTTATTTTTTTAGGAGAAACATACAAACATAATTTATTTTTTTATAATAATTTAATTAATTTAATTTAATTAATGAATTGATTAATGTATTTTTCCGCAAGTGAACAAATAAATGTTAATTAAAATCATTATTTTTCTTATATTTTTAAAGTTTAGATATTAAGAACGTCAAAAGAACACAAATAAAGCAATAACAAAAACAGATCAAATCAATTGTATGTGGTTTTTTCTTGGAAATGTAGATTTGATCTGATTTCCCATCCAAAATAAATTGAAACAGATTTGGTCTGTTTTTGTAATTGTGTTAATTGTGTTTCTTTTGACGTTCTTATTATATAACGGGTGATTTTTTGGCTGGTTTGGTTTTGGCAACACTGGTTTTGACAGCTGACATGTGTTTAGTACCTTGTGTCACTGTCAAACAGCTTCAGTTTGGTTTGCAATTTAACCATGGATCGTCTTACAAATGAACAACACTTGCAAATTATTGAATTTTACTATCAAAATTCGTGCTCGGTTCGAAATGTCGAAATATCGAAAAATTGTGTTCAGCGATGAGGCTCATTTTTGGTTGAATGGGTACGTAAATAAGCAAAATTGCCGCATTTGGAGTGAAGATCAGCCAGAAGCATTGCAACAGCTACCAATGCATCCCGAAAAAGCCACTGTTTGGTGCGGTTTATGGGCCGGCGGCATTATTGGGCCATATTTCTTCAAAGATGATGCGAATCGCAGCGTTACTGTCAATGGTGAACGCTACCGAGCGATGATAACAAACTTTTTTTTGCCCGAAATGGAAGTTCTTGACTTGCATGATATGTGGTTTTAACAAGACGGTGCCACATGCCACACAGCACGCGAAACAATGGCGCAATTGCGAGGCGAGTTTGGTGAACAGTTAATTTCACGTTTCGGGCCGGTCAATTGGCCGCCCAGAAAAATTAATACACTGCGTGCGTGTAGATAAACGCCTGTTTTGTGAAATGTCAGAGTAAAATATTTTTTCTGGTATCGTTTTCTTGATCGCTATAAACGCTAAAACCGAAAAAAATATTATTTTCATCTCGTTCCACCCTTTTCGGTTTGGTTTTCTGAATCGCTATAACTGGCCCCTAAAGGGGCGGAAAACCAAACCGGAAAAATTTTCAGATGGAAAACTTTGTATGTTATAAATCGATTTTAAACACAAATGCTACACTGATCGATGCTAAATAACTCAGAGATTTTTTTTGATAATAAAAGTTTCAATTGAACTAATATTTTTTATTAAAAATGTATTTATAAATTTTTGTGGTTCAATTTGGTTTTTCGCACCAGCTGATTGACAATTCCACCAAAATGGAACAAATAGTCTTTCCTGTTTCGATCCAATTTTTTTCGCTTTCCACTGGAAGGTGAGCTGTCAAAACATTTTTTTCGTTGTAATTCTGCCATGAAAAGTTTTTCGATGCAATTTTTCAACAAAATATCAAAAGTCAGACTGTTTAAGGGGCCAGTTATAGCGATTCAGAAAACCAAACCGAAAAGGGTGCAACGAGATGAAAATAATATTTTTTTCGGTTTTAGCGTTTATAGCGATCAAGAAAACGATACCAGAAAAAATATTTTACCCTGAAATTTCACAAAACAGGCGTTTATCTACACGCACGCAGTGTATTAATTTTTCTGCACTGTGTAAAAATGAAATTTTCAATAAAGATGAAAAAAAACTACTAAAAAATTATTTCGGGGTGAAACGAAGTCGGATGAGTGAGAGTGAGCAAGAAAAAGGATTTTAAATGAAATTATAGTGTGAATCGATTCTTATGTGATTTTTGTTGGTGCGTCGGATCAATTTTTTCTCGATCTCAGATCAGACTTCAGATCAAATTTAACACACATTTGCACATATACTTAAATAATTTGACATTTCTCAAGCGTCAAATCTGTTTTTTTTTTTAAGTTCTGTGAAATTCTTTGTGGAAATTTTTTTTTGTAGAAAAGTGATTAAAGTTTTTAAATAAATAAAGGAGTGTAATGAATTGATTAATGTATTTTTCCGCAAGTGAACAAATAAATGTGAATTAAAATCATTAGTTTTCTTATATTTGTATAGTTTATATATAATAAGAACGTCAAAAGAAACACAATTAACACAATTACAAAAACAGACCAAATCTGTTTCAATTTCTTTTGGACGGGAAATCAGATCAAATCTACATTTCCAAGAAAAAACCACATACAAATTGATTTGATCTGTTTTTGTTATTGCTTTATTTGTGTTCTTTTGACGTTCTTAATATCTAAACTTTAAAAATATAAGAAAAATAATGATTTTAATTAACATTTATTTGTTCACTTGCGGGAAAATACATTAATCAATTCATTAATTAAATTAAATTAATTAAATTATGTTTGTATGTTTCTCCTAAAAAAATAAAAATAAAATATTTATGAATCCAAAATTAATTTTAAGAGAATTCTCTTTCCACAAATCTGCATTTACCAAAAAAATCACATTACAAATCATTACCACACTCACACTGCGTTGCTGGCGACACTGGTGGCTCGGTACGTGTGAATAAACAACTTCCTTGATAAATGTCAAACAGAAGTCAGTGGTCAGTGCCTCCGTCTCAGTCTGACTTAGGGGCCAGTTATAGCGACACGGAAACCCAAACCGGAAAAATTTTCAGATGGAAAATTTTGTATGTTATAAATCGATTTTAAACACAAATGCTACACTGATCGATGCTAAATAACTCAGAGAATTTTTTTTGCTAATAAAAGTTTCAATTGAACTAATATTTTTTGTTAAAAATGTATTTATTCTTTTTTATGGTTAAATTTGGTTTTTCTCCACAGCTGATTGACAATTCCACCAAAATGGAACAAATAGTCTTTGCTGTTTCAATCCAATTGTTTTCGGTTTCCACTGGAAGCCACTGGACGGTGAGCTGTCAAAATATTTATTTCGTTGTAAATTGGGCCATGAAAAGTTTTTCGTTGCAATTTTTGAACAAAATATCATAAGTCAGACTGAGACAGAGGCACTGACCACTGACTTCTGTTTTACATTTATCAAGGAAGTTGTTTATTCACACGCACCAAGCCACCAGTGTCGCCAGCAACGCAGTGTGAGTGTGGTAATGATTTGTAATGTGATTTTTTTGGTAAATGCAGATTTGTGGAAAGAGAATTCTTTTAAAATTAATTTTGGATTCATAAATATTTTATTTTTATTTATTTAGGAGAAACATACAAACATAATTTAATTTAATTAATGAATTGATTAATGTATTTTTCCGCAAGTGCACAAATAAATGTGAATTAAAATCATTATTTTTCTTATATTTTTAAAGTTTAGATATTAAGAACGTCAAAAGAACACAAATAACACAATAACGAAAACAGATCAAATCGGTTGCATGTGATTTTTTCTTCGAAATGTAGATTTGATCTGATTTCCCGTCCAAAAGAAATTGAAACAGATTCGGTCTGTTTTTGTAATTGTGTTAATTGTGTTTCTTTTGACGTTCTTATTATATATAAGCTATACAAATATAAGAAAACTAATGATTTTAATTCACATTTATTTGTTCACTTGCGGAAAAATACATTAATCAATTCATTACACTCCTTTATTTATTTAAAAACTTTAATCACTTTTCTACAAAAAAAATTTTCCACAATGAATTTCACAGAATTAAAAAAAAAAAACAGATTTGACGCTTGAGAAATGTCAAATTATTTAAGTATATGTGCAAATGTGTGTTAAATTTGATCTGAAGTCTGATCTGAGATCAAGAAAAAATTGATCCGACGCACCAACAAAAATCACGTAAGAATCGATTCGCACTATAATTTCATTTAAAATCCTTTTTCTTGCTCACTCTCATTCATCCGACTTCGTTTCCCGAAATAATTTTTTTCTGAATCGCTATAACTGGCCCCTTATAAGGGGCCAGTTATAGCGATTCGGAAAACCAAACCGAAAAGGGTGGAACGAGATGAAAATAATATTTTTTTCGGTTTTAGCGTTTATAGCGATCAAGAAAACGATGCCAGAAAAAATATTTCACTCTGACATTTCACAAAACAGGTGTTTATCTACACGCACGCAGTGTATTAATTTTCTGCATTGTGTAAAAATGAAATTTTCAATAAAGATGAAAAAAAAACTACTAAAAAATTATTTCGGGGTGAAATGAAGTCGGATGAGTGAGAGTGAGCAAGATAAAGGATTTTAAATGAAATTATAGTGTGAATCGATTCTTATGTGATTTTTGTTGGTGCGTCGGATCAATTTTTTCTTGATCTCAGATCAGACTTCAGATCAAATTTAACACACATTTGCACATATACTTAAATAATTTGACATTTCTCAAGCTTCAAATCTGTTTTTTTTTTTAAACTCTGTGAAATTCATTGTGGAAAATTTTTTTTTGTAGAAAAGTGATTAAAGTTTTTAAATAAATAAAGGAGTGTTATGAATTGATTAATGTATTTTTCCGCAAGTGAACAAATAAATGTGAATTAAAATCATTAGTTTTCTTATATTTGAATAGTTTATATATAATAAGAACGTCAAAAGAAACACAATTAACACAATTACAAAAACAGACCAAATCTGTTTCAATTTCTTTTGGACGGGAAATCAGATCAAATCTACATTTCCAAGAAAAAACCACATACAATTGATTTGATCTGTTTTTATTGCTTTATTCTGTTCTTTTGACGTTCTTAATATCTAAACTTTAAAAATATAAGAAAAATAATGATTTTAATTAACATTTATTTGTTCACTTGCGGAAAAATACATTAATCAATTCATTAATTAAATTAAATTAATTAAATTATGTTTGTATGTTTCTCCTAAAAAAATAAAAATAAAATATTTATGAATCCAAAATTAATTTTAAAAGAATTCTCTTTCCACAAATCTGCATTTACCAAAAAAATCACATTACAAATCATTACGACACTGCGTTGCTGGCGACACTGGTGGCTCGGTGCGTGTGAATAAACAACTTTCTTGATAAATGTCAAACAGAAGTCAGTGGTCAGTGCCTCTGTCTCAGTCTGACTTATGATATTTTGTTCAAAAATTGCAACGAAAAACTTTTCATGGCCCAATTTACAACGAAAACAATGTTTTGACAGCTCACCTTCCAGTGGAAAGCGAAAACAATTGGATTGAAACAGCAAAGACTATTTGTTCCATTTTGGTGGAATTGTCAATCAGCTGTGGCGAAAAACCAAATTTAACCATAAAAAAGAATAAATACATTTTTAACAAAAAATATTAGTTCAATTGAAACTTTTATTAGCAAAAAAAATTCTCTGAGTTATTTAGCATCGATCAGTGTAGCATTTGTGTTTAAAATCGATTTATAACATACAAAATTTACCATCTGAAAATTTTTCCGGTTTGGGTTTCCGTGTCGCTATAAGGGGCCAGTTATAGCGATTCGGAAAACCAAACCGAAAAGGGTGGAACGAGATGAAAATAATATTTTTTTCGGTTTTAGCGTTTATAGCGATCAAGAAAACGATGCCAGAAAAAATATTTCACTCTGACATTTCACAAAACAGGTGTTTATCTACACGCACGCAGTGTATTAATTTTCTGCATTGTGTAAAAATGAAATTTTCAATAAAGATGAAAAAAAAACTACTAAAAAATTATTTCGGGGTGAAATGAAGTCGGATGAGTGAGAGTGAGCAAGATAAAGGATTTTAAATGAAATTATAGTGTGAATCGATTCTTATGTGATTTTTGTTGGTGCGTCGGATCAATTTTTTCTTGATCTCAGATCAGACTTCAGATCAAATTTAACACACATTTGCACATATACTTAAATAATTTGACATTTCTCAAGCTTCAAATCTGTTTTTTCTTTTTAAACTCTGTGAAATTCATTGTGGAAAATTTTTTTTTGTAGAAAAGTGATTAAAGTTTTTAAATAAATAAAGGAGTGTTATGAATTGATTAATGTATTTTTCCGCAAGTGAACAAATAAATGTGAATTAAAATCATTAGTTTTCTTATATTTGAATAGTTTATATATAATAAGAACGTCAAAAGAAACACAATTAACACAATTACAAAAACAGACCAAATCTGTTTCAATTTCTTTTGGACGGGAAATCAGATCAAATCTACATTTCCAAGAAAAAACCACATACAATTGATTTGATCTGTTTTTATTGCTTTATTCTGTTCTTTTGACGTTCTTAATATCTAAACTTTAAAAATATAAGAAAAATAATGATTTTAATTAACATTTATTTGTTCACTTGCGGAAAAATACATTAATCAATTCATTAATTAAATTAAATTAATTAAATTATGTTTGTATGTTTCTCCTAAAAAAATAAAAATAAAATATTTATGAATCCAAAATTAATTTTAAAAGAATTCTCTTTCCACAAATCTGCATTTACCAAAAAAATCACATTACAAATCATTACGACACTGCGTTGCTGGCGACACTGGTGGCTCGGTGCGTGTGAATAAACAACTTTCTTGATAAATGTCAAACAGAAGTCAGTGGTCAGTGCCTCTGTCTCAGTCTGACTTATGATATTTTGTTCAAAAATTGCAACGAAAAACTTTTCATGGCCCAATTTACAACGAAAACAATGTTTTGACAGCTCACCTTCCAGTGGAAAGCGAAAACAATTGGATTGAAACAGCAAAGACTATTTGTTCCATTTTGGTGGAATTGTCAATCAGCTGTGGCGAAAAACCAAATTTAACCATAAAAAAGAATAAATACATTTTTAACAAAAAATATTAGTTCAATTGAAACTTTTATTAGCAAAAAAAATTCTCTGAGTTATTTAGCATCGATCAGTGTAGCATTTGTGTTTAAAATCGATTTATAACATACAAAATTTACCATCTGAAAATTTTTCCGGTTTGGGTTTCCGTGTCGCTATAACTGGCCCCTAACTGGCCCCTAACATACAAAATTTTCCATCTGAAAATTTTTCCGGTTTGGGTTTCCGTGTCGCTATAACTGGCCCCTAACTCATGTGCAATGTACGAAATTCTTAATGGAAGAGACTGGAGGGATCTTTATACGTTTATTAAAATAGCTTAGATTATCGAAGAAAAATTATTCAAGAAACTTTCTTAAACTATTATGGTTTCTATATTTTTGTATGTCCATGTTCAGTGTTCACCATATAATTTGTTAATTGCTGAAAATACTCGATGAGAAAAATGTCAATCTGGCAGACGGCCTTGGGCCATGTCTAATTTCATTATGTATATTTATAAATTTGTTAACAAAAGAAATGAAATAAAAATGAATTTAGAGGTAGACTGTTATGGTTTGGTTTTTGATTTGGCCGAAGGTCAGGAGGATCGGGGGATCAGGATCCAGTATCCCGAATCGACCGCCTATATTATTTGGCCGTTTGGCCATCTTAATAAGTTAAACTCCTACGATTTTGATAAAACTTTCTGAATAGTGTTTTCTGTGCAAACTTTATATTTTGGTTGGAATAGATTTTTCAGGAAATATCTTATAACGGTACCTCCCATAGGAAAGGTTTTTGAAATCTGATTTTCTCGTAAGCCAATGATGAATTTCGATGACATTTTTAATGTAGAAGCCCTTTTAAAAACGAAATAATATAAATTCTTAAACTTAAAAAAAAAAAAGTTTTTTGGGGTTTAAAAAACTTAAATTTTTTTTATTTTTGTTTTTTTTTTCAAAAACCTATCAAATCTATCCCACGGGAACCATACATTTTACAGGGATAAAAAGTAGCCAATATGCTATCCCAGACTATAATCTATCTCTGTGCTAAATTTCATTCAGATGCGTTTAACCATTCTGGTGTAATTTCAAAAATTAAAACAAATCTATCCCACGGGAACCAAACATTTTATCGGCATAAAAAGTAGCCAATATGCTATTCCAGACTATAATCTATCTCTGTGCTAAATTTCATTCATCCATACATTATACCGGGATAAAAATAGCCTATATGCTATTCCAGACTATAAGCTTTCTCTGTACCGAATTTTATCTAGATCCGTTTGGCCGTTCTGGCGTTAGTTAGCAACAAACATCATTCAGATGAGTTGAGCCATTCTGGTGTAATTTCAAAAACTAAAACAAATCTATCCCACGGGAACCATACATTTTACCGGGATAAAAAGTAGCCAATATGCTATTCCAGACTATAATCTATCTCTGTGCTAAATTTCATTCAGATCCGTTCATCCATTCTGGTGTAATTTCAAAAATTAAAACAAATCTATCCCACGGAAACCATACATTTTACCGGGATAAAAAATAGCCTATCTGCTATTCCAGACTATAAACTATCTCTGTGCCAAATTTTATCCAGATCCGTTTAGCCGTTCTGGCGTTAGTTAGCAACAAACATCCAAACATCGTAACTTTCACATTTATAATATTAGTAGGATGATAATTTTGTTTGGTTTATCAAAATTTGATAAGGACTAGGGACTTCTGGTATAGCGAGCAAGTTTAGTAAGCTTATCAATAATCGTTATGTAATGAAAGTTTCATTACTATTTAATAAAATATCAACATGACCAATATCGCTTCTAGCTTTTGGTGTTTCAGTTATACTCAACTGGTTTCATAGGATTTCTATCATATTCAATTTCCTGCATTTGCCAAGGTTACTAAAAATAAGCTGAATATTTTCTTTTCATTTTGGGAAAAATATTTTATATTTAAGAGCTTTATAAATTTCATTTATTCGACTAGGTAAGGATTCTATGGTATGATACAAAGAGATTTGCTTATGGCATGCTTCTTCTGTTTTTATTTCTTGTGCCCTCTGTGTAGTCTTCATAAATTGAATTTTTTTTATCGTTTGAAAGTATTATTATTATTATTGTTATTTATTAACAAAATGATTATAATAAAATTACAATTACATTGTTAATATTAAATTAAAAGAGCACAAGCTGCAGGGACTATCGGCTCTAGTATAAGAATTTAAAAATAGAGAAGAAAATGGTTTCTAGTTACATTATAAGAATTAATTATATAGGTATATTGATTGTGTTTACGAAGTTATTTATTATAGAGATATTTAAAGTAGATGGGGATTTCAAAATTGATAAAATACATTTGTTGTTAAGAGTGAGATTTGTAATTGCGGTAGGTAATGAACATTGACCTAAACCAAGAATGTGTTTAATGTCGATGACACAGTTGCATGTTGGGCAGTTGGGAGGTGGTTCCTTACGTAGTAGGTGCTGGTGTGTAGTGGCTGTATGTCCTAATCGCAGTCTTACGAAGTTCTTGATGGATGTTTTGGATGTGTTTGTTGGGTAAGCAGGTTGGGAGCAGTCTGGGTTTATGTCAGAGTAGTGGTGAGAATATGATTGCCATAATTCTTCTTTCATTCTATTATTTGTGTTTTGAATTTGGTTGAGAAGATCCTTTTTGGTGAATGCGTCAAAAATATGTAATGGGGATTTGTGAGCTATCCCTGCAGCTTTATCAGCAAGTTCATTTCCTCTTATATCTGCGTGACCTGGGACCCACATTATTTTTAATTTTTTGGGAGAACAAATAAGAATGTTTCTTATTTTGTTTATTATACAAACGTTGTAGTTTACATTGAGCAGAGCATTTATGACAGATACGCTATCGGTTGCTATGATGTATTTGCCACGGTATTTTAATGCCGTCTTAGCAGCTACTAGTAGTGCGTGAGCTTCTGCCGTGAAGATAGATGCTTTTTCACAGAGAAGACCTGTGCTAATTAGTGATTCGTTTTCATGAACAACGGCAAAAGAGACACAATCCGATGTCTTAGAACCGTCCGTAAACATGAATGTCCATCCTTTTCCTTTAAAATCCTTTGAGATATCGTTGTAGAGATCACGGAAGACTTTGGAGGTGGTGTTGCTTTTTTGATATGTCTTCAAATCCAAGATAAAGGAAGATTTCTTGATGAGCCAAGGTGGATTTGATGGCTTGTATTTGGTGTAGTGTCTTAGTGGAATCTTCATATCTGTTGTGACACTTACTATGTTATCGATTGTGGATGGGATTCGTTTACATGTACGTCGGCGTATAGATGATTTGAAGTACTGTTCGGCGATAGACCCCGATGAGAACGCGAGTTTTGCAAAACATTTGCTTCTTGATATCAATATTTGTTCTTCGATTGTGGGGAGACCGGCTTCAGCTAGAATGTTTTTGATTGGAGTTGTGGGGAAGGCACCTACACTTCTCCTGGCTGCTTGATGGTAAATCGGTTTTATAAATTTAAGAGAGGACTTTGAACAACTGCCATATATACTAAGTCCATAGTCAATTTTACTCAGTAGCAGAGATCGGGTTATGTTGCATAATGTATTTATATGTGCACTACTTTTATTACTTGATAAATAACTTATAACATTTAAGCTGTCAGCAAGGCTCTTTTTTAAATCTATGATATGGTCATTCCAGTTGTATTTTGTATTGAAGTTAAGTCCTAAGATATTTAATTTATCAACTGAGTTAATAGTTATGTTACCTATGTTGAGTGTTAGTGATTGAGGACAAGATAATTTACGACAAATGTGCAATATTTTATATTTTTCAAGTGAGAGTTTGGCACCTGACGTGCCGGACCATTCTAAAATTTCTGATAACGCAGTAGTGAAAATTTCTTTTGTTTTTGCAATGTCATTGCATTTACTAAGTAAATAAAGATCATCAGCATATATGCAATGGTCTAAAAGTTTGTGTTTTGACAGGAAATTTGAAATCTCTTGCAAGGAGATGAGAAATAACACTACTGATAGTGGGGATCCTTGCGGGATACCGTTGTACAGAGGATATGTCGAAGAGAAGCTGTTATTGGTTTTGACACAAAATCTTCTGTTTGTTAAAAAGGATTTGATGTATTTTGTGATTTTGGGGCCAACTTTCCAACTTTGAAGTTTGTTTAGAACCAGGTGCATGCCTATCCTATCGAATGCTTTTTCAAAGTCAATTGAAAGGATTGAAACATGATTACGACATGATAGGGCATTCGTTGTGTAATGGTCGATGTGAAGGAGGGCTTCAATGCAGCCTTTTTCAGGCTAGAAAGCCACTTGGTTGGGACTTATTAGTTGTTTTTTATCTGTAAACCATTGAAGTCGTTTGGCTATTATTTTTTCCATGAGTTTAGAAACACATGGAAGTAGTGAGATTGGCCGATACCCACTGATTGTAGTTATATCTTTTTTAGGTTTTGGGAGTGGGATAACACAAGCGATTTTCCAACTTAGAGGTATTACACCAGTAGAAAAAACGTTGTTATATAACCTCAGGAGCCTTTGTTTTGTGTCAAGAGGTAGGTTTTTGAGCATTGGGTATGACACTCTATCTCTACTGGGGGTTTTGCCTTTAAGCCGCGTTAAGCAGCCTTCAAGTTCTTGAAGCTCAATAGGGTTTTCAATAAGCAAAGCTGTTGTGTCAGTTGTAGTTGCTGGTATATTATTGTTGATAAAGTTGTTTTTTATTCGGCAGTAATTTTCGGGGAAATGATTGTCGTGTGAGGCTTCCGACCAAGTTTTGGCAAAATAATTAGAAATATCAAGTGGATTAGCAATAGGGCCTTGCGGTGACATAATGCATTTTATTATTTTGGAGGAGGGGTTACCAGTTAAGCAACGAATGTTATTCCATATCTTTGCTGTGGGTGTATTTCTGTTTATAGAAGAGGTTATGGCATTGAAGCTACGGGTTTTACTGATTTTGACTTGGCGACGAAAAGCGGCATTCGATTTTTTGTAATTTATCAAGTTTTCTTGACTGGGATTTTTTTTAAATTTTTTCCATGCTGTGACTTTAACGATTCGTAGGCCAGCTATTTGGGGGGTCCACCAAAGTACGCAACGCTTTTGTAGCTTGGGATGGGATTGAGGGATAGATATGTTGGCAGAGTATCTAATTGCGCTTTGGAATATTGCTGCTTCTTTGGTAGCGTCTGGGGCTTCGGGTATATTTGAAAGATATTTAGTTATATTGAAACCAAAGTTGGGCCAATTTGCTTGGTCTGTTTTGAATTTAGGTGATTGCGGGGATTGTAGTTTACGGTTTGCACCAAGGTCTATAGTTGTGATCAGTGGAAAATGGTCACTATTATGAAGGTCGCCCAGAGTGAAGCAATTTGTTTTAGAGAGTAGGGATGAGGAGCAGCAGCTAATGTCAATGTGAGTGAAAGTATTGTGTGTTGAGAAGTGCGTTGGCTTCCCGTCATTAATAGCACTTTCCATTGGTTTCACTCGGGGAACCACTCATTCTGAAAACCAATGGAACAAGCAAAATCGCTTCTGTTCAATTTTAACACAATGTAGTATTCGCAGGAATCAGTTTCACAAGTTATGCCAATGTCAAAGTGGTGTGTGTCGCCCGATTCGTGGTGTAAAGGGATTTTTACTAGTTCCCCGTATTAAATACCACTCACTAAACTTCGTTGCTGACCTTCGAAGCCTTTATCATCAGATTTGGGTTCAAAAATATGTCACATTTATTGGAATTACCAAAACTTTCGACATTGCTGCATGCGAATAGACATTTTCCCAATGAATATTCTATGGGTGACATTTGAGTTATATTTGTATTTGTGCTTCTTGAGTGGATTCTGACTTCAAATCCAGAAGCAAAATTCTCTTCTCAGAATCGTCAGAAGTGTCATTTTCTTACCAATGGAACGGTTTCAGAAGACTTCCGGATGCTTCTGGACGCTTCTTTTCCTCCAATTTAAAGTGCTATAAGAATGGAGAGGTTCGAGGAGAGAATAAAGTCTTCTATAATAGACCCTCTGGCATTTGTTTTAGGAGATCCCCATAAGACGTTCCACGCGTTACTATCACCAACTAAATGATCAGGAGTGTTAACTTGAGACAAGATGTTTGAAAGATCGACTCTGGTAAAGTTTTGCTCTGGTAAAATATAAATAGAAACGATCGTTGCTTTTATTACTGACTGTACTTCGATGGCAAGGGCAAGTAGATTGGAGTTAATTTGGATTTTTCGGTGGGAAATGTTGTTTTTTATAAGTACACCAATACCTTGCTTGTTGGTAATGTTATTTGGGGAGTTATGAAAATAGCTAGTATAAGTTTTTGGAACGATTTGCGTCCTTGAGTGTACAGAGAGGTGGGTTTCTTGTAAAGATATAAAACATGGTGAGCGTTCTTTGTTCTTCTTCTCAGAATTACCTTCCAGTTAGCTGGCAGGTAGTCCTTCTGTGTGAAATAATATTTTTCTACAATTCATTTTTTTTTCTTAGACTAACAAAGTTTACAAATCTGCGAGCACTGAAGAGGCTCGGCTTCTTTATTTGTAGATAATAAATCTATACATTTTTAATAAAACAAAAGTGTCTTAAGTGTAACAATAATTGTTCTTAATATTAAATATTGATTTTATGTCAGCGTAAGCAGTGCTGACAGTCGTTGGCTGGTTTGGTGATGATGGTTTTGGATTTATGTGGTTCTTATCAGTTCTTGTTTTTTGTGGTCATCCGGTTGCTTCAGCCTCTATTGTACAGCAGGCTCGTAGAAGTTTCCAAAGCCGTTGCTTCCTGATATCTGAAATGAGAAGTCCATTATTGACTGAAATAATTGGGTGCAATCACTCCTTTCTTGAATATTCCAATAAGAACTGATTGTGAATTGTATGCCGAAAGTCAATTTTTCATGGAATATGATATCGGCTTGCAATGTTACACAAATAGCAATATGACTGCGGTTATATCTGAATATGTGTAAGCCGCGAGAACGATAAACTATGAGAACGATTTTGAAATCACCCCGGAAACTGCTGATGTAAAGTTATGCGTTAGATTGGCTAAGCAGGATGGAGCGGTGCATAGGCTTTTCTGTTTCATGGTGTTGTTGTTGTTGAGGTGCAGGTTGTTGGGAGGAATCAATACTCACTGCATCACAGATGTTTTAAGTGTGGTCTGAGATGATCGTAAGGTATTGATAACGGGATCCCATGATCGAGAAAGCCTAAAATTGTCGTCCCGATTAAAACTTTGATGGCGCTTTATTTCAATCGCTTCGCGACCTAACCGTAGGATGTAGTGGGTTTCCTGAGCTAAAACATTTGCTTGGTCAAAATGATTTCAGTGATGTTCATCTGAATTGTCTAAGATAAGCTCACAGATTGCCGACTTTTCTCTTTTCTTTTTTGTCCTACAAATGGCTGCACTAAACCCAGTGACGTGAAATAAGGCCAAATTTCAAATATGCCTAAAACTCGATTTTAATTTTTTGGCACTTACGCCCTTTTTTCTTAGGACGGTAGTACAGGTACTATGTACGAAGCCAACAGTCTTACCGTTTGGGATGCGGGTACCGAGACAGAAAAACAGAATTGTCTGACCCACTTTTTCCTTATTATCGTTATGTCAAAATTGATTCTTGTCCCCAATTTTGTTAGGGACTGCATATCTAAAATGGAACAATCTAAATTTATTAATATTTTGTATAATTTAAAGTTGGTACTTTGGACCGATGTCAAGACAAGATGCGACCGAGGTTTTGATGAACGAGCGCGAAAGAGGAGTGTTTCTAGTCCGTGATAGCAATTCAATTCATGGGGATTATGTTTTATGTGTTCGGTAAGAATATTTTAATTTTCATGGACTTTAGCTGACAAACAATTTAACGATATATTTCGCATTTCTTAGAGAAGACACCAAAGTAAGCAACTATATTATAAACAAAATTCAACAACAAGATCAACTAGTATATAGAATTGGTGATCAATCATTTGAAGATCTTCCTGAGCTTTTAACATTCTATAAATTACACTACCTGGATACAACACCACTGCGTCGACCTGCACCACGCAAACAAGAAAAAGCAATCGGAAAATTCGATTTTGAAAGTAGTGTTAGTAGAACATCTCAATCTATATTATATATTATTTTAATGCATTGCATTCTAAATAATTAAGGCTTTTTATTCCGTAGGACCATGATGACTTGCCTTTTCGACGTGGTGAGATATTAACTATAATTCGCAAAGACGAAGACCAATGGTGGACTGCACGAAATGCTCTGGGACAAATTGGCCAAATTCCCGTACCTTATGTGCAAAAGGTTTGTATTTTTTTTAGGACAGCTAAAGCTTTACTGAATCGTGAAACACAATATTGATATGCTAGTTTTCTCATAATTTAATCCCACTTCAGTAGCCTGGGCAGCAATTTTCCTATGTTACCCCAGAAAAGCCGTAGAAAGTTCTTGAGATAAATATCACCTTTTTTTGTATAATGCACTCGCACTCAAAGGGATATTAATACCTGTATAATGAATTCACAGGGGCGAACGAGGAGAGCGAAGGAATAGAAAGATAGGAAAGAAAGTTGGTACATTGGATTGAGATTATAGGTGATAAATATCTCACGAAAATCCCACGGGTGGCGTCCAGTTGAAACTAGGGGAATAAATAAAAATTGCTGCCCAGGCTGCGATTGAACTCACAGATCTCAGGTTAAGCAACCAAGCACTACATCCACTGTAACATTTAACTAAATGTCTTTCCTTTTTACTTGCGATTTTAGGTGCTATAAGGACAATCAAACGTAACATTACGATGATAGAGAAGCTTAAAAAAGTGGTTCCGACAATTCTGTCTGTCTGTCCGTATGTCTGTCTGTCTGTATAGTTACCTACAGCCTAACCGGTTGGACCAATTTGCTTCAAACTTGGTACGCAGTATTATAATGAGCTCCTACAGAGGAGGTTTTGGAACTAGCGTTCTAGCTCTAAAACTAACGGTACCTGCAATACGATTTTTAGTGAAAAATAATTTTTTTCTCAAAAAAGGCTCCCACGATTTTGATAAAACTTTCTGAATAGTGTTTTCTGTGCAAACTTTATGTATTGGTTGGAATAGATTTTTCAGGAAAAGTCTTATAATAGTACTTCCCATTGGACCGTGAAATTTTTAACGTAGAAGCCCTTTTAAAGACAAAATAATATAAACTTTTAAATTTTAAAAAAAAAGTGTTTGAGTTTAAAAAAAAAATTTTGTTTTTTTGGTTTTTTTTTTCAAAAATGGTTTAAGATATTTTTTTAAAATTTTATTTTTCTGATAAAAACTACAAAGTGCTAAAAGTAAGCATACCTACTCAAAAAAAAATTTAGAATATATTTTGGAAAAGTTTAAAAAAAAAACTGTTTTTTGAAAAAAACTGGTCGAACGATTTAAAAAAAAAATTCTTAAAATTCTGAATAATAAACAAAATCATATGGCTTACTTCATTTTTTCCAAAAAACGTTTTAGCTATTAATTTTTAAGTGGTCAATAAAATCTCATATAGTTTTTTCCTTGCTTTTTTTCCAAAATCTCAAACCCCAAGACCACTGTCTCGCATTAGAGCAAGTTTGTCCGATCCAGTCGTGCACTGTATTTATTTTTTGAATGAGAAAGACTAAGCAGGAGTTCACTCATATTAATGTCTTGATCAAGGCTGTCATTTGTTATATAAGGCTCGGCAAATTGAATGGTTTGCCAGGAGTCTGTAGGATCAAGTAATATCTTGAAATACTCTGCTAGCTCTTTAGCGGATACATGAATTCCGCGAACTATACCTTTCAGGTATTTTATTCTTTTCCAAAAGTGTTAACTATTGGTTGAAGTTGAGAGTTCAACTGCTTACGACCTGAAATATTCGTCACGCCTACTTCTACAGACTGATGTGCTTCCACTCAATAGACCTAAATTTTCTGCAACTTATTACAATTTTGTTGTTTTACTTGGCAAGTTTTCGAAACGCAATTAATTTTGAATATCTGGAAAACCTGCCAAGTAAAACAACAACATTTTAATCAGTATTTATTAATTAACAAATTGCTTTCATAACCAAGAGTTGATTCCATATTGCTGCACTTAAAATATTTAATAATAAGTATACTGAGTCTTAGAAACTTGGCGTACTTTTAGATCTCATTACTTTTAGATCTTGGATTTTTTTTTACATTTATGTTTTTAGTGTGATTTCATTACTTTTTGCAAAGTTTTATTTTTTTTTATAAGGTGAAAATCTCTATCTATACACATAAATAAAAATGAAGTGTCTGTTTGTAATTTCAAAGTATCAGTTTTTTACTAAATGCGTATGAAAGTACATACGGTACTTAAAACAAAAACGCAATTTTTAAAATTTTTGTCTGTCTGCTTGTTCCGGCTAATCTCGGAAACGGCTTAACCGATTTTGACGGGATTTTTACTGGCGAATAGCTGATGTTGTAAAGAATAACTTAGGCTGTTTTAATTACTTCTCTAGATGGCGCTGCGGTCGCAATTTTCAAAAATTCTTATTTATGGGCCGATTTTGACGGGATTTTTACAGGCAGATAGCTAATAAAGTGATAATCTATACACATCTATACGCATAAATAATAAAATGTACGACTGGGTCGCACGAACTTGCTCTTATGCTAAGCAATTGCGTAGTGGCTGCATATATGGATATTAAAAAAAATTAAATAATTTCGAAAATTCTTTTATTTTTTAAATTAGTTTAAGAGTTTTCTCGGAAAAACTAAGTATGCAATAAAATTTCAAAGCTATACGTCAATCTAGGAAAAACAAATATTGAAAATCGTTGGACCAGTTTTTTTTAAAAGGTTTTTTTTTGAAAAACTTTTTCAAAAAATATTTTGAAATTTATTTGAGTATGCAAATATATGGCAATCTGTAGTTTACATTTGAAAAATAATTTAAAAAAAAATCAATGTACCCGTTTACAACATATTTCGAAAACTAAACATTTTTTTGAAAAAAATATAAAAAATCAAAAAAAAAAGTTTTTGAAAATTTTTGCCATATTAATAAAATTATGAATGACTTCCTGTGGCCAAAATTTTATTGAAATCGAATGTATAGGTTACGAGAAAATTTGATTTGAAAATACTGGTTCTATGAGAGGTACCGTTATTAGACAAATTTTGAAAAAAAAATTTCGAACCAAAAGATAGATTGTCTTGCAAAAATAGCATTCTGAAAGTTTTATCAAAAGCGTTAGAGCCGTTTTTGAGAAAATCAATTTTTGTCTTCAAGATTGTATGGCAGGTGCCGTTATTTTTGGACCTAGAGCAAAAATAAAAAATGTGTTCCGAGGGACGGCCAAATAAATCCTAAATACCAAATTTGAAGCAATTCGGCCCACCCGTTCAGCCTCAAGAGGCGCGAACAGACATACAGACAGACAGTCTATCTGTCTGTTTTCCGGCTAATCTCGGAAACGCCTAAACCGTTTTTTGACGGGATTTTCACTGACGGATAGCTGATGTTGTAAGGAGTAATTTAGGCTATCTTAATTACTCCTGTTGGTGGCGCTGCGGTTGCAATTTTCAGAAATTCTATTTTATGGGCCGATTTTGACGGGATTTTCATAGGCAGATAGCTGATAAGCCAAATTAACTTAAAATTACACAGTATCTATACACATAAATAAAAAGTGTAAAATATCAGCTATTTACTAAATGCATATTAAAGAATTATTATTTTCAATACATTAATGAATTTTGGCGAAACGAAGTTCGTGGGTCAGCTAGTTATAAATAAACACATAAGTAGAAATAGATAATACAGCAATAATCGCGAAGGATACAATTTACAGGTATTAAATTAAAAATGGAGGTGGCAGCCACGCCTTCGTGTTAGAAAATCTTACAACAAGTCTACTACCGCTTTTTTAAATCTAAAGATTCTACAAACATATGAAGTACTCTATCAATTTGATCACATATCCGACTTAATGGGCGTATACCACTCCTCTTGAATAATAAATATAACATTTTCAATTTCTTCATTTGAAGGCAATACAAACTCTACCACCCTCTCAAATTTTAAATTCTTACAAAAGTTATAAGTGCTCCATACATTTGAGAATTTTTTTTAGTGGGCCACGCCCTCTGAATGGAAAATCCTAAACTTAAGAATTTTTTCTTTGTATGCATCACAAGGCTTACCACTATACCAAATTTCAAGATTCTAAGATGAGAAGAAGTGCTCCATAAATTTGATACCATTTTCGACTAAATGGCTGGTTTGGTTACCACGCCCCCTGAACCGAAAACATCAAACTTTAGATTATTTCATTGGTATGCAACACAAGATCTGCCATTCTGCCGAATTTCAAGTTTCTACGATAATCAGAATTTTTTTTTGAAAATGGGTGGATACCACGCCCCCTGAATGGAAAATCCATTTTTTTTAATTTTCCCTTTGCATGTATCAAAAGGTCTACCACTCTGCCAAGTTTCAAGATTCTACGACTATTAGAAGTGCTCCAAGAATTTGATAACATTTCCGAATAAATGGGTGGATACCACGCCCCCTGAATTGAAAATCTAAAATTTTCGATTTTATCCTTTGTATGTATCGCAAGGTCAATCACTGTGCAAAATTTCAAGTTTCTGCAGTGACAGAAAATGCTCCATAATTTTGATGATCTGTCAGTGAGTGAATCAGTTACTATTTTTGCGATTTTTGAAGCCCTGTATCTCATAAACCAATCATGCTAAGTATCTGAAATTTTCAGGGTTACTTTTTCTTGCCATCATTAATAAGAGTATTTGGAGTTTCTGGGTTTGTTGGTTCAGAAGTTAGAGGGGGGGTCGAAAATGGCCTGAGTTGGTTCCTGTAAATAAGGGTTAGTGCCAAAGTTGCTAGAACTTGGCTGGGCATTACCGTGCCCCTTGATTGAAAGCCTGACTCATTTTAAGAAGTACCCAGAAGTTGCAATTGATATAGGTTGGCAAGATAAAATATCTTAAATCTAAGTGGTTCAGTTCAAGGTAAACATGATTATTAGCATCTACAAAACTACCACTTACGTTGTGTTTTAATGCGAACATATTACCTCCTTTAGCTCTACCGTATTTATGCTCATGATATGCTGATGTCCAATATAGTTAAAACTGACAAAGTATTTGCTAAAATTTTCAAAATGTTTATTTGTAACCTCATAAAAAAAAAATGTCATGTTTTTTTTACAAATTCAAAAAAAATTACATTGTGTAATTTAGTCCAGAAATGTTTTGTAAAAAGTATGCTAATGTTTTTAATTTCAATTTTTTGCTATTATTACCAATATTACTTGCGTGTAATATGTTTCAGTTATGTTGATGCGTTGGCCTCCTAGATGACGCTGTTGTTATTTCTGAGATTTTAACAGAAGAGGTTGATGCTGCCAGCTCCACGCTGGCATTGACATGTCGATTTTGTTTTGGTTTTAGAAAAATTGTGTTTTCATCCAATTCAAGTCTAATAAACATCTCTTCCAGAACAATAAATCCATCGTGATTTTCACAAACAAATCTTTCGTCTTTTGTTGTGTATAATGTTTTGTCGTTCACAACTAGCTTAAATCCACGAATTTGAGGAGCCGTTTCTTAGTGTTTGGTTTTAATGGCTCTTCGTATGTTAAGGAGTCGACGTCTTTTAAGTTCCTCTTTTGTAAATTCGGGAGTTACATAGTCACCAGTACCTTTAAGTTTGTCGGAGTTTCTCAGAATTGGCGATGCGATTGCTTTGTTTTTAGTCTCGACCAATATGAGTTGTTGTTTTCCCTTAGAGGGTAGAACTGTTAAGTCATCAAAAATGATGTTTTGATCATCAAGTCCTTGTCGGGTTATAATGTCGGTGATTGATTTCTGAGGATCATCTCGACCTTTTTTTTCTTCTGATAAAACAAGATTTTTTCTCTTTGGATCGTTTTTCAAGAAATTCCAATTTTTTCTCATGTGCATTGTTTTTGTTTTGTATTTGTTGTATTTCTTGTGCGAGTGATTCGTTTGTTGTCTTGAGGTTTTTGATGTCGATGAAAATTAGTGCGAGATCTTGTTATGTTGGCAAATCCTGTATTTTCTGTTGTTAAAGTAAATAGATTACTTAGCTGTTGCGCATATCACCAAAAATCAGCTTTAAATAAAAAAGACGTCCAGCTTGTTTGCTTTAAACCATAAAGAGCACGCTTAAGACGACAAACCTTTCCCGATGTATCATCAAAACCCTCTGGTTGACGCATATACATTTCATCCGAAAGATCGCCTTGGAGAAACGCTGTCGCTGCGTCCATCTGGTGTATGAGCATTTTAAACTTGACAAGAACCGGATCGACGAATAACGTGCCACAGGCGAATATGTTTCATCATAATCTATGCTCTATGTTCAACTTCAATATCATCAATGATTTCGATTTCAGTAGAATCTTCTTTTTGTGCATTTGTGAAAATTACAGTCATCTCAACTACTTGGAGTTCCTTTCGAGCATCCGTCCAATGTCAAATTATGGTCTGGAACTGCCTCACTGGAATCGTCACCTGAGTCACTGTCATCACTTGAGTCATATTGAGGAAATTTTTCACAAACATCATCTCTGCCGTTAGGAACCTTTGATTAAAATAAAGAGGAATTGATTAGATTTGTAAAAGAATTAGATTACTTAAATTTTGCGCAGATCACCAAAAAGCAGCTTCAAATAAAAAAGACGTCTAGCTTAATTGAGTGTGTACAGAGAAGAGAGATTTTATTCATTGTATTTTTTTGAGATTTGTATTTACTCCGAATTTAAAGCGAAAAAGCATCGTTGTGCGTGGTTAGTAGTATGATAGGGGACCGTCAAAAACTAATAACTGCGAGCTGTTGGCAAGTGTTTGTGTGTTCTTCTTTCTTCTGTTCTGTCTGTCTCTCTATGTCGTATTTGTGTTGTCTTGAGCCGAAGGCCTCAGTTGCCAGTGCTTGTAAGTGTGTCTACTCCGATCAATTCATCGACGGAGTAGATTAATTATAATAATAAGCTATCTACTTAATGATAAATGAAATTGGAACACTAATAACCAAAATTATGTTGCAACATTTTTTCTTCCAAAATACTCACAAACACATCTCTTAGATCGGACGATTATGTCGACTGAATATTGGACGCAGCGCGCGATGCGTCGCGCACACAAAACCATTATTTAAGTAATAAATCAATTCAGTCTATTAATTTTGCATTGGCAAACCAAACTCAGCATAAAACAAGTGACAGCTGTCAAAAAGACCAACTCCGAAAAAAGTACTGCCATATTAAAAACCACAGGTCTAAAAAAACACCCTTTAGATTATAAAATTGTGGTGGAATTATTATAACAGGAGTTTCAAAAACACAACGACACGCAAAGTTTAGAATCAAAAGTTATGTTTACTTGTTCGTTTGGTATCCGGGATTAAGAGTTCTGCAAAGCGAGTCCGAATTGCCAAATATCAAAATCCAATCAATAAAATGACAAACATATACACCTCAATTTGTTTGAATTTAATAACTCGATTTTTTTTACGTAATTAAGTCAAATTTAACATAAATGTACTAGAATTATAATAAGAACCGCTTTGAAAATTTATTGAAATCTTTCGCAAAGATAGCGAGGCTTAGTATTTTCATTTGTATACAATCTATATCTTTTTCTTGTTTTTCGATTATATAGTATGACGAAAAAATTATTGAAAAGAATCTATATATTTTTCGTGTTTTTCGATTATAGTATGACGAAAGTGCTGAAGATAATATTATAGAACGACCTAGCTCTGGAGGCAGTGGATGCGGCAATATTATAAGTGGAAGTAATTCAACAACAAGAACTAGAGTTTTAAGCGGAGGCAGTTGTGGCAGTGGTGTTGGTACAGGTGTTGGGGGAAATATTGGCAGCCTTCCAAGTGCACATCAGTTGGGCAACGCCTTAAAGAAGTCTGATTTGAACGTATGTCTTACAAGAATTCCAAAATAATTACTGAATTTGAAAACTTTATTTTTATTTTGTAGCGTAAGCTTCCTGCTTATGCTCGTGTTAAACAAGCTCGTGTGCCGAACGCTTACGATAGAACCGCTCTCAAGCTAGAAGTGGATGACATAATAAAGGTAACAAAAACAAATATTAATGGACAGTGGGAAGGCGAATTGAAGGGGAAAAAGGGTCATTTTCCGTTTACTCATGTAGAGTTTATTGACAACGAAAGTGATGCGATAAAATGTAACACAAGTAGTAATTGTAATAATGCAGTAGCAAATGTCAATGATTGGGGCGAGTAAATAAAAGCGTGCATACCAAAATCTTAGAGAAATAAAATTGCTTGTGAAGTGGATAATTAATTTTTCGTTTGATTATTGTTGTGTCCGCTTTTTAACTCATTCTCGAACTTTTAAAACCTCAAAAAAAAACTTTAACATTAAATTACAAAATTATTATATATTTAAATAAGTGTGTATCTTATTGGAAAAATAATATAAAAAAAACCAATTAAAAATGAAGACCCCTGTATCAAAAATTAAATTATAACATTTAAAGGAAAGAAAAATCAAAAAGTTAACAATATAAAATAAATGTATATAAAATATATCTTTTTTAAAATAAGTCTCTAAAAAAATAGAAAAAGATACAATTGATTGTAAATATGTAGCTACAACGATGATAAGTAAATGTATCGTCAAGTTTTTGTGGAAGCACAGATCGTTCTTTTTTTTTTTTGGTTTAATTTTATATAATATTGTTATTGAAAAATACATACATAGCTAGTGCATACATTATAGTTAAGCTTTGACAAACAAAAAATCAAAAATGTTCTACCCACTTTATTGATATTCTTATAGCTTTTAAGTGAACTACAAAGTGTATAATTGTTTGAAATAGTCGATTCTTAAATTTAAAACATTTTGAAAAGTTTTATATATATTGTTTTTTTTTTGTGTCACAAACTCCTACCAAAAATATTGTGCAAAAATAAATGATGTAACCTAACGTTAATATATATTTTTTTCTATTTGAATTTTTGAAGTTGTCTTAATATTAGATAGATAGATTGATTCTTTATTTCATCAAAAGGTTTTACAAAAAGTTCACTTTAGAATAATGGCATGGCAATCGTGCCGTCTGCCTGATTTGACATTTCTGATAAATTAAAAAAAGAATAAATTTGGAATGTGTAAAAAAGATATAACTAACACATATGGTGCAAAATAATAAAAACTAATTCAAAATAGCTAAAGTGCTTTATTTGAAATTTAGCTCAGATAAAAACTAAACGTGAATTTTAAGGAGATAAAATATTTCAAATAATACATCATTCATTTCGAAGCTTCGATAAATAACAATTTTAATGATTTGAAACATAAAATGTAATAAGCCTTTAAACATAAATAAAACCCTTGTGGAGGTCAATTTTAGGTGATTTGAAACACAAAATACAAGAACAATTTTCAATGATTTGCAACATAAAATGAGATAAGATTAATTTGCAATAACTGGATGCGAGCAATCGCCAAATTAAAAGAAACTGTTACGGAACGAGAGAGCGTGTTTGCAATATTTATATAAACTAATAGCGAGTTTCATTCAAATTTGGAATCGAGAATTGCCCTTCTGAATGAAACTTGTTTTGGGTATCCATGTCAATTTGAATTATACTTTTTGTCATTTGATTTTTGTCTTTTGTCATTGGAAAAAGTAATCATTAGATAATTGATAATTAATTGGATAATTAAAGTACATATTAAGTTCTTCGTTCATTATTTGTTTATTTTTGTTATATTTATCACAGACTGGCACAATTTCACAACAAACAACAAAAAATAACAAATTGTTTCTCATCTGACATTTGACAGAAAAGTATTCAGATCGATTCTCCCAACCCATGAGAGATGCATTCTTTCGTGTTGAGAATCGATCTAGAATTGTACTTTTTGAATGAATGAAACTCTCAAAAGTGAAAAAGGTCAATTCTTTTGACAGAAAGAGCAATTCTTTTCGTGAATGAAACTCGCTATAAGCCATCCTGCTCCTCCACTTAAAATTCCATTTAGCTGTTGTAATGACAAAAAGCCGACGAATTTCCTGAATTATTGGACAAATTGCAATGAATTGAAAAATGTCTTCAATTTCTCTTCTGTTACACACATTACATTGTTGAGGAAGGTCGATTCGATACGGAATGAAGTTGAGATTCAATATTTCAACTCTGGCTCTAAATATAGTACTAATGACTTCGGACGAATACTTATTGCTAAAATAGTTGGCGTTTGATAGCAGCTGGTGGTTTAAATTTTTGTATATATTTCTAGAGCTGGACAAAGTTGCTCTCGCTATATAGTGGGTATACAATTTTTCGTCAACTTTGGCGATCACTTTTGCGAACTTTTCTTGCCAATTATCAACATTAGTCTCTTACTCTTCTAAATAAAGAATAATGTCATGGGATGCAGCGAGTTGATTCCATTCTTTAAATAGTGTGGCGTTTGTACGGAGAAGACTAGTTAGTATCATTTTATAAAGGCAACTATTATTTCTTTTCACTATTCTGGTGATAAAATCCGCGTTAGCCTTCAGGTTTTTAATATGAATAGGAGCTATGCCTGACTCCACGCAAATAGCATAGTTCGGCGTCGAAGTTGGCAATCGAAACAAACGTTTAAAGAAGTGCCGATGGACTGCTTTAAAGTTTTCTATGGGTGTAAATCCGAAAACTTGCACTCCATAGCACATGCAAGCATTAACTGTAGCATTAAAGACTCGGTACTTAGAAGATAAATCTATGTTTTGGTTTGTAAAAAAAGTAGGCCACATCATGTTTAGGGCTAGTTTGGCTTCATTACTTTTGGCCTTCGTGTGTTTATCAAAATTCAAATTGTATGTTATTAATACCCCTAAATATTTACACTCTTGTACAACCTCTATAGGAACACTCCCTAAACACCAACTTACTTCTGGCAATCTTCTTCTCTGACGGCCTTCAAATATAAGTATTTTTGTTTTCTTAGTGTTAACATGGAGACCCCAGGTTTCACAAAAGGTTTGAAGTCTGTTTATTTGTAGCTGCAGAGAGAAAGGGTTGTCAGCTAATAGTACCAAATCATCAGCATACAGTAGGACTATTTGTCCCCCGGGAAGAAGGTCAGAGATATCGTCAACGAATAACGCAAAGAGTAAAGGGCTAAGAATACAGCCTTGTGGAACACCCGCAGTCGTTTCGAACGAATCTGAGAACTCCGCTCCATCCCACACAAACTGCATTAGATTTAGTTAGGAAATTGCAATAGATCAATAAAAATTTTTGCGATAGACCTAAACAAGAAAGTTTGTAAATTAAAAATTAAAAATTCACTTTATCAAAAGCAGCTTTAAAGTCTACGAAACAGGAATACAATTTTTGTTTTCAATTGACTTTCTAGCAATACTAGTAAGGGCAACGATATGGTCATTCGTAGAAAATCCAGGACCAAATCCAGCTCGGAACATACTTAGGCGATTACTGTTCTCAATCCAATTGGATAACCGTTCGTAGAGAAAAGAAGAAAATATCTTACGAACTGAGTTAAGAACAGAAATCCCCCTGAAGATAACTGCTTCGTTAAAACTTTCGGGAATGCAAGCATCATTAAACAGTTTGTTTAAGAAAATCCGAAGTTAATTTTTTAAATTCTGTGGTACTGTATTTAAAAAATTCAGCTGGGATACCATCTATGCCTGGCGCCTTGTTATTTTTCAATTTACATAGAGTGAAATCTAGTTCAGAAAAAGAAATAGGGATATCCAGCTCACCAATATTAGCATTAGGTGGCGCATAATGAAAAGTAAGAAGGCTCTCATCCGCTGACAAAAGAGTTTTAGAATGAGCTGCTAATGTTTCAGCTTCGAGAGTATTTTTCAAACTATGATCACATCCATTCAACTCACGAACAGTGCTCCAAATTGTCTTAAAATTTTCGGAATTTTCTAAGTTTCTTGCAAGTTTTTTCAAGTAACCCGTTTTTTTTTGACATAACATTTTATAATCTTTATTAGTTCTGATGTAAATGTTTTAAAAAAAGAGAGCATTAGTTGAAGGAAACAGTCTGAGATAGACGAAAGACAGCCTACGAAGTTTTCTACAGTCATTATCAAACCATTTGTTAATAGGTGTAACCGAAAAGTTACGAGAAGTTGCAAAATGAGCTGATGCTTTAATAACATCGAGAATGCTATTACAGATCTGCTGTGATGAGCTTGATGATTGAGGTAGTAGCGAAACGCAATGACGATTTAAAAAGGAACGGTAGAGTTGAGCATTGTTCCCACTCAACCTCAGTTTGTGGAAGATAATTTGGTTCCTTTGCTGAATTACGTTACTCAAATGGGCTTTTACTGTTATAGGCAAGTGTGCCGAAAAATTTGCTATTGCCACTTCAAAGGATTCGCAAGCACAAATCAACTTCCCCGAGACAGCACAAAAATCTATAACTGAGTGTCCCTGACCACTTATATACGTAAAAATTGTTGCAAATAATTAAACAAATCTGATTATAAGAGCTTGCTTTTAAGGCCAGTAATATTATAAGAGCAAATGTTTAAATTAAGAACGTTACATACATTTTGGCAGACGACAGATTTTACCTATAGCATTGGTTCTACATTACAGTTCCAGAGTTGACTCACAGGTGGCGCTCGCGGTGTCTTAATATTGACTGACATGAAATCTATTAAGGGTATTCACCACCTGGTGCAACTGGTCTTGTATCATTATCTGTACATCAACCCTATTGCAACAGAAAAATACAATGGTTTAAGATTTCTGCTTTTGATTTGTACTTGATTTTGACATTTGTGTCTACCTATTTTGACAAGTGCGTTCACAATCTGTAAAATATGAATACACTTTCCCACTTTTACAGGAGTGGCGATTTTTCTCTCATCGGCAACTCACGCGATCTGTGTTGGTTGTGTCCATCGACAACGACCAACCTGTAGTAAGTATTCAGGCGAAAGCAGTGTTATTCGCAGCACAGTTTGCTGCCAATGCAACACTACCAACGATCGCCAAGACTCCTGTTCTTGAAAGCATAATTGGTTATATGGGACAAATCTCCTTTCCTCGATCAGTTGCAAGAGTACTAAAAGATTTCGATATACACAAATCCGCTGGCCAAGATATTGTTTCCCCCTTAGTTTTTAAGAAGTAAGCTTTCACGCTAGCAAAACCACTGCGAAAACTTTTCCATCTATACTTTTCTACAGGTATCTTTCCGAGTGGATGGATAGCAGCATTTGTCTAGCCCATTCAAAAAAAAGCGTTTCTTCATCCCTCTCAAACTACTAATTGCGGTTACGTCCCTTCTTTCCAAGGTCATTAAAACTCTGATAAACTTTCAGATCTAGAAATATCTTGAGAAACGAAAACTTTTTAATGGCAGGCAGTACGGTTTTCGTAGCAATATGTCCACTGGTGATATGATATTATATCTCACGGAGCAGTGGAACCAATCTTTACATCGTTTTGTAGAAAGTAAGAATATTGCACTTGATATTTTTAAAGCATTTTATAGAGTTCGGCATGAAGCTCTCTTATTGAAAATTTGTGCTTTTAGTATCGATTAAACAATTTTTTGATGGATTAGAAATTACCTTTCGGACCACTCCATTCGAGATCTTTTGGATGGTTTTCAGTCTAATATTCCTAAAATAAATGCTAGTATTGTAACGTAAATGGCTTAGAGAAAAATGTAAGACTTTAGAGGTCTTCTCTATATCGTCACAAACAGCCCCCACGATGAGCCAATGAAACCTGTCTCACGTTGGGCGCCATTTCTGCAATGTAAATTATATAAATTTGATACTTAAATTTTTGAGATTTATGTAAATGAAATGATATAAATTGACAGAGTACAGTATTTTATTGAATTCGTTATCAATATAATGAAATAACAAAGCATCTCACGATCACTATTCACGTATCTTTTAACTAAGCAATGAGTAGTAAGTAAGTAAGTAAGGTTGATTTATTGATCTTATAAAAACAAAATATGTGCATACTATAAATGAAATTATAAGCTATGGCATTGCCTTCAGCTCGATTGGCAAAATAAAACATTTTTGTTCTATTAATAAACTATTTTAAATTTTTGACAATAGAAGTATAGTTTAAATGTTACTATTCAAAATCATTAATTAATAACATACGATCATTATACACATTTTTAATAAAAGAATAATGTTTTTTCCTGTTCTGGCCATTAGTATAATCAATAGATTCCAGCATCGATAACGTTTTCTTTCCAAGGTATGTCTGCCTTTGCTTTCCATAAATTGGACAAACTGCGATGATGTGGAAACAATCTTTCTCTTATTTCAGATTACACAGAGAACAAAATTGATTGAAGCTTCCATTACAAAGTGCTCCATTAAGGCCAAGAACTTCACACCTGGTTTTGAAAATCCATGAAATTTCTTTGTAGTTAAAACAATCACTGAAGAAATTTGTACAAATCAAATTGAAATTAAGTTGCGAGTACAATATTCTACTTAGATTGATGAGTTTCTGCTTCCAATTTGACTCTTTGAGTGCCTTCAAACTTTTGGATGATGAGATAAAGACGTTCTTTTAGGAGGTTTTGACCAGTAGGGAATGCATTTAAATCTTCACCATACACTTTACGATGATTCTTCCATTTTGGATTTTGCCATCCACCATTCCTTGTTTCTAATTTAATAGATTAGCATTTTTTTTTGTCAACCATATATCTGGTAACTCCAGTACTTTTAAAATAAAATCACCTTGGAGTTTAAGTGTTCTTAAATATAGTCTCACAAGACCAGATTCAAGATAATTAATTTCTTGACAAAATTTCTATTCAGCTTTTCCATATCTTCAAACTCCTCTGACCCCCATACTTATACAGCGTAGAATAAGGTTTTTTTCACTACTGTAGATAACAGTATTTTTTCATCATGCAAAAGGTAAAAGGTAATTTCTAATCCACCGAAGAAGGGGTTCATCGATGCCAAATGCACGCATGAGAGCCTGGTGCCAGACT
The DNA here is from genome assembly GCA_916050605.2 of Platycheirus albimanus. NCBI lineage: Eukaryota > Metazoa > Arthropoda > Insecta > Diptera > Syrphidae > Platycheirus > Platycheirus albimanus. Next base: position 4,677,967 of record OU696699.1, on the reverse strand, counting down.
CTATCAAATGCTTTTGAAATATCGAGCGCAATAATCTTACTTTCTCCAAAACGATGTAAAGATTGGTTCCACTGTTCGGTGAAATATACCATATCATATCACCAGTGGACCTATAGCAACGAAAGCCGTACTGCCGGTCATTAAGAAATTTTCGTTTCTCAAGATATTTCTTGATCTGAAAGTTTATCAGATTTTCCATGACCTTGGAAAGAAGGGGGGTAAGTGCAATTGGTCGGCTGTTTGAGGGGGATGAAGATACGGGCTGGACAATTGCTGTTTTCTATCCACTCGGAAAGAGACCTGTAGAGTAGGACAGATGGAAAGGCTTATGCAGTGGTTTTGTTAGCGTGGAAGCAAACCTCTTCAGAACTATTGTAGAGATACTATCCGGGCCAGCGGATTTGTGAATATCGAGATCTCTTAGTACTCTTGCAACTGGATCGAGTACGAAAGGAGATTTGTCCCATAGAACCATTTACGCTCTCGAGAACAGGAGGAGTCATGTCACTCTGTGGCAGTGTCGAATTGGCAGCAAACTGTGCTGCGAATAATTGCTTTCGCTTGAGAGCTTACCACAGGAGTGTCATTGTTGACAACCGTTGGAACCGAGGACGTAGTAGAGTTGCGAATGCTTTTACAAATGACCAAAAGTTCTTACTACCATTGGGACATTGTAGTATTTTTTGCCGTAATTTTTGCTCATGTAAAAATTTGGTTCTTTGAATATGAGTATGAGTATTGCAGGACTTTCTAGCTTGTGTGAACTAATTCCAGTTTTCCTCAGAAGGGTTGGCCTTATAACATCGGAAACTTACTTCTCTCATCTCGATAGTCTCTATACAGCTCAAGTCGAACCATGAGTTCTCTTTTGGTTTGATACTTTTTGTCCTATTCGGAACAAAATTTCTCATCCCGTAGGGAAAAATGTTTGTAATCATTTCAGCGCTACGTCACTATCGATTAAACATAGTGACTAATTAAAGTTTCCCAAGAAATTGTTGAGACCGTCCCAGTTGGGCTTCTCGTACTGTCATACGGTTCGCCTTGGGATTTTTTTTACGATAAAAAGCTAAAATGATACAATGGTCTGACGCGCCTAGAGGCGATAATTCATCAGTGATGTATTTATCAGCATCAGAGATTTAAGGAACAAGTCTAGGGTGTGTAGTGTGTGGCCTGTCAGGGATTCTTGTCGGCTTGTCAACAAGCTGAGTCAAGTTGTTGACCACAGCGAAAATCTAGGTATACCTTCCTTCGAGTGTTATCTGGCCAGAATATCGAAGCCACGTAGAACTGTGTACATTGAAACCGCCTGTAACAACAATTTCAGTGCGAGGATAATGGGAAATTATTCTTTGGATGGAGTTAAAAGACGAGTTACTGTCAAGACTTGGGCTTCTATAAATTAAACATAAATGTATGATGTGCTTTTATATGGTGAATTTGAACCACATGAAAGAAGTTGGTGAGCAACATCATTTCTGACATATGGCGAGACCGTGGTAAGCAAAGAATAATGACTTTAAGTTGCACCCGTATAGGTTAAATTCTAACTTATCAGAGTTTTCTCCTATTTGGTTTTCACTTAGTGCCAAAACAGCTGGCCTCTTTTTTGCAGTATGAACAAGAATTTCCAAACAAAAAACGCGCAACTTGATGCTACAACACCAAACATCAACGAACACACCTTACCCAAAATGACAGCTCTCGATCTTCTTTTTATTCTTATCTCAGTATACTGCTGGAACACAACAGAAAAACGCAACCGGAACCGTATCGCATGCCGTACGTACCTAATAAGAAGTGCCCACAATGGAGTCGTACGTACTTACTCCTACTCTGTTTTACAATTTCCACTGAAAAACATACATATATATGCATATAAAACATATATCGCATCATGTGTAGTCTTCTCTTTATATTTGTACTTACATGCCTAATGTCTGAAAGGATTTTACTAGAACGTTGCTCTTTTTTTTGTGGAATTTCAATAAATACGCACGTGTATTTATTAAAAGTTAGCCAGCTCGTCCGTCGCCGTTTGCGGCTGCGTTTGCAGATCCGTCTCGTTGTGTTCACAACATTGAATTCGTGTGTATTCAATATTTTGACATGCGATACGGCTGCGTTCGCGGATCCGACTCCGGCTCCATTGTGTCCCAGCAGATATCGGGCCTTCTATTCCTTCTTTTTTCTTCGGATGCCGTCGACAGCAGCAGTGGGTGCAAGTTTTTACAAAATAATCAGATTTGTAAAATAAATTATTAATTATAAGTTTTTTATTATTAAAGAATAAATAACATTACCAATCTTTTTTTTGGCCTTTACATGTTGCATAGAAATTCTTTCTTAGCGCTCGAATGTTATTATAATCAACACGAAATTTGTCTACCGTTACAAAAACAAACATTGAAAACAAAACCAACCCGTACGAATACCTAAGTTCAATATTTTTCAAATCTCCAATTTGAACTTTTCAATAACACACTTCCATCAGTGACTGCCCCATCATAGAAATGTGCCTTGCTCCGCTCCTGGATTAAAAATCGCGCGATTTTTTGGGCTTTAATTTTATAAAACCTCTAAAACTTAAATTCAATATGCATGTTTCGAGAACCCAAGAAATCTATTGCTCTTACCTTGTAATCATTTTAAAATATGTAGTAGTTGCTTTTCAACCCTAAAGGAAGAGTCAATAGCTCGAAGAAATTAATTATTATGTGCATTTTGCAGACAAGTTTTCAAGATTATTGTTGAATTATCTTTTTTGTTGTTGTTTATGTTTATGCAGCGCCGGATCTAGGGGGGGGGGGCAAAGGGGGGCACTTGCCCCGGGCGCCTGGCCTTGGGGGCGCCAAATGGAAGATAAAGAAATATAGGAGAGCAAAAAAAAAAAGAGTAGTTATTCAACATTTGAACATCAGGGCGCCAAAGTAATGCAATGTTTATTTATTTCTTGTTCCAAATATGAAAGAAATATGTAATGAACCACTTTCGTCGCCCTTTAAACGAATTCGTAGCCCCTCATGGGGGCGCAAAATTGGAAGATGAAGAGAAGAGGTCTTCAACTTTTGAAAATGATAAACAAATTCGTTGCCCTTCTGCAGGGCGCAAAATTAAAAGGTGAACAAGGAAAAGAGAGTCAAAAAAAATTTGGAAATGATGCTATGTTTATTTATTTCCTGTTCCACTATGAAATATGTAATGAACCACTTTCGTCGCCCTTTAAGCAAATTCGACGCCACTCATGGGGGCGCAAAATTGGAAGATGAAGAAAGAAACGAAAGTAAAAAAAAGGTCTTCAACCTTTGAAAATGATAAACTAATTCGGTGCCCTTCAGCAGGGCGCAAATTAAAAGATGAGCAAAAAAAAAGTAAGAGTAAGAGTAAAAGAGAGTCGCAAATGTAGGAAAAATCCCTTTTTTTGGTACTGCAAACGGCTCTGCAATAGTTTGGTAGACTACCAACCGTTTACTGTCACTAAAATGCAGCTCAAATGTAGTGTAGTTCGACTTATTTTATATGATTTCATACAAGGAATACGTGCATTTCAATTATTGTAGTGCAGTTCCACATAGTGCGGTCTTGTATATAAACAAAGAGTGAACCATCATCTGTTCGTCGTAATTAGTTGCGCACAATGGTGAAGCTGCAGCTGTAGTACGTAGCATGTCAAATTTAAATGTTCGTTAATCGTATTGCACGGCTACAATGTAAAGTAGCAGCTGCAGCACAGAAAGTAGCTGAAGTTGAAGTCGACTGAATTTGAACTTCACGAACGTGCTGCAATGGAAAACAACAACAAACGAAATGGTGGACATGATTTTTGTTTGAGTTAAGTGCAACACCATTTTATTCGTGAATGCTGCTTAGTGAGCTACTTTTTTTGACATTTACTCCGGCGCTGAGTGCTACTGCTGCAGCTTCACCATTTTGCGCAGCCAGTTAAGCATAGTTCAAGAGTTGACGAAAAACCAGATAAGACCTTCCCATTTGGCATGTGTCTCCTTGACGTAGAGCGCAAAACATAACAAAAATGCAAGGGTGATGTGTGGGTGCCATGCCATTTGGCCATATGCCATATGGCCATATTTCAAAATATGGCCATATGACACTTTTGAATTGTGTCATATGACCATATTTTAATATATGGCTATTTGTCGCTTTGGTAACGTGTCATTTGACCATATTTTCTTGTGTCATATAGCCATATTTTTAATTGAATATCTGTAGAGTGTATACAAGTACACAAACATTCATACATCATATATACATAATGTACATTCATACTTCAGGGTTCAGGTACAATAATTGGTAGCGAGCGAAGCGAGCGGAAAAAAATTTGCCCAAAAGAGAATCCATTTGGGGTGAAGAAAATAAAAAAATTCGCGCGAATTTTGAATGAATGTACATTATGTATATATGATGTATGAATGTTTGTGTACTTGTATCATGAGCGAAGTGCACAATTATCAATTGTTTGTAGCCGCAAGCTGGTACAAGACAACACTAAAAGTACCATCTAAAAGATAGTTCCTGCTCGAACCATTTTGCAAATTTTGAATCGCGGCTGCTATCGTCGGTGAAAGAAATATTGCATATGCAAAATTTTCTTTCGTTTTTGTTTTTGCAGTTTAAGAACAAGTTTTAAAGTGTCATTTGGCCATAATGGTCAAATGACACATTACCAAAGTGACAAATAGCCATATATCAAAATATGGTCATATGACACAATTCAAAAGTGTCATATGGCCATATTTTGAAATATGGCCATATGGCATATGGCCAAATGGCATGGCACCGATGTGTGTTCGTGACGTAGACGAAACAAAAAAGAGAACGTGAAGGCGCTAGGTTTGAATTCGATACAACCGTTGACAACTTATGGCCATTTGAAAAAAGGACGTTAAGACCAGATCTCCGTTATTAGCATTATTTGCAAAAAACAAAAAGCGCAGTTCTGTCAAGAACACTAAAAAAATATGTAACATACAAAGTTTAATCAAAACCGTTAGAGCCGTTTTTGAGCAAATTAGAAAAAACCAAAAAAAGTTGGCTTAAACTGAACGACTCGTTGTATGGGAGCTATTATTTAAAAAGCCTTCACTGAAAAATTTACAAAACCATCCTATAGAACACTATAAAGAACGATGCCATGAGTCAGTTCAATCAAGTCGTTGCGAACTTATGGCCATTTAAAAAAAGCCGTTTAAACCTGATTTTCGTTACGACCATTTAGCTAAGTTAAATTCTGAGTTTAATCAAAATCGTTAAAGCCGTTTTCGAGCAAATTCAAAATGAAAAAAACCGTTACATTAAAGGTACCAGTTTGAGCTGGGCTAACACGAAACAAAACCAAGTTTGAAGAAAATCTGTCAAGCCGTAGCATGACGTAAAAAAGCGCACATCAACACAACCGCACAGAGACACAGACAGACCGACGCACGGACGGTATGGCGAAAACCACTTGTTTGGGCTTCTCTATCATCACAATGTCATGTTTGATTAAAACCTCGATTATTTTTCTGCACGAAACCACTTGCCCTATAGAGCAAGTAAAAATGAAAAAGAATTTTTGTTGTGTACTACTGAGCTATTTCACTAAAGCTGTTCTATGGATTAGTTATGATTTTGTATATAGGTGAGTAAAAGTTAAATGTGCAATCAAAATATCGGACAGAATCACAAATAAGCATACAGCCTTTTAACTTTTTATGAACAACATTAGCAGGTTCTCCGCTGTCGTTTATTGAAATAGAAAAATTATGAAATCAATCTGGATATGGCACATACCCCAAAGGTTTTATTTTGCACATACGCCAAGATTGCATTTTGAGTAATCAGTAACATGAGAACCCTCAGCCATGCCTTATTTTCTTAGGTTGAACATAAGCTTTTGTCAACAGTATCAAGCATTAGAGCATAAAGATAAAAACAGGTTAAGGATACGAGTTCAAGTTTTGTACTTAAACTTAAACAAAATGCGGGGGGCGCCAAATTCAACTTTTGCCCCCCCTTGAACAAATCCTAGATCCGGCGCTGTGTTTATGCTTATATAAACTGTTTAATTTATTTTGTTGAATTGGATTTTTTGATTTTGAAATATATACCTATAACATGAAAATGAACTAATGAACTATTTTTTTATTCAAACCATTTTTTTGAATTTGGGTTTTATGTCCCATTTTTCAGAAAAAAAATTCGGCCTTAAGACCCACTTGGGTATGATTTAAAGCCCAAATTAAATTTCGGTCTTATGTCCCACGGAAGTGGGTCATAACACCAAAAAAAAAAAATTGGGCTTTATGTCCCTGGGCGTTATGTCCCTGCGCCTAACTAGAATATCAAGATTAAGCAATGCATATACCTTGCAAACAAGTTTGACTGAGCATAGTACCGCTCGTTGTTGGTGTAATTATACCCAATCCCATAGAATGGGTATATTGTATTTGGCGTGGAGTTTGTAACATAGAGAAATAATACCGTTAGGTATAGAAAAGTATATATATTCTGGCTCAGAATCAAAAGCCTAGTCGATTTAGCCATGTCCGTCCGTCCGTCTGTCCGTATGTATACTTTCTAGAGGTCGCAATTTTTGAGCTAGAAAACTGAAATTTGGTATATACAATCTTTGGTTCAAGAGTATGGCTAAGTTCTTGAAAAGGTAAAATCCACACACAAACAAGCCCACAAATCGCCATTTTTGATAAACAACTTCAATTTGGTAAAATTAAATTATGTTTTTTGTACAGTTACGATAAAAGCATAACGCTAAAACTTTGCACACTTAAGCTCTAGGTAAACCTCCTTCCAATCAAATAAAAATATTTTAGTTTGGGCTTGGCTGACGCCCATTTTTCATACAAAACCATCAATATTCTTTTTATAAAATAACAATCGTTATATTAAAGAGAAAAATATTAAAATTTGTGGGTATTACTTGCACATAAACATTTTGTGTATGAAATCAAAAAATTGATTTTGGGTGTGGCTGACGCCCACTTTTCACTAGAAACTATAAGAAAATTGTTTTTGTAAATAAATGGTATTTATAATGAATCCGCAAGCCAAAATTTTGCGTCTCTTAATAAAAACTAAAAAGTTTGTGTATGAAAAGAAATTTTTAAATTTTGGGTGTGACTTACGCTCACTTTTCATGAAAGAAGGAAAAACGTAGTCTCAAATATTTAAGGTACTTCTAATATTCAATTTAAACCTTTTTACTTCCGTTCGTTATTTGAGAAATTGATTGACATCTGTCATTATTGTGAGAAGGTTGAAGTTTTTTTGTGCTCTTGATATTTTATTAAAATCTAAGAAAATCAAACGTTATAAACTGATTTTTTAAGTCACAACATATCTTTTGAATTATATTTTCATACACAAAGTATTAAATTCGATCAACTAGAAACATAAGGTACGATTTCACTTATTATAATTATTGGGGGATTTTTCAACCAACCGACTTTGAACGTACTGTATATATGCAATCGAAACGGAATTTGCAAGAAACTTCGCCGGAACAGTCACAAAGTAGCAAGAAAATTCAATTTGAGTACTCCAGCGAGATGGCAGTGGGAAATATGTCAATTGACCAACTAAAAGTTCTTTTGGACGAATGTTTAACTCCAAAATTGAAAGACATAGCAACAAAGAAGGAAGTCTTAGCGGTCTCAAATGACATTCAGTTACTACGGTCTCAAAATGTCTACCTGTTGAACCGAATTTCTAACATGGAAAACTATTGCCAAACTCTGGAGCGTCAGCTTGAAACACTTTCGCGAAAAGAAAATGAAAATTCTGTTGTTGTGCATTTTCCGGCAGAAGGGAAAACCAATAAAGTTGACTTTGCCAAACAAACTTGTATAGGTCTTCTCCAGCTCCAAGATAATGCGGATTTGCCTATTAAACAAACACAAGAATTCACAAATCGCAACACAAACAAAACCACAGTTATTATCAATTTTCATCCCGGCGACACTGCAAACAAATTAATCGAAGCTACACCGAAACTAAGAAACACTGGTATTGTCATTCATCGCGAGCAGTCATTGATAACACGCCAAAAAAGAAGTGCACTTTACCAAATCAAAACTAAATTGTTAGATATGGCACCTGCAGCAAAGATTGTTATAAGAGGAGTTAAACTTAACGTAAACAATCTTTCGTTTTCATATAACTTTTCGCGAGGCTTAATTGTAAACAACGCAGATGAATTGACGTTTATAAAAAACACGTTTGGAGAATGTGGATTGCAGTTCTTTGACATAGACAACATCAACAACAACAAACGTCAGAATCAGAACTATGCGATGACAGCGCCAGTTGTTTCACGAGGAGAATGCAGCATACAACACAATCAACATCGAAATCAAAGTTAGGGTAGTGTTGCCGTCTGCCATTTAAATTTACAAATTTTATGTTATAATGTGTCTGGGCTAAAAAACAAATTATTAATTCCAGATTTTTTTAAATTTATTCTTTCTTATGATATTATTATTTTAATTGAAACATTTCTTGAAGAAGGTAGTGAAACACAATTTATAAAATATTTTAAAGATTTCTCTGTTAAATTTATACCAGCTACTAGAAGTAACGTTTTTGGTAGAGCTAGCGGTGGCATTTTAATCGCATACAAATGTAATTTAAATAACTTTATAAAAATTAAGTCGATAAGTAGGAAAACTGTTATAGAGTTAAACCACAGGCATGATCACTATTACATTATTCCAATCTATCTTAATTGTAACAATTGGATAAGTGATTTTAATGATTTATTAACCTTTTTCAATGAAAATGAGCTGCAAAATATTCTGGTACTTGGTGATCTAAATGGAAGAATCGGTAGTTTTCAAAACCCAGCTTCTCTGGTACAAAACGTTTCGCATGTGTTTGAAAGTGTAAGAAACTCTATGGATGAGACGGTTAATAGGTGCGGGAGGCAACTTGTAGATTTTATTGAAGATTTTGGATTTTTAGTTCTAAATGGGATAACTAAAAGTGACAAAAGAGGTGAACTTACTTTCGTTTCGGGTCAAGGCACTTCAGTAATCGATTATTGCTTGGCGAGGGGTAATTGGATTAGTTTTATTGAGGATTTTGAAGTTCCACCTGCAATTTACTCTGGCCATTTGCCAACTGTTACATCGCTTAAGTTTAAAGATCTGTCGTTGATGCCGAGAAACGCAATTAACAGTATAAAATGGAATGTCAATCGTGCTGATGTGTATAAGCGAAGACTTGATGCACAATTAATTCACCTTCCTGCTCAAGAACATCGAAATTGTGACCAAACCGTTGAAATTATTTCAAATTGTATTAGAGAGGCTTCGATTTCGAAAAAACCTCATTCTGGGAGTAAATTTGTTGCGGAGTGGTTTGACTGGGAATGTAGGAAACTTCGTAGAAAATCTTTCTCCTATCTGAACCTTTTCAGGAAGACCAGTTCAATATTTTTTAAATCGCTCTATTTAGAATCGAATAAGCTCTATAAAAATCTGTGTATTCAAAAACAGAAAAAATATATTAGTGATGTCGCTGTCACCCTTTCAAAATGTAAGGACTCAAAAGCTTTCTGGTCAAAGGTGAGACTGCTAGGTGGCTGTAAAACTTTATCATCTTCAGGTATTGAAGTTGAAAAACTTGCAGACTACTTTGAAGAGCTCCTGAACCCTGTTTCAACTCACTTAACATTCCAGTATGCCTTACCTCTAGTTTTAGTCCCTGAGCTTGACGGGCCAATTACAATAAGAGAGTTACAAGAAACGCTCAAATCAATGAAAAATGATAAAGCCGCTGGAATTGATGGCGTTCCTGTAGAATTTTATAAGAATTCATCACTGAATTTCTTGGAACTAATTAACTCTTTTTTTAACAGTCTTTTAGAAGAGGAAACAATCCCAAAAACATTTTTAAAAGCATGGATTTGCGCAATTTTTAAAAAAGGAGATTTACAGCTTCCAAGCAATTACAGGGGTATATCGGTTCTACCTTGTCTTAGAAAAATATTCACCCATCTTTTATATCATAGGTTGACGAGATGGGTTGAAGAGAACAAACTCCTTAGTATTTTTCAAGCTGGTTTTCGCGCGGGACTATCCACGGTGGATCATATATTTGCTCTCACAAGTGTAGTCAAAATGTTTTTAGACAAGAAAAAAAAATTATATGCTTTTTTTGTCGATTTTAGGGCGGCTTTTGATACGGTGAACAGAGCTTCTTTGATCTATAAGCTTTCAACGTTAGGTGTATCGTCAAAGTTTCTCAATATATACAAGCTACTTATTACCGATACCTCTGCTGCTGTTTGGAATGGAATATCAATGTCCGAATTTTTTAATACAAGAGCTGGTGTTCCTCAAGGTTGTGGGTTAAGTCCAATTATGTTTGCATTGTTTATTGATGATGTATCCAAAGATTTCCCGGGAGGAGTTAAATGTGGTGAAACTATAATAAAGATGCTTCTATATGCGGATGATATAGTTATATTGGCAGATAATCCCATAACTTTGCAGCTTCAAATAAATAAGCTCAAGCGATTTTGCGACTTATGGGAGCTCTCAATTAATGTCACAAAATCAAAAATAATGATTTTTGAAAGCACTCAGCGAAGAAGACTTCCGCAAGAAAAATGGTTTTTAGAGCATGATCCATTAGAAATTGTCAGCGAGTATAAATACTTAGGTTTCCTGATAACATACAACCTTGATCTTCGACCACATGTTAAAGAAAAATGCATTGCAGCAAAAACAGCGATAAATCTAATGTGGAAAAATTTTTTTTCCAACAAATACGTTGATGGATCTGCAAAGTTTAGAGTGTTTGATGCAACCATAAGTACATGCCTTTGCTATGCAAATCAGGTATTTGGGTATCAAAACATTGATGGTTTTGAAGTAATTCAACGTTTTTTCTTCAAACGCATTTTTAAACTTGCCAGTTCTACACCCAATTATGCTATCCACGTCGAATCTGGTTTACCTCAAATATTCCTAAAGAATTTAAAATCAAATGCTGATTATATAATAAGAGTAATGAATAGACACGACTCAAACCTTCAAAAACAAATTATGCAATACGCACTCCGATGTCAGTTATCACCTTTCAAGGAATGGAATGAGTTGGCTGATCGACACGGCTTGAATCTCGATCTCAATAATACAGCTCAGACCGACTGGCAGGACGCGTTCTATAGATGTATAGCTAAGGTAGATGACTCTCTTTATCTTCAATGTCTGAATAGGGCTCAAACATCTACAACAAGACTATTGTACAAAGATTTGAACCACATACTGTATCAAAGTAATTATTTTAATGAAAAACTTTCCTTTGACCAAATGAGTGTTATTTTTAAAGCAAGAACCGAGATGCTTAATTTAAATTATAAACCACACAGAAGTGACCTTCGCCCGATATGTAGTTTGTGTAACCTCAATGAAATTGAAAATACATACCACTTTATAGCTGTATGCCCAATATTGCAAGAAATCCGCAGGCTTTATTTTTCAAAGAGCTTTCTTACACTTGAGGATACAAAGCAGGTTTTGAATGGGTATTCAGATTGGAAAATTCTCTGTCTTTATATTAATCATGCCTTAGGATACCGTAACAGTTTTATAGACTGATTGATCAAATCAAAAATGTAGATTTTGTATAATAAATTGAAAATAAATTTGATAGTTGTATTTTTTGTGTTTAATTGATTCAAACAAAAATGTAATGTTTTTCTCTAATTTTTCTAAAACTTTGTTTTCTTTAACTTTTTCTATTTTGAAGGAAAAAAAAAATAAGTCAATCCAGGCAGACGGCAAAATTTGCCATGCAATTATTCTTAGTTATATATAAAATTGTAAAATATCGAGAAGTTTAATAAAGAATTTATAATAATAATAAATAATAATAATTATTTGAGAAATATATCTCTGCATTTTCTTGTGTAAATTTTTTCAATACGCCCACTTTTAAAGGCATGATTTTCATAAAATACCTTTGTTCGGGTAAGATTGTTTAAACACTACTCGATTCAGCTGTAGTTTTACACATATGCCTAAATACTGATAAAAGCTTAGTTACTGCTTCAAATTTTTAAGACACGCCTACTTTTAAGGGGCGTTTCCGCCAAAAGTCGTAAAATGCGTTAATTTTTTAAAGTTTTTTAACTATCGGTCGCAGTTTTGAAGTAAAAAGATGAACACTTTGATTTATGTTCCTTGGTTACGTGGCAGAGTGGGGTCCAAGTATTGTTAAAAACACCCATAATCGCTATTTCCATTCAAAATCTAATTCTTAAAAATTTAAGTTTTTTCTTGTTTTGTTCAAATCGATCGGCAAGAATAAAATTGAATGTCACTGAGCTCATACCAATTGCCTTGGCAATAAAAAGTTTTAACTTTGGGCCTTTTTTTATTGCGCCAGCACTGATTGAACATCAGACAACACAAAATTAATGTTATTGTACTTTTTTCTGTCTGCTAAAGTTGAATTTTGTTTCTGAAACTGAAACATCGGCTGGCTGCGGGAGGCAGACGCATACACATACAAAAATATAGGTAATAGGGTATCCAACAGTTCGTTGCAAACGCACTGTAGCTCTCGCTTATGTTTTTACTGTGCACTGCTTTATTTTTGTTGTTGTTGTTTGAGCTGAAATTCATCTTAATAAGCATAATCCTTTTTATTCATAAAACTAATTGAAATTGTATTGAAATTGTATTGAAATAGGATTGAAATTGTATTAACATTATATAAATAATTAATCATTAACAAGTTATAATTTGAAAACTTTAATTTTTAACTTTGAATCTGGCGCGCAGTTTATACCATTCGCCATATTTTTTAAATATTTTGAATTCGCCTTTGAAGTTTAACTTAAAATATAACGTAATCTCTCTTTCGAAATTGGATTGATTTTGTATAAATACAACTTTGCAACAGATTGTATCATAACCCTTAGGGGGAAATCCTTGCCTTTTTTTTCTAAAATAAATTTCGTTGTCGTTTCGCTAGCTTTTATGGTCTCGTTCGGTAATCATTAAAAGTCCTTTTTTCACTAATTGTCTATAGATAAAGTTTCTCGGAAAAACTAGTAAAGCTTTGCAATAAAATTATTTCGCTTTTATCGCTACCGTTGACATTTGGTTAACGCATCAACCAGGATAATTCTATCCTTCAAAAAAGGAAATTAATAGATATCCCAGGTTTCTGACCGTTCATTTTGGCGCCCAACGTGGTTTTAGTGGAAATCCACCTTTAAATAAATTATTAACTATAAAGCTTATCGTTAAATGTAGAAGTTCATATTGCACTGAAGTGAATTAAAAAAAAAAAAAAAAAAAACATTAACATTAACATTAACAATAAGAATTTAAATAAAATAGTGCAGAACAATAAAGTTGAACAATCGACATATTTTACGTCGCGCTTTCGGTTTCGGTTTCGCGAGTGCATGGTGTAGGTGAAGTGTAAAAAACACTCAAAGGAGTAAGGAGAAACAGCCCATCAAAATCCAGAAAAAGTTACCAGACAACCTAGAGGAATTGGAACCAAACTACAGATCACCAGAGAAAAATTGTGGGAGATAATAAGTATACCATCTCCCACCCAGGCACATTTTGTCTGAATTTTATTCAAATGTGCGTTGTTCTGATCAATATTAAAAGTCATAATTGAACACAAAGTCAAGTTTAAAACGCACCTTCGAAATAAAACAGACCATCAAATTGATTATATTGCTTATAAAAATAATATTTTTATCATTAAATGAACACCATATTTCTAATTAACCTAAATACTGAAATCGAACAAAGAAAATAATTTAAAACATAATTACAAGCACTATAAAATCGCCAATTAGTCATAGTCATCTGATTACATATATCAGTGTCCGCAGTATTCATTGTGTTGTCGCTGGAATAAATTAGATATAATCCACAAAAGAGAATACTTTAGATCCACTTGTCTGTTCAAGACACACACACACACATACAACTAAATTTGTAAAAGCGTTTGCTTTAAACTAGCTTTCAAAAACTATCGCCGCAACTTCCACACCATTGCCTTCTTCGTCGTTATTCGCCCCATTCCCCAGTAGGAAATTTGCTCCTCAATGAAAAAGTCCTTGGTGAAATCATTTATGTAACTTTCATTTATGAGAAGGAGTTCACTGATTTTACACATGAATAGTCATGCAACCGCTCAGCGGTTCGCCATTTAAGATTCATCTTCTGCTTTGCTCGCCAAAACAGGTAGAGAAAACACAAAACACATCAGTATCTTATTTTGGCACCTAAACCTCAAAGGAATTCAATTATGAAAGCAATTCATTTTTCCTGCACCTTTTCATCGGTTTTAGAATTATTTTTCTAGTCTATACTCACAAAACAACCATTATCTTTACTTCGGCAAAACAGTGCTGATATCGCTTATGAAAAGGAATGTATATTTTTATGCACTCTGCTTGGCAAAATATTCTACCTGAGCTGAGAGGAAAGAGACTCTAAATTGAAATTCTTTTGGATTACTTTTTTCTGCCTGTTGAATAGATTTTGACCTCCGCGTTAAAATGTTCTGATGCAAAAGTAGATGAACCCTTTTTTTTTGTCTTTCCTTCAACCGGTCGTCGCGTCGGCGCCGTTAATTAGGTCCTTTTTTGTTGGGATTCATTTCTTTTGTTCTAGAAGATTTAGTTTTGATTTGGTCATTAACTACAGCAGTCGTGCGTATATTGAAAGTATCTCAGTTTTTAAAAAGTGTTCATAAAGTGTAAATACATAATATAAACAAACTTTAGACCAATCAGAAGATGAACAAGGAGAACAATTCACCAACGGTATTCTTAATAAATTGTTTTACATGACTTGAAAGTTCATTACAGTGTTTCTTTATTCTTTAGCTCTCTTATTAACGCCAAGATGACACGCATGAAGTGATCAGCTCTTCTCCGAACAGCAGCAAACGTTTTTTTTCTTTGGCATTGTTTTAAATAAATAATTAAAAATAAACAAAAAAAAAAAACTATTTTTTTATGATTTTATTAATTTTGTTTCTTTTAAGAAACTAGGTATTCCGTAGTTTTACTGCTTTTCATAACTGAAAAAACAAGTTCTAGATAAGCAGACATTTCAGCAGTGAAAAATTCATATTTTCAATGGTTCTTTCACTGAGGAAGTTCACTAAAAAATTATGCATTTTTCATGAATTAATATTCTGTGATGAAAGCATCACATCCCAAGAACCAATTTTTCACTCAAAAAAGAACTCATGAATTCGAAGATTCCATGGGTGCAGTGATTTCATCGCAAAAGGTTCATCGAGAATGGGTGCAGGTACTTCCCTCCAATGGCAAGCCCATGTTAAATTCATCATATGATTCAGTAGAAAAATCATTGATGATACTTCTTTTCCTCGAGGAAAAAGCAGCTTCTTCACTAGTGAATTTTTGGAAATTTCCTACTGGGTCGTCTCATTTGCTCACACTCTCACACTTTTGTCCCAGTTTTTGTCCTCCCAGTAGGAAATTTCAAAATATTCACTACTGAAGAAGCTGCTTTTTCCTCGAGGAAAAGAAGTATCATCAATGATTTTTCTACGGAATCATATGATGAATTTAACATGGGCTTGTCATTGGAAGTAAGTACCTGCACCCATTCTCGATGAACCTTTTGCGATGAAATCACTGCACCCATGGAATCTTCGAATTCATGAGTTCTTTTTTTGGGTGAAAAATTGGTTCTTTCTTCACACAATATTAATTCATGAAAAATGCATAATTTTTTAGTGAAAGAACCATTGAAAATATGAATTTTTCAATGCTGAAATGTCTGCTTATCTAGAACTTGTTTTTTCAGTTATGAAAAGCAGTAAAACTACGGAATACCTAGTTTCTTAAAAGAAAGAAAATGAATAAAATCATACAAAAATAGTTTTTGTTTGATTGTTTATTTTTAATTATTTATTTAAAACAATGCTAAAGAAAAATAAACGCTTGCTGCTGTTCGGAGAAGAGCTGATCACTTCATGCGTGTCATTTTGGCGTAAATAAGAGAGCTAAAGAATAAAGAAACACTGTAATGAACTTCTAATTCATGTAGAACAATTTATTAAAATTACCTTTGGTGAATTGTTCTCCTTGTTCATCTTCTGATTGGTCTAATGTTTGTTTATATTATGTATTTACACTTTATCAACACTTTTTAAAAACTGAGATACTTTCAGGATACGCACGACTGCTGTAGTTAATGACCAAATCAAAACTAAATCTTCTAGAACAAAAAAGGACTTAATTAACGGCGCCGACCGGTCAAGGGAAAGACAAAAAAGGGTTGATCTACTTTTGCACCATTCAACAGGCAGAAAAAAGTAATCCAAAAGAATTTCAATTTTGAGTCTCTTTCCTCTCAGCTCAGGTAAAATATTTTGCCAAGCAAACAGAGTGCATGAAAAAATAAATTCCTTTTCATAAGTGATATCAGCACTGTTTTGCCGAAGTAAAGATAAGGGTTGTTTTGTGAGTATAGACTAGAAAAAGAATTCCAAAACCGATGAAAAGGTGCAGGAAAAATGTATTGCTTTCATAATTGAATTCCTTTGAGGTTTAGGTGCCAAAATAAGATACTGATGTGTTTTGTGTTTTCTCTACCTGTTTTGGCGAGCAAAACAGAAGATGAATCTTAAATGGCGAACCGCTGAGCGGTTGCATGACTATTCATGTGTGAAATCAGTGAACTCCTTCTCATAAATGAAAGTTACATAAATGATTTCACCAAGGCCTTTTTCATTGAGGAGCAAATTTCCTACTGGGACTCTCGCATAGCATACACACTTGATTTCGCTCTACACTCTATTTCAGCGCATCGATCTTCATTTCGCCTCAACTTCTTAAATCAGAGAAGATTCTTTTCGTCATCGTCGTCGTCGTCGTCGGGGAAGATCTTGCTGCATGATCAATGCACTGAAGGAAAGTTTTTTTTTGACAATTGAATTCTCGTGTTTGGATTCTATCTTTTAATAAAAATTAAAACTCTATTAAAATAAAGCTTTATCGCATAGTTAGCTGAAATAGTTCGCCTACTTCTACATTTATTTAAACTTCATTCGCTTGCACCGTGGGAGTTAAACATTCTTTGGGTTGACAGTCAATTGTTGTTGAACAGGGTTGTTAAATGCCATTTTAATTTTATTTAAATAAATTCGAAGGAGCTTTTATTTAAGTACAAGAATCTTTTTCTTTCGTTTGAATTGTTGCTGTTTGAAATTATTTTATACTCGTTTCTTGGTCCTCGAAATGACAACTGAGCAGACTCTTGAGGAATTAAAGCAACAACGGGCTTCTACCAAAGGAAGCATAACGCACATAAAAAAATGTGGTTGAATCTAATGACAAATTACATCAATTGAACTCGAATGTCGGTTAGGAACAACAAAACAAATTTTAGTTTATCAAACTAAGATAGAAGTCTTATCCCCTAATGACACAAGCCGAGGTGAGATTGAAGATTTGTACATCACTGCAAAAACAAAAATTATTTCGCTTTTGGGGACCAACATAAGAAGCAGTGTTGCAGATACGACATTATCTATCCAACATTCAGCTAGTCATCTTCCTAAACAACGCTTACCTAGATTTACGGGAAGATATTCAGATTATAAGAATTTTATAAATTCTTTTAACAATCTTGTAGAAAATGATTCAAGCTTAACCAACGTTGAAATATTTAATTATTTGCTATCGTGTTTGAGTGATCAGGCTCTTGGAAAAGTTAAAGCTTATCAGGTCACAGAAGACAATTATGCCCATGCACTAGAGAGTCTTAAGGAGCGCTATGACAATAACTGCCTTATCTTCTTAGATTACATATCACAGTAAATCGAATTGCCCAAGGTTCATAAAGCCTCTTCTGCTTCGCTAAGGAGTTTAATAGACGACATTTTTGCGTTGTTCAGTTCGCTACTCTCGATAGGTTATTTTGAGAATATTTGTAATGTTATTATTATTCACATTGCCATGTCTAAGGTGGATCCTGAAACACAATCTAAATGGGATGAGCAACTTCATTATAAGAAGTTGCCTGAATGGAAGGAGTGTGCAGGTGTAGCGGTGTCAATTCCTGGAGGCTAGTTATATCAAACAAGTTCGGTTGGAATTAACTCACAAATCGTTTAACAAACAAAAACCAACGTTTGTCAACCATCAGTCTCAATTTTCACTTGCTGCGAATCAACGATCTTGTATCCTGTGCCTAAATCACAACCATTCAATAACAAGCTGTAAAAGTTTTTTATAACTTTCAGTAATGGACCGTTATTTTAAATCAAAAGAACTAAGGCTTTGCTTGAATTGTCTAGGACAGGGTCACGGCGTTTCGAAATGTCCCTCGACTTATAAGTGTAAGAGTTGCCGACAAGCACATCATAGTCTTTTACATGGCCCAAAACTGCAGATACTGCACCTTTTATTAAGGTTTCACAGCATCCATGATTGGCTTCAAAACATTCCACCACCGCTGCAACACATTCTGCATTGGAATAGGAGCATGTTCCTGAAACACAGGTTATCTTAGCTACAGCGTTGGTCCTGGTCAAAGAATATTCAGGAGGCTATCATTTGGGTAGGGTCCTTCTCGATTCAGGGTCGCAAGTCAATTTCATAAACGAAAAATTCGCAAACTCGCTTGGTCTTAAAAAGCAAAGAAAGAACGTTGATATTGTAGGTAAACGAGTTACCGAAACACAAACAAAATATCAAACTCAATCGTCAATTCCCTCTAGATACAACAATTTTGAAGTTTCCTTGGTTTATTTTTAGTTGCCCCTCGCATCACAGGGTATCAACCGGAAGCAGCACTCAACATTAGTAATTGGAATCTACCTACAAATTTAGAACTTGGTGATGAGAGTTTCAATCAACCATCTCAAATAGATATGTTGTTAGGTGCTGAAGCTTTCTTCGATTCGCTGAAAACAGGTCAGGTCAAACTAGGTGACGGACCTCCATCGTTGCAAGAAACGGCTTTAGGTTGGATCGTATCGGGCAGATACAAAACACAAATCAATGAAAACAAAATATCTTGTTTCGTTAATTCAAGAGATAGTTCGTTGGACAAATACTTGGAGAAGTTCTGGGAATTGGAAGAGATTCAAGGTCATCAGTCGAGGTGGTCTGACGAGCAGGCCACATGTGAAGAACATTTTAAGAACACTATTGAGGTTCTACCTAGCGGCCGACTTATGGTTCAACAACCATTTAAAAAATATCCCAATTGTCTTGGAAATTCCTATGATATTGCATTCAGAAGATTTGTATCTTTGAGCGAAGGTTATCTAAAAACGCAACTTTAAAATCGAAATATGTTGATTTTATGAAAGAATATGAATCGTTAGGTCATATGTCACTAGTAGTATTCGATTGTTGCACATCGTCGCAGATATCTTTGAATGGAATACTTATGGTCGATCCTACGATACAAGACGAACTTTTAATCATTCTTCTTCACTTTAGACTTTATTGCTATGCCCTTACTGCAGACATCGTAAAAATGTATCGACAAGTCCTAGTGCATCCATCGCATAGGAGCTTGCAATTTTTGGAGAGAAAATGCACATACTCCTATACAAACATATCAGCTAAGCACCATTACATACGGTACATCATCGGCACCATTCCTGGCAATCCGTTGCCTTCAGTACTTGGCTGAGACAATCCAAGAGCGATTTAGCCTAGGTGCCTCTGTTCTCATGTTTGACTTTTACGTAGACGATATGTTGACTGAAGCAGATGACTTAGATAGTCTAACTCAAAAGAGAAACGAAGTCGTTATTTTTTCTTACAAGCCCAATCGTAACTACACAAGATATACAAAAAGATCTATACTCTCTCTTTCGTCGTCACTATTTGACCCCATGGGTTTACTTAGCCCCATCATAATTCGGGCTAAAATCTTACTACAACAGCTTTGGATAGATAAAGTGGATTGGGATGAGTCAATTCCACAAAACATCGACACTGAGTGGCGTCAGTTTATGACCGACCTCCACTCACTCCAAAATCTCTCAGTTCCAAGATATATATTTATCGAAAGTAAACAGAGTTACCAAATACATGGGTTTCAGACGCCTCCATGAAAGCCTATGGTTGTTGCATATATCTCAGAACCACAGATGCATTTGGATCTGTAGTATTGAAACTCTTAGTTGCCAAGTCCAGGGTGGCACCTGCCAAAACTAAACAACTTCCTCGCTTAGAGCTCTGCGCCGCACATTCAAAGAGTCATAGACAAAACTATTCGGGAGCGTTTTCTTAGACTGACTCTGCAATTGTTTTACACTGTTATCCACGCACTCTTCAAAGCTTAATACATTCGTTGGAAATAGGGTAGCTGAAATTCAGGAAACAACGAAGCAAGTAGTATGGAAACATGTTCAACAACCGATAATCCTGCAGATGTGGTCTCGCGTGGATGCACGGTAGATGAGCTAAATAACTCAATTTGGTTCCAGGGTTTCAATTGAAAAGTAGGAAAATTGGCCATCCACAGCAGGAATTCTTCCTTCTCCAGAGAAACTTTTGTTGGAAAAAAGAAAAACTGTTCTAATTTGTGAAAAGATAGAACAAAATCCTTATCAGTATCATTATCTCGAGATAATAGAGAAAGTTAGTTCATACACTAAGGTTGTCAGAATCTTCGCATACGTTGCAAGGTATTTCAATTTACGGAGATGGCGAGTCCCATTCCCAGGTGAATATCTGACATCTGAAAAGCTGGAGTATTCTT
This sequence comes from Platycheirus albimanus, assembly GCA_916050605.2. Taxonomy (NCBI): domain Eukaryota; kingdom Metazoa; phylum Arthropoda; class Insecta; order Diptera; family Syrphidae; genus Platycheirus; species Platycheirus albimanus. The sequence continues at coordinate 4,657,199 of OU696699.1, read as the reverse complement.
TACAAATAATCGTTAATTTGATTCAAATGAAGTACTTTGCCAAGTAAATCGAAGCAATCAAAACAAAATCAACACTTAAAAGGTCCGTAAAATCTTTAAGTCCATTTATCGAGGAGATTTGCTAAAAGTAGGAAGACGATTGAAGCATGCGAGCATTCCAGAAGAAAACAAGCATATCAACTGTTACTGCCAAAGGAATGTAGTTTCACCAAAACACTCGTCCAACAACTTCATTTTTCAAACTACCATGCTGGTCCAAAAACTCTTGTAGCGCTTTCAAGAGAACGATTTTGGATCATAATTATTCGAGAGGTAGCACGACGAATAGTTCAAAGGTGTCCTCATTGCGTAAGGTATAGACCCAAATTGTTTAAGCAGATTATGAGAGATTTGCCTGCTGAAAGACTTACCCCTTCACGTCCATTTATATGTTGCGGAGTGGACTTCTGTGGTCCAATAAACACGTATTATAGAATTCGCGATAAGATGCCGTTTAAAACCTATGTGGCGGTTCTCGTTTATTTCGCTTCAAAAGCAGTCCATTTAGAAGCTGTGTCGGACCTATCAGCCGATGCGTTCATAGGCGCCTTGAAAAGAATGATAGGTCGTAGAGGTCTCCCTAGAAACATCCATTGTGACAACGCGACAAACTTTGTTGGAGCACAGTCAAAACTTAGAGAATTGCGTGATATGTTGTTCAGAAAGTCTAATCAACAAAATATGATTAATTTTTGTTCTAATGCATCCATAAATTTTCATTTCATACCCCCCAGGGCACCCCACTTCGGTGGAATTTGGGAAGCTGCCGTTAAAGTGGCGAAGGGCCACCTCTATCGAAGCCTTGGAGGTGCAAAGCTATCGTTTGAAGAATTGACAACAGCACTTGTTGAAATCGAAGCCATTATGAATTCGAGGCCAATAACGCCGATGTCTACAGATCCCAATGACCTCGATGCCCTAACGCCAGCACATTTCCTCATTAGGTCATCACTAAAAACAGTATCGGAGCCAGCAGTAGAAGTAACCGACATCAGTTATCTTCAAAAGTGGCGGCGAATAAATGCCGTCAAAACCCATTTTTGGAAAAGGTGGTCATCCGAGTACGTCCAAGAACTCCAGGGCCGTGCAAAGTGGACGTCACCCAGCCCGAACATCGCACTCGACAGCCTAGTCATCATTCACGAAGACAACTTACCGCCTCAAAGGTGGCTCATTGGAAAAGTCACTAAAATTATCGAAGGTCCAGATGGTCGAGTCAGAGTCGCAGATGTGAAAACAACACGAGGAGAATATAAACGACCCATTCATAAACTAGCAGCTATTCCGTCTTGAAAGAGTCCTTTCAAAGGAGGCGGAATCTTGGAGCTGAAATTCATCTTAATAAGCATAATCCTTTTTATGCATAAAACAAATTGAAATTGTATTGAAAAAGGATTGAAATTGTAACATTAAATAACAAAAATTGTAACATTATATAAATAATTAATCATTAACAAGTAAACATTCACAAGTTATAATTTGAAAATTTTTGACTTTGAATCTGGCGCGCAGTTTATACCATTCGCCATATTTTTTAAATATTTTGAATTCGCCTTTGAAGTTTAACTTAAAATATAACGTAATCTCTCTTTCGAAATTGGATTGATTTTGTATAAATACAACTTTGCTAATTAAAATCACCAGATTGTGTCATAACCCTTAGGCTAGGCGCGCACTTAGCGGCCAGGCCGCGCGACCAGGCCGCAGCGGCCAGTTTTTATATGCGCGGACCAATGCGGCTCGCCCGGCGGCCAGGCACATCAGTTTGATTTACATAGTGCTGTGACAAGTGCGCGCATACTGATAGCATTTCACATAAAATAATGGCCGCAGCGGCCACGTGGCCGTGTGTGTGCCGCGATGTTTTCTGGTGGCCGCGCGGCTGGAGTGTGGCCGCTGGCCGCTGGCCGCCTAATGCGCGCACCTGCATGTTTTGTAGAAGAGCTCATTGGCCGCTGCGGCTGGTCGCGCGGCCTGGCCGCTAAGTGCGCGCCTAGCCTTAGGGGGAAATCCTTGCCTTTTTTTACTAAAATAAATTTCGTTGTCGTTTCGCTAGCTTTTATGGTCTCGTTCGGTAATCATTAAAAGTCCTTTTTTCGCTAATTGTCTATAAATAAAGTTTCTCGGAAAAACTAGTAAAGCTTTGCAATAAAATTATTTCGCTTTTCTCGCTACCGTTGACATTTGGTTAACGCATCATCCAGGATAATTCTATCCTTAAAAAAGGGAAATTAATAGATATCCCAGGTTGACGGTTTCTGACCGTTCAGTTGTGTTTGACTCATAAATTATGAATTTTTTTATAGGTGAGGCGTATGCGTTGATTATTTTTATTCACTATTGCTCTGTTGGACTATTGGATTTATTAGAACTTTTTTAATTTTTTTGTGTGTATTTTTTTTCTCATTATTACTTTACAAACTGGTTCTGCATATCAACTGTGGGTAGGTCGGCAGCCGATGGTTAAAAATAGAACAGTGGGTAGCAGGGACGGTATGCATTATGTGTGCTAAGCGGACAAAAGTGTTTCGTATATCCAGTGTTCCCAGATTGGTTGTTTTTCCCACCAAAATGGTTGGAAAAATACTATTTGGTGGGTAAAGTAGTGGGAAAAATTTGTTGGTGGTTTTTATGGTTAGAAAATTAACAATTGGATTGTTATTTTATGGGGTGATATTATTTTAAGGATAATTCAGTACGACATAAGAACATATGTACCTACATACATAAATATTAAAAAACTATTTTATCACCAAAAATAATAATATGTACAATTAAGGCTTATAGTTTGATTTAACAAAAAATTTTACTTTAATTTCATTCCATAAGGCTATCCCCACATGAATAAACTATTTTGCAATTCCAACAATGCAATTAACTTGTGTTAAATCGATTGCATTTAAGCTAATAGTGTGCTTTCAATACTTAATTATACATGCGCAAACTTAATGAGTTGACTGCAATGCGATCAAATTGAATATGGGTTGAAACTGGGATATCAAATTTTTGGCGCAAGTGCGAACTTGTTTTTTTTTGGAAAAATGCATTGAGAAGCTTTTAGCGTTTAACTTTCTATTAAACAAAATATGGTGGTTTTTTCCCCTAAAGTACAAAATTAGTGGAATTTTATTTCGAATCCGGTGGGATTTTCATATATTTCATGTGGCATCATTTGCAGTCAGGTAGTTGATGGTTTTAAATAGATTGGCGGGTAGCAGGGATGTCACTTGGTATGTGGTTAAAGAAGCACTGGAAGGTTGATATGAAAAATGTGATGTGTTTAATATTAAATGCGTTAGGCGGGTAAGCGGCCTTAAGAAGCTGCACTGGTCGGTTGATGCGGAGCAAAAAAATAAAAATTAGTTTTCCAAAGAAATTTCACTTCTGACATGTGTACTTTGTACGCACGTACTTTTTTATTTTTATTTGGGGGTAGCGAGGCACAGCAACAACAACGAGCGAATATGCTTTTATTCCGACGACACAACCAACACAGAAAGCGTGCGTTGGCAATGGGAGGCAATCGGTACTTTCCAGGGGTGGAATCGGCTAAGGTGATTTGTGATAAGTGATAGTCACAATCTACAAATTTCGTCTGGCCAAGGTGATTGTCACATGTGACAATCACATTTTTGTGACTTTTTCTTGTGACAGCTATTTAGGTGTCACTTGCATACTAAAACGAAATTAAGGGGAGAGTACGATAACTTGGCCGCCAAGATTTGATAACGGGGTTTTATAGAGGGGTTAAATACAAGCATTTTTTACTATGGGAGGGGGGGGGTCTATCTCACCCCGTTTAGAAGGTAGGGGCAATTTTCGAAAAAAATGACTTAATCAAAAAAAAAAAATTAAAAAACAACGGTAACACCTACAATAAAGAACTACATATACCGGGTTTGAAAGCCAGAACTCTGTTCTTTAATTTTCAATTTAATTTTTTTTATTTATGCCAATAGTTTTCAAAAAAATTGCATTCAAACTCAAAATTTTGATAAAAAAAATGAAAAAAAAAAAGTTTAGACCATTTTTTTCCAAATTGTGAAATTAAATGCCAAATTGGCTTTGCATGTTCGATGCTCATATTAATTCTGAATTAAACGCAAGAAACCAAATAATTTTATATCTTTTAGGTTTTGAGAAAATTGAAAATTACTAAACTACTTTCTTATGAGGTTTTTGTTTTTTGGTATTTACGGTGATCTCGCTTTGAGGATTGATGTCATCTTCATCATCCAGAATGCACCACGAGGAGGTAGAATTGCATTGCCAAGCGGAGCGGGCCACCCAGGTACTGTTAATAGCAAAAACTATTTGATATAGGCGCCTGCCTGACAACTGGACATACCCTTAGCGGAGCAACGAAGTTGCGTGAGCGCGATTTGCCCCCGAAAAAGGAGGAGAAAATCAAAAGATGCCGCGAAGCGGGCCACCCTGATACAACTGATTGCAAATACTATTGACACGGGCGCCTGCCTGACAAATAAACATACCCTTAGCGGAGCAACGAAGTTGCGTGAGCGCGGTGTGCCCCCGAAAAAGGAGGAGAAAATCAAAAGATCCCGCGAAGCGGGCCACCCAGGTCAAATTAATTACAAATGTTATTGACACAGGCGCCTGCCTGACAAATATAGGTACATACCCTTAGCGGAGCAGCGAAGCTGCGTGAGCGCGGTGTGCCCCCGAAAAAGGAGGAGAAAATCAAAATATCCCGCGAAGCGGGCCACCCAGGTCAAATTAATTACAAATGTTATTGACACAGGCGCCTGCCTGACAAATATACATACCCTTAGCGGAGCACCGAAGCTGCGTGAGCGCGGTGTGCCCCCGAAAAAGGAGGAGAAAATCAAAAGATCCCGCGAAGCGGGCCACCCAGGTGCAATTGATTACAAATACTATTGACACAGGCGCCTGTCTGACATATAAACATACCCTTATAAAGGGGGTTAAAATTCCTAGATCCTGCGAAGCGGGCCACCCAGGTACTGTTGATACCATAAACTGTTTGAGTTCGTCTGCCTGACGTCTGGAAGGTGTGTTAGCACTGTATGGTAAGCAAGTATACTCAAATACCAAAAATAATACAACTTGATTACAAAAGTAGTTTTGGAAATTTTCAATTTTCTCAGTAACTAGAGGACATAAAAAGATTCGGTTTTTTGTATTCGATTAAGAATTGATATAGGCACTGATGACAGAAAGCCAGTTTAGAACTTTATCTTACAATTTTGAAAGAAATTGGTGTAAACTTTTTTTTTATTTTTTTTTTATCAAAATTTTGAGTTTGCATGCAAATAATTTTAAAACGATTAACATTTAGAATTTCATTTTAATTTTAAATTAAAGAACAGATTTCTGGCTTTCAAAACCGGTATAAAACTTCATTGTAGGTAATGCCATTCTTTTTTAAGATTTTGATTTCCATTTTAAGTCATTTTTTCGAAAATCGCCCCTACCTTCTAAACGGGGTGAGATGGACCCCCCCCTCCCATAGTAAAAAATGCTTGTATTTAACCCCTCTATAAAACCCCGTTATCAAATCTTGGCGGCCAAGTTATCGTACTCGTGCCGAAATTAACTTTTAAAAACTCAAATTCACGAATAAGAATAATGAAAGTATAAGAATCCGCAATAAAATAAGGGATGCTCTATGGGCTGCCGTCCAAGATGGTAGATATTGTACATACATAACTATAAAAGCAAAAACAACATTTCAATAAAAAAACACATGTTTCAAAATAACTTAATTTTATTTCCATATTAGGTAGATAATAAAACACAAAAACAAAACTTTATTAATCACACACAAACCTACATTAATATAAATAAAAGAAATAAAAAAAGGAAATAACTTTATTAAACAATCACATTGCACTTTTGCTGTTAAATATCTACACTAATGTTATTTTCCATTGGGAGAAATTAGCTTCTACTCAGGATTATGGGAATAAAGAAATAAATCACTTTAACGTCTTTTTTGACAAAAATAAAAAAACAACAACAGAAAGCAACATTTTTACTTGCGATTATAGGTACTATAAGGCAAGTTATGGATTCGTGCAGAAAAAAAAATTTGAGATAACAATCACACATGACATTACGATGATGGAGAAGTCGAAAAAAGTGGGTCTGGGAATTCCGTCCGTCTGTCTGTCTGTCTGTCTGTCTGTCTGTCTGTCTGTCTGTATGTCTGTTCGCGCCTCTGGAGGCTGAACGGGTGGGCCGATTTGCTTCAAATTTGGTATTTAGGATTTATTTGGCCGTCCCTCGGAACAAATTTTTTATTTTTGCTCTAGGTCCAAAAATAACGGCACCTGCCATACAATCTTGAAGACAAAAATTGATTTTCTCAAAAACGGCTCTAACGATTTTGATAAAACTTTCAGAATGCTATTTTTGCAAGAAAATCTATCTTTTGGTTTGAAATTTTTTTTCAAAATTTGTCTAATAACGGTACCTCTCATAGAACAAGTATTTTCAAATCAAATTTTCTCGTAAACTATACATTCGATTTCAATAAAATTTTGGCCACAGGAAGTCATTCATAATTTTATTAATATGACATTTAAAAATTTTCAAAAACTTTTTTTTTTTTGATTTTTTATAATTTTTTCAAAAAAAATTTTGGTTTTCGAAATATGTTGGAAACGGGTACATTGATTTTTTTTTAAATTATTTTTCAAATGTAAACTACAGATTGCCATATATTTGCATACTCAAATAAATTTCAAAATATTTTTTGAAAAAGTTTTTCAAAAATAACCTTTAAAAAAAAAAACTGGTCCAACGATTTTCAATATTTTTTTTTCCTAGATTGACGTATAGCTTTGAAATTTTATTGCATACTTAGTTTTTCCGAGAAAACTCTTAAACTAATTTAAAAAATAAAAGAATTTTCGAAATTATTTAATTTTTTTTAATATCCATATATGCAGCCACTACGCAAATATTGAACATAAGAGCAAGTTCGTGCGACCCAGTCGTGCATTTTATTTTTATTGAGATATTTTCCTGTACGCGAACATGAATGATTAAAAAATCATCAAAATCATGGTAAAGTTATGGTCTTAAAAGTAGATAACACCAAACAGCTACACAAAAAATTATTAAAAGTGATTATTTCTCACCTACAATAACGCAATGTGTGGCCAAAATTACAAGAAAAAATAAAATTTATTTTCGTCATTTTTGCTTGCGATTATAGGTACTTTAGGCAAGTTATCCATTCATAAAATAAAAATTCTAACAATCAAACATGACATTAAGATGATAGAGAAGTCGCAACAAGTGCGACAATTCTGTCTGTCTGTCTTTCCGTATATCTGTGTGTCTGTATCGGCACCTACAGCCTAAAAGGCTGGACCAATTTGCTTCAGACTTGGTACATAGTATTATAATGACGTCCTACAGAGTCGTTTTTGAAATTAGCATTCTAGCTCCCCAGTTTAAACTGGACGCCACCCGTGGGATTTTCGTAAGATATTTATCACCTATAATCTCAATCCACTGTACCAACTTTCTTTCCTACCTTTCTATTCCTTCTCTCTTCTCGCTCGAACATGTTTATTCATCATAAAGGTATTAATATCCCGCGAGTGCATTATAAAAAAAAACGGTACCTGTCATACGATTTTTTCAAAAACGGCTCTAACGATTTTGATAACATATTCTGAATAGTGTTTTCTGTGCAAACTTTATGTTTTGGTTGGAAAAGATACTTCAGGAAAAGTCTTACAACGGTACCTCCCATAGGACCGGTTTTTGAAATCCAATTTTCTCGGAAGCCACTTGACGAATTTCGGTGAAATGTTTAATGTAAAAGCCCTTTTATAAAAGAAATAGTATAAACTTAAAAATTTTCAAAAACATTTATTTTCAGTTTTTTAAAAAAGTTTTTTTTTTTTAATTTTTTGTTTTTTTTTTTTCTAAAAACGGTTTAATACATTTTTTGGAACGAAGTTCCTTATCGCGCGTTGTGAAAGGGGGCTAGACGGAAAAAATTCTCACGAAAAGTTGTAACGACACTTTTTTCTATAGTAAGCTATTGTAAGCTGTGCGGCGTGCGCATGTTTCTCTGTATGTCTCTCTCTCTCTCTCTCTCTCTCTTATAGAAAGCAAGCCAGATATTTTCATTTCTATTTCGCATTGAACAGTGTGATGTCGCGACGATTATTTTTGTTGAGTGTATACAGATTTTTTGTACATAATAAATAATAAAAATAATAATAATAATGAATCCTGACAGTGTTTCTGTACAAGTTACCACAAGCCAATTATTACTAAAATTGAGCCTACTGATTAAGTTTATATTACATTATATTTGTTAATAAAAAAAAAAATATTATTATAACTTAAAAAAAATTAAATTTTATTACAATTCCTTCACTAATTAATCGAAAGGAACTTCGTTCCATCCGGGTGTCCCTTGACACCTCTCAACTTTTTTTTATTTTATTTTTCTGACAAAAACTACAAAAAAATTGGAATTTCGCACTTAACCCTCCAATGGGCTCATGGTCTACATTCTACAATCGTAGACCACCTTTTGCAAAATGTTCTTACTACCTATCAGTGCTACCACTTAAGGAAAAAAAATCGAAGCAGATTTAACGAAAAAAGTGAAGTAGATTGAAAAAAATCGAAGTAGATTTCAAAATTGACCTTTTTTATAAAAATCCACATCTAGGGTGGGCTTTTGTGGTTTATTTTTAAATCGTAGGTTATTTTGACATTGACAGCTGTTTCCCGCTCGAAATCTTGAAAGATAGTCAGTATCAACCTCCGCGGAACGAAATGAGTGGCTTTATGCTTGAACAGCGTTGGAAAATGTTGAAAACTTATTCAGAAAGTGAATGCTGTGTAAGTTCGTTGGTGCTAAGAGCAGCTTGAATTGGACTACGATTTTCGGCGAAAGATCAACTTTTCTAACAAACAAAATGTCTCGGGAAAACTCGCCCATTGTTGTCGAGAAGCCAATGCATCCACAAAGAGTGTGACAGTTTGGTGCGAATTGTGAAGTGTTCATGGTTCATCGGTTATTAGACCATTTTTCTTCGAAAATGAGGCTGAGAACAACGTTTCTGTTAACGTTGGGTGTTACGGAGCAATGTGAAGACATGGATTTGGACGACCTCTGCTTCATGCAGATTAACGCGCTATGAAACACAGCCCACTCTACGATCGATCTTTTGCTCACTAAATTCCAAAATCGTGTTATCGATTGGCCGCCTCGGAGCTGCGATTTGACTACTTTGGACTTTTTTGTGGGAAACCTCGAAGGACCGACGTTATGCCAACAATCCGGAAGTGATTATATCACTTAAGGAAAAAAAACTTGGGTTTGGACACCTTCTAAATTATTAATTTTTTTTTTAATAGCCTTAATTCAATCAAACGAAAACCAAACTACAAGGCTTTCCGACTTCCGACAGTATATATTGTTTCATAACACTTTTTAATTTAATTTAACAAAAAAAATTATTTTCGTCTTCATTTCTACATGTGTAGTATGTAAAACAAAAATTAGAGTGAAATGGAGAAAAAGGGAGTAGATTTCGCCTTTTTCTGTAAAGTTGAAGTAGGTTGAAACATATACTTTTAAAATGAAGCAGATTTCAGTATTTTGGTGATGGTGCGAAGTAGGGAGTAGATATTAAATTTGTTTTATAAAAAGAAGCAGATCTACTTCAATTGAAGTAAAGTGGTAGCGCTGCTACCTATATATTGTTTTTTTTTTGCCGTCCTTTTCAAAAGCTTCCTAAAAATTACTATTCTGTTCCAACTGATCAGTGAACAAACTGCAATTGGCGACAGAAGATAACGGCGTTATAAGGGCTCAAACTCCGATGGTAAGTATCAGGCCCGTAGCCAGGATTTTGTTTCGGGAGGGGCTTGTCCAATTTCGAAGAAGTAATTCTGTACATTTACAAACATTTTAAAAATCTATATTGAATGTTTAATTTTTGGTTGTATTTTTTTTTTAAGTGAAACTTTTTTCCATCGCCCCAAATTTTTTGGTTCATTTCTCGCATGTCGCAATATGGCGGCGCAGCGCAGATGGCTCACATCAGCTGACCGTGTAGCATGTATTCTCACTCATTCGTTCACGTGCTCTGCGGTATGTGTATGTTTTGATCATTGTATTGATATAACAATATTCACTTGATCGTTGATCATGATTTACAACGATACAGCTAGTAAGTCAAATAAACTGGTAAACAAGGGAAAAACCAAGAATAGTGCGAAACGCCAATGATCCGAAAAAAAAAATTTCACTTGAATCTTGGTTTCAGAAAACCACACAATTTGTTTTTCCATTAAGAATACGTGCATCTTTCAAAATCAAGACATCACACAATGTTATTTACGATTTTATATAAACAAAATAGCTTAATATCGAAATAAAATATTCTGATATTCTGCATGAATGGAAGGGAACTACAATTCCACCAAATCCGAACGGCTACACTTTCCATGACGTTAATAACCTACTCTTGGAAGATTTGTCACTTCCTCGCAAGAGGCAGTACCCTGGAAAAGAACTTAGGTGGAGTCAGGGATCGAACCCAGAACCTTTGGTGCGGCAGTTCGACACACTAACCAATACTCGATTGGGTTCTACTTTATGTTGAAAAGAAAAGTTAAATAAAAACTTTTCTTTGAGGCACCTTTGTATAAACATAAAAAGTTACTAACTTACATTGGTCCCTTTTTTGTTAGTAGCAATCGAGCTTTGCCGTTTCATTGTTTTTGAATTTTTTTAAAGTCAAGAAAAGTCAACATTGAGTGTAATATGATAGCCCAGTCAAATTAGGAATAAGAGATAATAAGCTGAAAATTGGTGCACACCTTCGTTTTGGTGTTCCAAAAGTTGTCTCAAAAGTCACATTAAATCTAGCGCATGTGCCGTAGGTTATTCAAGGTCAAAGGTCACGAAAATCAGTTTTTTTTTAATTCATTCAAAAACAGTTAATTTCAATTTAATTTTTGGGGTCAAAGTAGCTCATAAAATTAGTCGGATTAGTACTATTCTTCGAATTGCTATAACTTAACTGTAAATATTACAGTCAAAACTCGAACAAAGATTTGTGTTGGAAATTCGCTAAGAATACGATTTAGCTTTAAATTTATGCTATTGCATTGACTTGATTAAACTATTTTCATCTTTATAAAGTATCAAATAGATGAGAAAACATAAGTAAGACAACCTAAGCAAAAATGGGCAATTTGAAAAAAGATATTTATATTATGTCTATTCATGTTTTAAAAACAAATTATTTAAAAAAAAGTTGCCGTTAACAATTTTCTAATAATAAAGAATATTACAAAATTTGTTTCGAATAAATCAGTCGAGTACTTTCTAAGATCCTGCGTAACAAACAACATAATTGTTACGTCTTTATAAAAGAGTATAGATATAGATAGTACCTAAATAGTCTCCATATTGCAATCAGTTGTTCAATAGTGGTTCAGCGCTGGACTTCGTTTTTAAATTTTGATACCTGGATCAACTTTATTTGATCTGCGGAAATCGGTGGGTTAACTCATGAACCACTCTTGAACCACAGTCTAAACTTTGATTTTGCTAACAGAAACCGAGGTAAATAGTTTTTAAATTTTGATCCGAGGATGAACCACGATTGTACAACTGGTCCTTAGAGTTATTTTTTAACACAATTTTAGCTTGCTTACTATACTAACTACACAAATTCATTAATTAGTGCCTCACTACTTATAACTATATTGTAAGGAATATATGTTACTTTAATAAGTGTTTATATTATATTTATGTAAAAATAAACAAAATTTAAAAACTAGGTGAACTTAATTCAAATATTTTCTTTTAAATCATTTTGGGAGGGGCTTGAGCCCCTCTAGCCCCCCCCTCTGGCTACGTGCCGGGTAAGTATACTCAAACGGCGAAAATGGTCTACAATCGTAGACCACTCGCCTTCTCGTGTTACAAAATACCACGCTCCCCTCCCACTAGACTATAGAGAATGTATAAAAAATAAATCTTTTTCCCACTCATGATAAGAACGTTTTTAAATGTTGTGAAGGGTTTCTGCGTTATTATAATTTGGACCTATTGACAATTTAAGGTTTGAAATTCAATTTCACACAATTTTGTTCTTATAGGTACATGTCACAAATAAAATATTTGATGCTATTTAATTAATATTTAAAGCTCTGTGTGTCGTTATCAGTTTCTGTGAATAAATTAAGAAAACTTAATTCGTAGTTACCTTCAACCCTCTTACAAAGCGAGAGGGAAAAGATATATGAATAGGTATGAACACACAGACAAAGAATAAACTGAAAAAGGCAAAGAGCTGTCTGTGCTATACTTTTCTATGAGCTATGAACAGGCAAAGTGCTTCCTTTCCCGTTGATAGTCTGTCTGCCTAAACAAATATATTTTATACCTTTTTGTTCTATGGTAATGCGACATCTGTATAATTATATTGTCTGTGCTAAAAGTACTTTTGTTACCTTACCAACAATGTTTATTGCATTAATTAACATCTCTTTTCAATGTACCTATTCAATTTTTAGTACTGATTGCGAACATCAACGAATGCTTCTTTCATTTTCCACTCTGGGTTTTACATTGTTCCAAACCCCAGTGTTACGCGCAAGCGCCATTCCTCGTCCTCACCCTGAAGGCATAGAATAAAAAACACAATGTTTCCTTGTGTGGAGAAATTTACATCTAGTTGCAAGCCTTTTACTTATAAATGTCTACATGGTTAAATCCAGCAGTAATCAAATACAAACAAAAGTAAAAGAATGTAAAATTAATATTCCCAGAAAATGGAAAAAGATGGCAGATTTACCGAAATAAATAAAAATTACTGCAATAAACTATGGACATTTTGTTTGGAACATACTAAAAATGTCTTTTGAAATTTTCTAAGCTCTTAAATAAAAAAGCGCTGATTCGAGTTTTTTTTTTTAATAATTTAATTTCACGATTCGCTCAACGCCATAGTTTTTTTCCATTAAAAAGGATATGTGAACAATTTTTCTTTTTCGATTAGTGACTCTTTAGTGTGAAGCTGCATTGTTGCCTCCATTATATCGGATTAGATTTGGCAGAAAACTTTATTCCTCCGTATTATAGGGAAAAAAGGATATCTAACTTACAACCTGATTGGTTTAATGAACATTACAATAGAAGTAAACGTGGATTTTTCTTTGTAAATTATAAAGTTCAATTCTATTTTCAATCAAATCGATTTATCATTACCTCAAGAACCATATGCGTTATTGTATTGCAGGTAAGTCAGTTTGTGAGGAAATCAAAAAAAAAAAAAAAAAGTAGAAAACAAAACAATTCTTCATGCATTAACATCTTTTAATGCTTTTGTATTTGAAATTAAAAAATAATTGAAACCGGAAACCCAAGACATTTTATTGTTTATAAAATTCCATTCCATATAATATGCACCTGTCATGTCATCTCCTTTAAAGTTTTAAGAGATTTTTTTCAAGAAAAACTAAAGCTTTGAGTGTTTTGTGTATTTTTTTTAATTTCACATCTTAATAAAAAAGTTTTCATAATAATTCACAGCATTATACTTTTATTGTTTAGTATGTTTTAAGAATGAGTGCTGTGAACGATGGACTAACAAATATGATGTTATACAGTTCTTATAAGTAAAAACAAAGCAAATTTAAGTTCTCTGTTTTGAATTGCAGCAAAAAGAACATTTATGGTGCTTTTATTTTTCTTAGATGTATTGTGCTTGTTTTTCTTTAATAATTTTTCCGTTTGATATCTGGTAGGTCATTTTAGTTCTATAAAAAAATATCGATTATTATTTTCAGAAATACTGACTGTTAATAAATAATATATGACAAGAAAATAAGGTGTACACAAATAAATGTGTAGATATCTACTAACGAATTCACCATAAATGTTGAGCTCTTAGTAATAGTGAGGAGGAAACAAAAGTCATATTTGTTTGGATGACGAAGCGATGATTAAAATCAAAAAAATACAATCACATATTCACTACCAGTATTATCAGTAGCAACAGCAGCAGCTGAATCTAATTTCATAAAACGGTATCCATAGCAACTTATAACTGCACTAAGACCATCAGTAACAATCAATGTTGCTCTCGTCGTCATCTACACCATCTGTATTAGGAGTCATCGGTTCGTCCCAACAACAAAATTATTCAAAGGATCATTCTGATAATGAAAGTCTGATATGTGCCGGCAGCCTATTATCGAATTCAGTGCATCGTCGAAAATCTTCATTGACTTATTACAAGCAAAACTTTATAACAGGAGACCCAAATATAGACATTGGAGATGTTGGGAACAATGAACCAAGTCCTAATGCTTTTGCTTCACCTAGCCGTTACTATCCACTTTCGAGAGATGGTCCTTTTTTACATATAGGATCAAGGCTCTCTATACATCCGACTGATGTCCGTTATGATGACACGCTAGCACCATGTTGCCTGCCTCCAACATCAACCTCACAAAGTTCTGATCCTTTAACAATGAGTATTTCATCTTCAAGCTTGGTTAATAACAAAAGTAATTTGAGCGAAGCCCAACAATCACTAGATTTCGCAACAGCAGCAACAACACAAATGCAAGAAGAAAATATCAATCACAAATTTTGTGACGCATTAGTTACTTGTTCACTTCAGAGTTCAGTCTTATCTAATTCTTGTTGTCGGCTGCCTGATCCAGCATCATCGAAATCTTTATCGCATAACACCCACCAGATACCCACTAATACGTCTCTATTGTCAACCCCATATACACCTGAAAATCGCTATATTTTCACTCCTTCGCCTCCCAAAGAAGGATTCTCAGAAACTTCAAGTCTCCTTACAGCAAACTCACTTGCTTCATCAATTAGTGATATAGCTAACAAAATTCCAAAACCAACTCATTGTACTATATCTTCTCTGCAACAAGCACAACAACAACATAAGAAACAAGAACAACTACAATCGCAAAAGTATCAAAAACTTTCAGAAGCGCAAGTGCTGCAAGGACAACAACAAAAAACATCATCAGACCCAAAACAACGTGAACTGCAAAAACTATTCCATCGGCAACAAACACCAAGAGAAAGGGAACAAGAAGAGAAAGAACAAACAAAACAACGCCAGCAAAAGGCCCAAGCTCAAACGCAGCCTAAATCGACGCAACAACAAAACCACCAATATCAAGCTCAGTTCCAAACCCAACCAGTTCTACAAATGCAGCAACAATCACAACTACCAGAGCTACCCCAACTGCAACAACAACAATCTAAAGAGTATTCCCCCACAAAATCCCCGAAACAAGAACCATCACAGCTACAACAACAAAATCAACGAGCTGAACCGCAATTACAACTAATCTCACAAATACAACTACAACCAAAAACAAAATTACAACAACCAACCAAAAACGAACAACACCAAAGACGACAGGATCACCAACAAGACGAGAAGAAAGAAAAACAAGAAACACAGCCACAGCAACAGCAACAACAACAACACCAACACCAACACCAACACCAACACCAACAACAACAACAACAACAACAACAACAACAACAACAACAACAACAACAACAACAACAACAACAACAACAAAAACAACAACAACAACAACAACAACAACAACAACAACAAAAACAACAACAACAACAACAACAAGAACAAGAACAACAACAACAACAACAAGAACAAGAACAACAACAACAACAACAACAACAACAACAACAACAACAACAACAACAACAACAACAACAACAACAACAACAACAACAACAACAACAACAACAACAACAACAACAACAACAACAACAACAACAACAACAACAACAACAACAACAACAACAACAACAACAACAACAACAACAACAAAAACAACAACAACAACAACAACAACAACAACAACAACAACAACAACAACAACAACAACAACAACAACAACAACAACAACAACAACAACAACAAC
Organism: Platycheirus albimanus; assembly: GCA_916050605.2. Taxonomy (NCBI): domain Eukaryota; kingdom Metazoa; phylum Arthropoda; class Insecta; order Diptera; family Syrphidae; genus Platycheirus; species Platycheirus albimanus. The sequence goes on along the minus strand of OU696699.1, from coordinate 4,641,182 downwards.
AACAACAACAACAACAACCACCACAACCACCACAACAGCAACAAATACAACCACATACACAGTCACAGTCACAGTCACAACCACAACCCCAACCACAAGCGGAAGCACAAGCACAAGCAC